>OX438788.1:9101785-9494195 GCA_949316455.1 Acleris holmiana
GGTTTATAGTTTTTACAAACTTACAATTTAAAAAATTTAAAAAACTTTTCTCGCATGGAGACCTCCCTTTTTTAACTTTTTTATTTTTGTTTACTTGTTAGTAATTCCGCTGTAAATAACACATATTCTGAAAAACAAACAAACGCACAGACAAAAGCGTAGGCTTAGTAATAGGGCTGACACCCTTCGGAAACGAAACCCTAGATTTTTGTTAATCAACGTTGGCTTTATAGCAAAAAAAGTGTAATAGATTTCTTTACCATCGCCGTTTGACTTCTTAGAAAGCCATATGAACTTCCTACCATCGGGGGTTTCTTCTGTAGGCAGTAAAGGCGCACCTGTAATTTTATTAATGTTATAAGTAATATTATTTTTACCGTTTTATCTTTTAGGATTATCTATTGTTTGTCCAAAAGTCATATATCAGAATAGTCATTTGCCCGAATTTCACTGGCCAGGATGTTTCGTTTACTAGAAAAGTTAAAAGTAAAAGTAAAGCGACAGTGTTCGCATTGCTGTGTTCCGGTGTGGGGATAAGACAACCGGTGAAATTACTAGCATAGAGGCATTCCATCTTAGTCCTCAGGGTTGGCAACGCATTTGAGATCTTAGGATTATAGTCTTGAGAATTCAAATGTCTATGGGCCTCAGATTCCACTTACCATCAGGTGGCCTGAGTGCTCTTGTGCCTTCTCCTTAACATAAAAAAAAAAAAAAATAGAAAATTTTAACTCGATACTAAATAGTGTTTCTATCTGAAATATAACAGTAATATAATATTATTATACCCACTGAGCGTTATATTATACATGGATGCCAAATGACAATATGGCATGTGATAATTATAGATTACAATGTTTATGAAAAATTTAATTATTGAAGTTAATATTATTGGAAACATTAATAATCTGGCAGATCATTAAAATGAGTAAGACATACGAAATAAAAAAAACAACATTATAGCAGTTAATCATTATGACAGATGAAGTTCTGCCAAGTAAAGGTAGACCATCTTTTAGAGCATTTAATATTGTGACATGTTTCTTTCAAAATCTAGCAAACACTCCATATTCAGTGGCGTCATTCCAGTCGGTAAAACCATGCCTTTTAAATTTTATTGTTTTGTTTTTAACTCGACCGCCATTACGGTCAAAGGCCCTCGTCAAGATGCGAGCGCTACTAACGTTTTTCTTTTCTATAACAAACACATCTCTTTTTGCGTAGGAGTTAAATTACTAAATTGTTAAAATTCAACGTACATTCAAATTCCGCAGCCAAATTGGTGTTACTGGCAACTTTAACTGTGGCACTGAACTCTATGTCACCATTTTCAGTGACTTTAAATTCTTTTCTCAAAATGTTCACTATAGGCAGTATGTTTATTGGGAATACACCATCTGAAATAAAAAAAAAGTAAATTAATATACAGTCAAAAACAATACAGCTCGACTTAACTATTCTAAAGCACACTTTCAAAAATACATCTGTTATGTTAATTATCGTATATTTTTTAATGCTAAGTAGAAGGCACACGAGCATTCAGGCCACCTGATGGTAAGTGGAATCTAAGATCCATAAACATTAGAATTATCAAAACTGCAATCCTAAGGCCTCAAATGCGTTGCCAACCCTAAGGACTAAGATGGAATGCCTCTATGCTAGTAAATTCACCGGTTGTCTTATCCCCACATTGGAACACAACAACTGTTGCTTGGCGATTGGTTAATGGTTGGTGACGAGAAGACTTTTAAATATGAAAGTGGAGGTCTATAGTGGAAGGAGACAAAAATATGGTTGGAATGTTTGAAGAGCGATATTAAAAACAAGGGAGTGAATATTGAAATGACGGCTGATAGGGATGTTTGCAAGATAAAGACGCTGCGCCGGCCACGAGCGATTGGAATAAGGGCAAGAAGATGATGATGTATGAATGGTTTACATTCATCTGGCATAACTTTTGTTGGCTTAATCATCACTTGGCATAATCATCATTTGACATACAGTTTCAGAAACCGTATACTTTTGATGATGATTATGACAAGTGATGATTATGCCAAAAAAAGTTATGCCAGATGAAGGGTAACGGTATGAATATCTTATCTATAAGCAGAGCCCAAAATTTTCGTAGCACTTTTGAGCTGTCATAGGGACTTCTCGTTTATCGACTTCCGATATACATATATGTATACCGCTAAATACAGAATACATTTTTCTAAATATGATTACAAGTAGAAGTAAACAACATGCAGTCTTATCGCGAATGAGCGACCACTTCGAGATAAAATAAAATTATGACCAGAGGGCGGAATTTCTCATGGCAAAAATTTATATGTCATAGGGATAGAACGAAGTATTTTATCGACTATCGACAAGTAGTTCTGGTTCACGTAGCACAAGATCTTTTACCAAATAGAATAATACCTCCTATCGATACATTACACTTAGCAAAATAATTTTCCAATATTAACAATGCCCTCTGGTAGCGGTCTTTTAGATTAATATAGTTTTTGGTAAATGTAGGTGTAGTTTTCATTATAATTGTATAGTTCTATGTCTTAGATTTAGCTTTATTTTCATTTGTTATTTACCGTTAATAAATACATGATTTTTAGACAAAAATAACATAATATTTACAAATTAAATCCCAAAACTTCACGTATTGTTGAAAACAATGACTAAATGCGAATCAATAATGACATTTACATTTTAATATAAAAGCAAAATTAAAATAACAAAGAGATTAGTGATTACACAATATCGATAATTGGAAAAGTCGATAAAGCAAAATGTTCTATCCCTATGACATTTCAATTTTTGCCATGAGAAATTCCGCCCTATAATTATGACTATTGCTTTTATAAACTAATCATGAAACACTTGTAAGCACTAAAACTGACTTAGCATATGAAATTGATTAATGTTAAAACACTGAACTGAACTGATTTAATGTATAATTGTTAACTATTAACTTTTCATTGCAAATTTCTATTTAACATTTTTAGCCACTCATAAGTTATCTAAAAGAGATCGCTCTTTAGCGATAAGACCGCCTGTTGTTTACCTTTACTTTTAATATTCATTGATATGTCATGTTGTGTTCTATAATGTATCGATAAAATATGTATATCGGAAGTCGATAAACGAGTAGTACCTATGACACCAAGCAAGCAAGCTAGCTAAAGCATCATTGTCTATGACTTCCGTAGTTTTTCTATTATTTCCTTTACTTTTTTCTTTGTTCTATCTCATGCTTCGTCTGTTGTCATTGTTTGGCTGTTTTGGAGGATGTATGTATATATATATATGTATATATTATATAGATGTATAGTTATATGTATTTAGTATGTATTTATTAAATCATTTACTTTATGTATTTATATTTAGTCTATGTATAAATAATGACGATAAAATAATGATTTAGTGTATGTACGACACGCTGACCTAGTTGGGAGTGACCCTGCCTTCAAAGCTAGGGGTCCTGGGTTCAAATCCCGGTAAGGGCAGATATTTGTGTGATGAGCACGAGTATTTGTTCCTGACTCTTGGATGTTTTCTATATATTTAAGTATATATTTCTCTACATAAGTATGTTTATCGTTGTCTAGTACCCATAGTACAAGCCTAGAGCTTAAGTAGTTTGGGACTAGGTCAATTTGTGTGACATTGTCCTGTGATATTATTATTATTATTATTATTAATATTAATTTCAAAATTGAAATAATTTAAATGTTTCTTGTAGTTATTTAGTTTGAGTTCTAAACGAATTAGTTTACACCGCCTGCTATGAATTTGTTATTTCTCTTACAAGGTTGTCTGGAAGAGATTTAGCGGTAAGACCGCCTGTTGTATACCTATGATTTAAATGTACTGTTCCGTGTTCTGTTTTATTTTTTAATTTTTTGTTGTTCAATAAAGAGTATTTGTATTGTATTGTATTGCATTGTATTGACACCTAAAAATTGCTACAAAAATTCCGGGCTCTGTTTATAAGTAATAAATAAATTATCGTTTCCCTAGTTTTAATATTGGTCTTCCCGTGGATGTCGTAAGAGGCGACTAAGGGAATAAAGGCTTGTAGTGCTGTTAGACGATGGGCTTGCAACCTGTCACAAAACTGGTAAACATCTTAGCCTACTTCTGCAAAATGTGGTTACAGAATTATCGACAAGTATTTTTAGAGTTGTTGATATTTCTGTAGCTCTGCCTACCCCACTCTGGGAATTAAGGCGTGATGTTATGTATGTATGTATGTATCGTTTTCCTATTTTTCAAATCTTTAATGTTATCAACATACCTGGGATATCTCGGGGCATCCATACGAAAGTGATGTAGCAAAATATATTATCGACAAAAAAATATATCGATGTTACTGCCATAATCTAAATGCTATTCGACATAAATAAATAATATTACTTATTTTCTCCTAATTTTTAAATAAAAAATAAACAAATTAAAACGTGTATTTGTATTTTTAATTTAAAATAATATACAATCAATATTTTTAAACTGCTAAACGTTCTCTCAACGACCACAGTGGTCAACGGGGCATTCTTAAAATATTTATAATGACTCAAAGCCAATTTGTTATTCATGTTGGTTATTGAAATTTCATCACATTTTATGAGACTGTTTACTTTTTTCATGGTGTCATAACCAATTTTTTTTTCTAGAACCATCCTTAACTTATTTTAAATATTTTTCCCATTTTTTTCACATACAATTTCAATAAATCAGCTTTAACTCTTTTTATTATTGCATTGCTGTCATCTAGCGTCAATTGAGGAGACTTCAGTTCCTGCATGCTCGATATCAGATATGACATCGAACCTCTTTATAGTAATCGACAATGTTCAATATGCACATTAATTTACTTGAACTTGCCCCGAGATATCCCAGGTATTTATCATTTTATCAAGAGAAAATATAAATATACCTGCACGAGGAACATTCGGCGCATCGCTTTCTCCATTCGCTAGCCTCGAATACAAATCACCATCAAAATCCTGAACATTATTTTGAATAGATGGATTAGCATTTCCGACCACTGGTGGATTCATTGGAAAAACCGTAGGACCTGCAAAAGAACTTGCTTGCTTAAGAGGATTGTGAAGCGATGCTTAAATCGCGTAGCTGTCAAAAATAATCCATACAAAAGCTCCCGGCGATAACGTTTCTCACCCCCTACATCTAATCCGATTTCCAGGATTTTTGAATATGTTGTAGATATTATGAAACACTAGGTCTGTACGTTTCCGCTTTTGTTTTATTTATTTTTTTCTCTTTCCATCAAATATTTTCTTGAAAAAGAAAACGTACAGACCTAGTTTGTTATAATATCTACAACATATTCAAAAATCGTAAAAATTGGACAACGTTTAAGGGGAGAAAAACGTTATTTTGTATGGAATTATTTTGCTTCACAGTTCTCTTAACAGATAAGAGGTTTTCTGTGACATTTCGAATTAAGCCGTGACCTTCTGATAGGGGGCACTTGTTAAGGACGTGCCAAAGCACCTAAATTAGTCTTAGTAAAAGTGGCACTGTTCTCGAAATATTTTTACATATTGTTCAGGTTACAAAATATCGTCTCATCCTTACTAATATTATAAATGTGAAAGCGTGGATGTTTGTTACGCTTTCACGCAAAAACTACTTGACGAATCATCATGAAACTTTGTGCACATATTTTGGGAAGTACTAGAAGTAACATAGGATACTTTTTACCAAAAAAAAATATTTTTTTTACAAAAATAAAAAATGTGAAGAAAAAAAAATGCAGCAGGTCCCAGATTATCTACTAATTACCTAACACCATGTGTATCATTTCTGGGAAATAGGTTTTGGGGTGTAAAGGAAAAGCCCAAACAAATCGCTCACACGTCACGATATCCTTGTGAGACCCGATGCGCTATAGGGAGTACATAATTAAAGCAATTTAGTTTGAACTTTATTTCAGTGGACATAATGTTAATTTTTATTTGTTTCAAAGTTAAAAATGCCATTTGAGAGCAAAGGTAATTCAACTTTATTTCCTTGATGTTAGATTCAAATTCCCATTTACAAAAATCACCCTGTTTTTAATATGGTGGTGGTGAGGAAATTATAAGTAACTTCACATTTTAATGCTTTGTCGCTTTAACATGATGTTTAAATGGCTGCACTAATTATAAAATCGTTAAAGCAACAAGATAAGGCCAAGCCACTAAGCTTGCAAACGCTTCTAACGATCAAAAACTTCTATGTCTGCTCATCGAATTTCGTTAGACCGCTCACACATTTTAAGTTCGATGATTGATTCCTAAGTAAAATTTTGCGAATAGTGAAATACGAAACGATAATCAATGAAACGATTTTGCGGAAATATGATGGGCTCTCATAAATGCAAGTCTCAAATGTATTATGTTGATTTTATTAATAAAGTGTACAGTTAAAGACTTACATGCACTGTTTCCTGTTATCTTTACTCGACCTACAGCAGGAGCTTTACCACTAAAAATAGCCTCCCCCACTACAGGTATCGTCGCAACATCATCGTTGAACATTTCTGTGTCTGGAATGATTTCTACATCATTGTTGACTGGAACCGTCCTGTAAATATCTTCTCCATTAACAGCTGGAGTTGCTTTTAGAGGAGTAAGGTTTGGCTCCAAATCTGTAAAAATAGTATGATCACAATTAAGACTAGTGTAATGGAACTTACTGTCTCAGTTAAGATTTTTTTTATGACATGGAGTAAACGCAAATGGGTTAAATGTCCATATGTTTACGGTAAATGAGCTCTGATGCCTTTAAATATGTCTTCATATTCATATTTTATTGCATAAAAATCACATGCTACAGTTTACAGACAATTTACACACAAATAGGCAAGTTAATCATATGAAAACCTGTTGGGCAGACTAAGGTTTACATAGCTTTATCTTCAAAAAAATCGTTTATTGAATAAGTAGTAACATTTTTGTATTAGGAAATCTTTTAAGGCCGTATTAAACATTTTAATTGATTCTATATTTTGTATATTATTTCCTAAATGGTTATATATTTTTATTGACATTGCGTTGGGGCATGTGCGGTGCAATTTTAATTTTGAAGTTTTTAGTATCGCCAAGTTATTATTGAACCTTGTTTCATACCTTCTTGGTTAGTGGATTTATTTAACGTATAAGTTGGGATATTTTCGCACGAATTTGCATATATCTCGAATATATATTCAAGGGTCAAGACATTGTGTTCCATGAAGAACGGCCTACAGCTTTCAGAGGCCTTGATATTAAACTGAGATTGCAAATAGCGCTTCGCAAAATCCTTCCTAATGCGTGTAAAAGATTGGAACGCGTTGGGCGACTGTATTTCAGCGTTCATACAATCTGAACCTATTTTAAGCTAAGGTGAATATCTGTGTGAGCTTATTTCGTTGTCGACTAAATCTTCGTCCTTCAAAGGCAAGAGTTAGTCAAGAGCAAAGCCATTATCAATAAAAAATGCGTTGCCAAGGACTTGAGGGAAAGGCTAAGTGTTAGTCATTCAGCTGTCTTCTCCTTCCAGCTCACACTTGAAGATCCAAAAACTGCTGCTTGGTATCAGGTGTAAAAAAAGTGAGAGCCAACCAAGAGAGATTTTCTCTTAGTTAACGTAAAATGAATACACATTAGTTTACACCGCCTGCCATGAATTTGTGTCCTTGGTTATTTCTCTTACAAGGTTGTCTGGAAGAGATCGCTATTAAGCGGTAAGACCGCCTGTTGTATACCTATGATTTAAATGTACTGTTCCATGTTCTGTTTTTATTTTTTTATTTTTGGTGTTCTATAAAGAGTATTTGTATTGTATTGTATTGTACAATAGTAATTATATTAGTTATATCAACCAAAGCTGATATTACAGACAGCAAGTTCTTTAGTGATTCACTAACATCTTAGGTGATGTACGATTATCTAGCGTCTTGTTGGGCTCGTATGGAATCAAGACGATTATGCACAACAATCACAATTTTGTTAAAAGCGACCAAGTTGTTTTTTCAGTGTAGGGGATATAATGGTAGAACCATTCCAGACCAACCGTGCTCATGGTCCTGCCTATTAAATAACAAATTATGACAAAAGCTTACAACCCGATAATAAAATAAAACCTTAGTTAAATTACATTGTTTCTAAATAATTAAAATATAAAGAAATTACAGGACAATGTCACACAAATTGACCTAGTCCCAAACTAAGCTCTAGGCTACCTTGAGTACTAGACAGCGATAAACTTACTTATATTGAGAAATATATTCTTAAATACGTAGAAAACATCCAAGACTCAGGAACATATATTCGTGCTCATCACACAAATATCTGCCCTTACCAGGATTTGAACCCAGGACCCCTAGCTTCGAAGGCAGGGTCGGCTACCAACTAGGCTAGCGTGTCGTGAGTGTTAATTTAGAAGTTCTCAATAGCCTCGAAGGCAGCTTCACTACCAACTAGGCTAGTGTGTCGTGTGTGTTAATTTAGGAGTTTTCAATAGCTTCGAAGGCAGGTTCACAACCAACTAGGCTAGCGTTTCGTGTGTATTAAATTAGGAGTTCTTAATGAGATTCTTTTCTTTAGTTTTTATTTTCTTATTCCACTTTAATGTACTTACATCCACTGTATCCCACTATCCTTGTTCTTCCACTGACAGGCACAGTATCATAATACTCTACTTCCCCCATAGCAGGTGTTTCTGTTTCTTCATAATTGCTATCTAAATTAGTTATTACTGGAATATCTAAAACAGTCAAAGAAACTTATATGTTGAATCTAAGTAAACCATTACTGTGCACTATGAAATCTTTGAAACAAGATCCAATTGCAATTATATTACAACATATTCAAAAATCGTAAAAATCGGACAACGTTTAAGAGGAGAAAAACGTTATTTTGTATGGAATTATTTTGCTTTACAGTTAGTTCTCTTAACAGATAAGAGGTTTTCGGTGTCATTTCGTATTAAGCCGTGACCTGCTGATAGGGGGCACTTGTTAAGGAAGTGCCAAAGCACCTAAATTAGTCTTAGTAAAAGTGGCACTGTTCTCGAAATATTTTTACTTTTTGTTCAGGTTACAAAATGTCGTCTCATCCTTATTAATATTATAAATGTGAAAGCGTGGATGTTTGTTACGCTTTCACGCAAAAACTACTTGACGAATCATCATGAAACTTTCTGCACATATTTTGGAAGGTACTAGAAGTAACATAGGATATTTTTATTTTACAAAAATAAAAAATGTGAAGAAAAAAAAATGCAGCAGGTCCCAGATTATCTACTAATTACCAAACACCATGTGTATCATTTCACCGTGGGAATCAGGTTTTGGGGTGTAAAGGAAAAGCCCAAACAAATCGCTCGCACGTCACGATATCCTTGTGAGACCCGATGCGCTATAGGGAGTACATAATTAAAGCAATTTAGTTTGAACTTTATTTCAGTGGACATAATGTTAATTTTTATTTGTTTCAAAGTTAAAAATGCCATTTGAGAGCAAAGGTAATTCAACTTTATTTCCTTGATGTTAGATTCAAATTCCCATTTACAAAAATCACCCTGTTTGTAACATGGTGGGCGTCACGAGGAAATTATAAGTAACTTCACATTTTAATGCTTTGTCGCTTTAACATGATGTTTAAATGGCTGCACTAATCTATAAAATCGTTAAAGCAACAAGATAAGGCCAAGCCACTAAGCTTGCAAACGCTTCTAATGATCAAAAACTTCTATGTCTGCTCATCGAATTTCGTTAGACCGCTCACACATTTTAAGTTCGATGATTGATTCCTAAGTAATAAAATCCTGCGAATAATGTAATACGAAACGATAATAATTGAAACGATTTTGCGATAACATGATGGGTTCCCATAAATGCAAGTCTCAAATGTATAACGTTAACGTTTATTAATAAAGTGTAGATAAAGACTTACATTCACAGTTTCCAGTTATCTTTACTCGACCTACAGCAGGAGCTTTACCACTAAAAATAACCTCTCCCACTACAGGCATCGTCGCAACATCATCGTTGGACATTTCTGTGTCTGGGATGATTTCTACTTCATTGTTGACTGCAACCGTCCTGTAAATATCTTCTCCATTAACAGCTGGAGTTGCTTTTAGAGGAGTAAGGTTTGGCTCCAAATCTGTAAAAATAGTATGATCACAATTAAGACTAGTGTAATGGAACTTACTGTCTCAGTTAAGATTTTTTTATGACATGGAGTAAACGCAAATGGGTTAAATGTCCATATGTTTACGGTAAATGAGCTCTGATGCCTTTAAATATGTGTTCATATTCACATTTTATTGCATAAAAATCACATGCTACTTACTGACAATTTACACACAAATAGGCAAGTTAATCATATGAAAACCTGTTGGGCAGACTAAGGTTTACATAGCTTTATCTTCAAAAAAAATCGTTTATTGAATAAGTTGTAGCATTTTTGTACTATATAATCTTTTAAGGCCGTTTTAATTTAATTGATTCTATATTTTGTATATTATTTCCTAAATGGTTATATATTTTTATTGACATTGCGTTGGGGCATGTGCCGTGCAATTTTAATTTTGAAGTTGTTAGTATCGCCAAGTTATTATTGAACCTTGTTTCATACCTTCTTGGTTAGTGGATTTATTTAACGTATAAGTTGGGATATTTTCGCGCGAATTTGCATAATTATCTCAAATATATATATTGATGCAAGGGTCAGGCAGGACATTGTGTTCCATGAAGAACGGCCTACAGCTTTCAGAGGCCTTGATGTTAAACCGAGATTGCAAATAGCGCTTCGCAAAATCCTTCCTAATGCGTGTAAAAGATTGGAACGCGTTGGGCGACTGTATTTCAGCGTTCATACAATCTGAACCAATTAAAAGCTATGGTAAATATTTGTGAGTTTGCTAAGTCTTTGATTAAATCTTCGTCCTCCAAAGGCAAGAGTTAGTCAAGAGCAGCGTCATCTAATATATAAAATTCTCGTGTCACAATGTTCGTTCCCATACACCTCCGAAATGGCTCGACCAATTCTTATGAAATTTTGTGTGCATATCGGGTAGGTCTGAGAATTGGCCAACATCTATTTTTCGTAACCCTAAGTGACATGAAAGAAAAAAAAATAGCTAGTTTTCGATAAAAAAAGCGTTGCCAAGGATTTGAGGGAAAGGGTAAGTGTTATTCATTCAGCTGTCTCCTCCCACTTCACACTTGAACATCCAAAAACTGCTGCTTGGTAGCAGGTGTAAAAAAAGTGAGAGCCAACCAAGATAGATTTTCTCTTAGTTAACGTAAAATGAATACAATAGTAATTATATTAGTTATAGCAACCAAAGCTGATATTACAGACAGCAAGTTCTTTAGTGATTCACTAACATCTTAGGTGATGTACGATTATCTAGCGTCTTGTTGGGCTCGTATAGAATCAAGACAATTATGCACAACAATCACAATTTTGTTAAAAGCGACTAACGTTTTTTTTCAGTGTAGGGGATATAATGGTAGAACCATTCCAGGCCAACCATGCTCATGGTCCTGCCTATTAAATAACAAATTATGACAAAAGCTTACAACCCGATAATAAAATAAAACCTTAGTTAAATTACATTGTTTCTAAATATTTAAAATATACAGAAATTACAGGACAATGTCACACAAATTGACCTAGTCCCAAACTAAGCTGTAGGCTTGTACCTTGAGTACTAGACAGCGATAAACTTACTTATATAGAGAAATATATTCTTAAATACGTAGAAAACATCCAAGACTCAGGAACAAATACTCGTGCTCATCACACAAATATCTGCCCTTACCGGGATTTGAACCCAGGACCCCTAGCTTCGAAGGCAGCGTCGGCTACCAACTAGGCTAGCGTGTAGTGTGTGTTACTTTAGGAGTTATCAATAGCTTCGAAGGCAGAGTCGCTACCAACTAGGCTAGCGTGTGTCTTGAGTGTTAATTTAGGAGTTCTCAATAGCTTCGAAGGCAGCTTTACTACCAACTAGGCTAGCGTGTCGTGTGTGTAAATTTAGGAGTTTTCAATAGCTCCGAAGGCAGGTTCACTACCAACTAGGCTAGCGTGTCGTGTGTATTAAATTAGGGGTTCTCAATGAGATTCTTTTCTTTAGTTTTTATTTTCTTATTCCACTTTAATGTATGTACTTACATCCAGTGTATCCCACTATCCTTGTTCTTCCACTGACAGGCACAGTATCATAATACTCTACTTCCCCCATAGCAGGTGTTTCTGTTTCTTCATAATTGCTATCTAAATTAGTTATCACTGGAATATCTAAAACAGTCAAAGAAACTTATATGTTGAATCTAAGTAAACCATTACTGTGCACTATGAAATCTTTGAAACAAGATCCAATTGCAATTATATTCGTTTGATAAAGTTTGACTTCACTAATTTTATTAATGGTTGCTGACGTATTGTTTCTAGTTAATCTTTTGAGGCCCACGATACTAAAATAGGGAGGTTTTTGTGCATGGGGATTTGAATCTACCGCCAAGGAAATAATGTTCAGTTTAACTTACTCTAAAATGGAATTATTCATTATGAAACAAAGAAACTTGAACTTTATCACTGGGGAAATATAGTTTAAAGTCAAGTGCCTTGATTATGTACCACCTAACCCCTGTGTGCTACACAGGGTCTCAAAGGTTAACTAAAAGACAGGTGGTAAGAATGCTGGATTCCAAAATGTAACCCATCATTTCATCGAACGCTAATTTCTGCTGTAACCAGGATGCTGTCAGGTTATCTTAAATATTAACTACATAGGTTAGGTCAGTTAAGACTTGTGATAAAAAAAAATGTGGAGTGAAATGCATTTCGATGAATTGAAAAACCTGCGTATTGATACGTTCTTTGAAAAGTTTTTCGATAAAATAATAGGTACCCCTTCCATAAAGATAGGCTGAGTGACCAAAGATCTAGTTAATAGTCACCAGAAGCATCTGAACGCGTGAAGCGCAGTTCCAATCGACAAACTGACAAATAATATCAGACGTAATAAATTCCGAGGTCTGCAAATGACAAAATTCCGAATTCCGAAGTCTGCACGATTATATGGTATTTTTTTTTAAAAAATCGGGACTATCGTTAAATTAAAATTACTCCGAATTCAACGGGAGTTAATTAAATTGGTTAAGGAAAAAACAATTTACATTTTAGTTTAACTTTATTTAAAAAAACCCGAAAGAAAAAGTTTTCTTAGTAACAATATTTAATATCTATTTCTCAAATTTTTCAATACAGTGAAATAGAAACGTTTGCTTACTCTGATTTTTGGTAGTGTTGAAGCATTTTTGTTCTTTAAATACGAGAAATCAACGAGAAAACCAAAGCCAGTTTGACAGCTTTTAAGAATTTCGCAAGACGTACTATATTTATACTACGAATTAATGCCGGTGTATACTCACATCCAGTGTTCCCATAGATCTTAGTTCGACCTGCCACAGGAGCAACACCACTAAACTCTACAACCCCTTCCACAGGCACTTCTAACATTGTTAGCTCAGAATTATCTGTTTCAACATTTCCCAATTTTGAATCCATAATTGAGTTCAGTTTTGAAAGTTCTGAAGTCATCATACATTCTGTTTTGGCCAATTCAGAGTCTACAAATGAGTTAATTTTTTCCAATTCCAATTGCATTAAAGCTTCGGTCTTTGCGAGCTCTGAATCTATAAATGAATTAATTTTTGACACTTCTGATTCCATCAAAGCATCATTTTGTGCTATTTTGGACTCTATATACGAGTTCACTTTATCTATTTCGGACTCCATCAAAGCCTCTGTGTTTTTCAACTCTGATTCCACTAAGGAGTCCACTTTGGTTAACTCTTTCATTACTAAAGATTCAGTGCGTGCCATGTCAGCTGTTACTTTTGATTCTAACTGAGCTGCTGCTAAAGCTAACTCAGACTCTGATTCTAGGTCATCAATATTTTCAAATTCGAATGCATGATCGGATTTCATATCTCCCAAATCGGAATCTATCGCATCACTGAGTTGTAGCAATGTGGATGCTACTCGTGAATTGGTTTCTCCAAATTGTGATTCAACGAATGCATCTATTTCGGCTAGTTCTGCTTCTATTTCCGCTGCTCTCTCTGCCAGTATTGAGTCGGCTAGGGCGGATCCGAAACGTGCTGTGTCGCTCAAAACGTCAAGGTCATCACTTTCTTGAACAGGGAGATCTTCAAAATATAGCAATGAGGGTTCTGGGATTGGAACGTATGAACCTGAAAGTAACAAGGTATTTGAGTGTTTGAGAATTAATAATTACCATAGCTTTTTTGCCAAGTTGATGTGTAATTAGATCGTTCACAACTACGCTATACCAATATATCTTATAGCCAGGAAAGTCTAAGAAAATTCAGTAATAATACAAGAAAATAAATAAGCTTTTGTAGAGAGTTTCAGTCTGGAACTACACTTCCTTTTTTTACATTTGAATAAGACGGTAACATTTGTTTAAAACTTAACATTTGTTTCTTTGTTGTTGTTTTATAATTGTGTACGTAGTGAATAGTATAGTTCTGTGTAATTAATTATTTAATTGTAATTGTGTAAGCAGTGGGCAGTGGGCTTCCGGTGTAGTAGTCAAAACTCAAAACAAAGCTCAATTCTTGATATGGGACTTTATTGATTATGAGTATTGACAATTACATACATAGACCATATAGAGTACAAAGGTCCGCGTTCGGGGCAACGTTCTACTGGCGCAGAAGTGCTAAGCCAAAACATACGTAGGTACTATTGGATTTGTATCCAAGTTGTTCTAGAGTGTTTTGAAGCTGCTATGATACTATGCATTTTTTATATATTAACATATATTTTTTATAAGGGACCTACGTTGTTAGCCTCTGATGGCTTTGACTACTTCGCCGGAGAGAAGGCTGACTCGTGATGGGAGCCCACGCAGTAAAGGGTTTTTACACTAGCATGCCTAAGGGCGCCCCTATTGGGCCGACCTCGGACTTGGGATGTTGCGGAAAAAAATACGTTAGACCAGACTGAGAAGAAGCGTCGAAAGAAACTCCATCTGGGTGTCGATTTGGTAAGTTAACCGGTACCGGTGCAAAGTGGGGTCACCCACGTGTAGGGTGAGCCGGGGGACGCCGACGTCTCCGACGCGGACGGAGACGCTGTGGTGTGTAAGGAGCTAAGCTGGTGTTGCCCTGTGAGACAGTTGGGTGACGAATATCTTCGTGGGCTGCGAGGGCAGCCGTGATAGTGTCATCGGTGTCAATCATTACGTGTCGGGGACGCCTATTCCGAAGGGGTACGCCCACGAGCGAGACGTAATTTACGTCAGCACGTAATTTACGGCAGCACGTAATAAGGGGTTAGGATGTAGTATGCAGCTAGGCGGGTCGAGCGTGCCCGGCGTGCGGTCACAAGCGCGAGTAACGTGTGATCGAGTTGAGCGCAGAGATGCCCTTGTCAGTATTGACGGCAGAGAGGAAGTTAATACGCCTCTCGCGCAGAAGACCAGAAATCTGTTCCCACGCCTTCTTGTCCTGGATGACACCCGAGGGTGGGCGGAGCCGCCGGGGGACAGCAGGCTGGGAAGCCTGGGACGACGGAGTTGCAGCTGGATGTGATGCAGGTGAAGAAAATGTTGACGACGACGGCTGGGGACTGCCAGCAACCGCGCGTGTCTGTTTAGGCGGTGGTGAAGAGGCTGAAGGGCCCGGAGACGCAACCGCGCTTTGACCGCGCGACTTGCGCTTTCGAGCAACGACCGTGAAGCCCGCATCTTAGTCGTCGGCCTGAGCATCGGCAGGGTCCACGTACTCCTGACAGCCCATAGACGAATCGTCGTGCTCGGCTTCCGACGCCGCGCGGACACTAGCCGGAGAGCCCGCCTGCGAAGGTACAGAAGAAACGGGCGATAGAGAGCGAGGCGTCATAGCCCCGACGAAGTATCGCGGGTCGAGCGGATTTTGTTAAGCTTTTCTTACGCTTTCGGCCGGGTCGACCAGCATAGGTCCGCTCCTTCCGGAGCTACGATGTCTCAGGCTATCCTGAAAGCTTCGGCTGAAAGCTTCAAGCTTCCGACCTTGTCCTAACCACCATGCGAAACACTATATTAACAAATATTTACTACGGTATATCAACATTCTAGAGGAACCAAACGATTGTGCGATCTAACTCTTAACACCATCTATCGACGTAATTGGAACTAAAGTGTCTATGCACCGTCAACTAGCGCCATCCAGCAGAGAGTGGCTGCAGTTCACTCGCTTGCTACAAGTATATTTTAGTCGAATCAATGTTTTTTTTTTTTTCTTTTATACTGTAAAATATATCTGAATATTCTAGTTAACGAACGCATCTTGGCTAGGGCCTCTGTAGTACTTCCTTACCATCACATTTCCCGTACAAGGATACTGATCCAGACTCCGGTTCCGGCGCAGGAGCTATGTCTCTGAATGCAGCTTCTCCCTCCACTGCAAACACCGCGTCATCCGTAGACGCCACATCAGCATCGTATTGATCCAATGGATATGCCTTTTAGGTAAAAAAAGGTTAATTTGTATAGTTCGTCTAAATTAAAAAGCATGCAAGCTGACAAATCCACTGAGGCGCATGTTATGCACGTGAGCCATGCAGTGTAGAACTCCTTAGCTAATAAGCAGTATCTGAAATTCAAAAGCTAAACCAGATTCAATCCTGTACTGATGGTAATAAGGTCGCATTTCCTACAGCAGTTATGTTGGAGATACTGCCATTTGGCACTGAGGTGCATGTTAGACACGTGAGCCACGCAGTGCTGAACTCCTTAGCCAATAAGCAGTATCTCAAATTCAATAGCCAAAGCAGATTCAATCTTGTGCAGATGGTAATAAGGTTGCATTTCCTACAGCAGTTTTGATGACACATGATGTTTTTAATAGTAAATTATGATGCGTCTGGGGAATGTATGTTAATTTACAAGACTCGGGAAGAGTGAAAATGACAGTTAGGCACGTGTATTAAACGATGTCAATACATGTGCGAAATGATACCAAATTAGTAATTTCTTAGTGTGATGAAAATCACCGTGCAATTTGTAAGAAAAAAAAAAGAAAAAAACACTAGTGCGAATAATTCAACCTTCAGCACAATATGCAGCTTCATAAAGTAAAAAAAAATGAGCAACTCTTTGCCACTCAACTTAAAAAATGACCCATTAGTACCCCTGTCTTGTGTAGGCGGATTAAAATAATACAGTCAAATCAAATCAAAATCTTTATTTGCAACATACTTAGGTTATAAATTGATGTTCAACAAATGTTTTGCCATAAGTCATGCAATTAGTCGTTTGCTAGCATGCAGCTAGCGGCATAGAACGTATTAGAATAAAAAATGACTAGCGGTCATTAAAATAAAACAGAAACAAAAAAAACATTATTAATATAGTCATTCAAAGAATAATAAGATTTACAGTTGGCTTTTAGAGACTTTTTAGGGTTCCGTAGTCAAACTAGGAACCCTTATAGTTACGTCTTGTCGTCCGGCCATCCACAGCCTATCTTTGCGATATTGCGACTCTTAGTACTTACAATAAAGCTGTAATTTGGCATGAATATACACATTAGTCACGCCGACAAAGTGTTATATTAAAATGTACAAAACAAAAATCTTTTTTATGGTACCTCCCTACACGTAACGTGGGGATGTATTTTTTTTCTCATCTACCCTATAGTGAGGAGTGTCGTTGAATAGGTCTTTCAAAAATATTACGGATTTGTGAAACAGTTTTTCGAGTAGGTAATCCGTTTATGAAATATTAAGCTTTAAAGCGCTAATTTTTGTTACACTCAAGTGCCTACTAAAAATCAGGTGTTTATACCTACTAAAATCATCTATTGGCACCAATTATCTTTTGACTTTAAATAGAAAATTAGTTATTACTTGTTGATTTTTATGTTTGTAGTAGGTAATGGCTTTGGAACCCTACACTGAGCATGTTCCGACATGCTCTTGCCCGGTTTTTTAGGTAACAACTAGTATAGGCTGGTCATTTTATTGGAGAGGGTGGATGTACGGTGGTGGAGGTAGATGTTTGAAGGCAGCGTCAAATTCAAATAATTGCTGTTTACTTTTAAACCGCAACATAAAAAAGTGTGTGGTTGCCGGGTTAGAATGGTGCCACTCCATGTCTTCCCGTGGATGTCGTAAGAGGCGACTAAGGCAATAAGGGCTTGCAGTACTGTTAGGCGATGGGCTTGCAACCTGTCACTAATACACTAGTAATCTTCTTGTTGGCCTTATTGTGCAAAATGTGGTGACAGAATTATTAACAAGTCTTTTTAGAGTTGTTGGTATTTCTGTAGCTCTGCCTACTGCCCTCCCAGGCAAAAACACAGTATGTCAAATCCAATTGCCAAAGTAAATTCAATCCTCTCTTCTAAGTAATAAGGTTGTGATTGCAACTGAAGTTTTATTGTAGTTGCTGTTATTTAGCTTAGCAGGGCAGCCTACCCCACTCTGGGAATGAAGGCGTGATGTTATGTATGTATGTAGGTATTCTAATGAGGCCACATTAAACTCGATAGTGTTCTACGATCTGGATCTCAATCACCACAAAGCCTATGGTCCCCTTCGGCCGCGTACGTAACTATAACATCCACGGGAAGACATGGAGTGGCACTATTCTAGCCCGGCAACCACACGGGAAAAGATGTTAAGTTTAATGAAGTAAATTCCCGTTCTGCCACTTTCTTTACTAAGAAGGTTTTTTTCTCAAATATGCTCGGAAAGGATAGCTTTTCTTTTGAAAAAACGATCACAGAAATAACCTCACTTTCTCGCAGGAGTAAAATAAACGCATGAAAACATTCCTGTCTGCTGCTATATTTTATTTAAAGAACACGTTATTGCCTGTCGAATCAAAAAGACGATAAAAGATATTTAGTGGTGGTAGGACGGTGTGCAGGGTCCGTCCGGATCGCTACCACCATCTTATCCATTAACCACCCGCCAAGCAGCATTCGCATTGTTGTATTCTGGTGTGGGGATAAGACAACCAGTAAAATTACTAGTATAGAGGCTTTCCATCTTAGTCCTCAGGGTTGGCAACGCATTTGAGGTGTTAGGATTATAGTCTTGAGAATTCAAATGTCTATGGGTCTCAGATTCCACTTACCATCAGGTGAAATGAGTGCTCGTGTGCCTTCACCTTAACATAAAATACACCCAATTTAATAAAAGGTGGGTGCAGCGTTGGGCGGCAGCGACATTGTGAAAAATTCCTTATCACTACATAGTATAAAACAAAGTCGCTCCCCGCTGTCTGTCCCTATGTATGCTTAGATCTTGAAAACTACGCAACGGATTTTGATGCGGTTTTTTTTAATACATAGAGTGATTCAAGAGGAAGGTTTATATGTATAATACTTTAACCCGGAGCGAAGCGAGGGCGGGTCGCTAGTCAAAAATAAATCACTTCACTGGCCACTTGACGGAGCCATTGTCACAATTGACTTACTGTGAATTGTCATATGGTTTTTATTTCTCAATACAATTATAGGTTTGTACAATTTTGAGCGCTTCAAGTGCTTAAAGTTAGGTTTCATTAGACACGTATACAGGGTAATTTTTAATAGGTGCACAAATTTTAATATTTGCTTCGCTATTGTTAATCATTAACACACGTTGTGTTATTTTTACTCTAGCTTAAACAATATTAGAGGTATTGCCGATTCAATGATTCCTCTAACTTAACGATATTCATGGACCCTCTTATGCAGGGGTGCGAGGAGAGGGGAGTAAGTTAATAAATGAAATTTCAAATTTAGAATATCAGTAGGAGAGGGGCTTGTTGTCTGATAAGCTGTAAATGAAATTTCAAATTTCGAATATCAATACAGTGTATCGCATACCTACAACTTGACAACCCATGTCATCATTTCTAGTGTGACTTTGTGTCCATACGAGAAGGTAAAAGAGAGATAATTTACAAAAAAAAAAACTCCTTTTATTGTCGTTATATGTTATATTAACGATACAAATCATATGTTAAAATTTATGCACGGATAAAAAATGTACCATGTACATGGTATCCGAGAGATGGTCGCCAACCTTACAGGTCTAAAAAGCTCAGCGCAGGAGTGTTCAAAATATGATGAATCATGTTTAGTAAAAGTCGCGCCGAAAACAAAATATCTCAACTTTTAAAAAATGCGGAACCCTAGGTTCTCGTTTTCATCATGGTCATGCCATGACCACAGCCCAATAGGATTTTTTTAGTTTCGTTTCTTGTGAAAGAAAGCTGATTAAATTTGCTTTTAAAGCAGTTTATTTTAGGAATGTGTGTTTTCCTTTTGGCAAGTTTGACATCGCACAGCGTATTTTAAAATTAAAACCTTTAGTGCTGCTATCTTAAAAAAACAAATGCAATTTTAAAATGATATAACAATTGAGTTTATTGATTATAGAAAGACTAAATTGTATCAATCTATCGAATTTAAAGAACGAGTTTAAAAAAAGACACGAACTGCACCTCATCAAGTAACCCTTTCCGGGCCTAGGCAATAAATAACATACTATTACTAAAGTTATTTGATATCACTTACTATTGCCAATAATCCACGGGACAAAAAGCACACAATTACAACAGCGTTCATGTCAATATATTTCAACATACATTTCAATTGTGAACCAGAAATCTATTCCAATTGTGTTATATACCTATTTCTATGTTATCTGGGCTAGCCTTACACAGTTCCTTTGTTTGATTGGACCAAAAACGTCACTAAAATTATCAAATTTAGGCAGCTGCAACTTGTTTTGTTCGATTCACGTTTGTCGTTTTTATGCAAGGAGCAAACGATCGCTCGCATGCCACTTGATGTTCATTGAGATCGAAACCTTATAGACATTTTTATTCTTAACACTATAATTACAAGAGTCAGGATTTTGGAAGAATCCTACTTATTGAGGAATGAAATTAACTATAGAAACATCAAAGAGTTTTACGATTCTACTAACTTTCCTTTGTTGTTAACTTAATCGTAACATTAAAAACCAATCATTGATATGTCAAAGCTAAATTAATTAAGGATAATATTTTCTACAAAGACTTGGCTTCGGCTTTTCTGGTTATCATTACATAGTATAAAATCGCTTTTTCTGTCCCTATATCCCTATGTATGCTTAAATCTTTAAAATTACGCAACGGATTTTGATGCGGTTTTTTTTAATAGAGTGATTGAAGAGGAAGGTTTATATGTATAATACTTTAATCCGGAGCGAAGCGAGGGCGGGTCGCTAGTTAGATAATAAGTGGGCTTTGAAACCCATACTGCCCTAGTAAGCTAATAGACGTATCTCACATTCAATTGCCAAAGTATATTCAATCCTCTCTCCTTAGTAATAAGGTTGTTATTGCAACGGGAGTTTTAAATGAGATGCTGCTCTGTGGCTTCGCTGGGCAGTGTAGAGATTTATCTCAAGAATCCTGTGGACCAAGACAAAGAAACATCAATGCAAACACTGCTGTTGAATTTACCTACTTTAAATTAAAATGTTTCTATTAACATTCATAAAATATAATATTATAATGTTTGTGTAATGATTTGCATAAAAACAAATGTACTAATTTTCTTTTTGCATTTAATTATTTCGATCTGTATAATAAACTCATTATATAACGATTACAATACATAACAACGAAATGCATAATTTAATGATTCAAAATGGGGTGTAGGTTGAAAACGAAGACAATTCTAACGTCTTTGACTTCTACAAATTTGATCACTACCTAACCTAACCTAGTAAGAAATTGATTTAAAATGCATATCAATAAGAAAATTATTCTTATGATTTAGTACATACATACATAACGTCAATTTATTCCCAGAGTGGGGTAGGCAGAGCAACAGAATACCCACAACTCTAAACTTGTTGATAATTCTGTTACCACATTTTGCATAGTCAGGCTAAGATGTTTACCAGTGTATTAGTGACAGGTTGCAAGCCCATCGCCTAACAGTACTACAAGCCCTTATTCCCTTAGTCGCCTCTTATGACACCCACGGGAAGACGTGGAGTGGCACTATTCTAACCTTATGATTTAGTGTTATGTTATTTGACCGTATGCCTGGCAAAATGATACACTTAGTTTTTATGCTCAAAGTTTATTATGCTTGCAATAAATGTTAACAATGTCATTATCTTAATATATAAAAGAAGAAACTGACTGACTGATATGTAGAACAAAGGGGAATGGAAATCAGTAAACATGTGATTCTCTTGAATTTAAAATCTAAATGGGCATCTATAAACATAAGAATCGGAAGAATTGGGAATCCGTAGGAATGAGAATCTGTAGAATTGGGAATCTGTAGAGTTGGGAATCTGTAGAGTTGAGAATCTGTAGAGTTGGGAATCTATAGAGCTGGGAATCTGTAGAATTCTACAGATTCCCAATTCTATAGATTCCCAATTCTACAGATTCCCAATTCTACAGATTCCCAATTCTACAGATTCCCAATTCTACAGATTCTCAATTTTACAGATTCCCAATTCTACAGATTCCCAATTCTATAGATTCCCAATTCTACAGACTCCCAATTCTACAGATTCCCATCTCTACATATTCCCAATTCTACATATTCCCAACTCTACATACTCATAACCCGGTACATTACCGGAACGTACATAAATAAAGTAGGTAGGTTAGGTTAGGTTAGTTTTTATATTAGGCCCGGAGGGCCAAAACAATCCAGAAATAGGAGCTCCGCGAAGCGGACCTCCGTCGACCCTATAGCATACAGTAATCTTGGCTATAGGCTCAGGTCAATGCTTAACCGACTCTATTAGGCTTTTTTTACATTTATCCTTTGGAAATATTATTGCTCACACATTCTTGCAAATTTTAGGTATTTAAATTTGATGTATAACAACTTAAGTCTTTACAATTGCTATGACAAGTTAACCTTTAACAATATGAGTGGTGGTAGGACCCTGCAGGGTCCGTCCGGAACAGTGTTCGCATTGTTGTGTTTCGGTGTGGGGATAAGACAACCGGTGAAATTACTAGCATAGAGGCATTCCATCTTAGTCCTCAGGGTTGGCAACGCATTTGAGGTCTTAGGATAGTCTTGAGAATTCAAATGTCTATGTGTCTCA
Organism: Acleris holmiana; assembly: GCA_949316455.1. NCBI lineage: Eukaryota > Metazoa > Arthropoda > Insecta > Lepidoptera > Tortricidae > Acleris > Acleris holmiana. The sequence goes on from OX438788.1 coordinate 9,124,927, forward strand.
GATTCCACTCACCATCAGGTGGCCTGAGTGCTCGTGTGCCTTCACATTAACATAAAAAAAAAGAAAAAAAAAAGAAATTTTCTGCAAATTTGACTCGCGGAAATCAAGACTGCAATTTATACTTGCTAAAATTATGACTTCCAGAATTATGACTAACAGTAATTATGATTAAAAACTTTATGGACTGTTAAAAACCGGAACTTTAATTTTATGGCTCACAATATAGACAGAACTATTACATCTTCGAAAAGTTTAATTATTAAGATCCTGCTTTGAAGAAGACATAATTTAAGGCAAATTGTGTGACACTTTAGTGAATTGAGAATAGAAAGACAAAATGATTATACTATATTCATTTATTAGTTAACACATGTCTAAAATGGATGCACGATTCCAAAATAAGTATCGATATAACAAGATCAATCAGAAATCAACAGAAACCGTATCTGCGACATCGTCTTGCTAATAACATTATATTGAGCAAGTATCCATAAGTTATTTTTCTTGGCATCCTTCTAGCAATAGCAGGTCCAAGTACAGGACCTAACCGAGCAATCAAAATTCGCCTCACTTCGGATTTGGTGAGATCATCAGTGGCAGCAGCCGTACCTCCTACCACACCAGTGACACTTCCCGTTACTCCTTGAACCGCTTTGCCACCTCCTCCTAAAGCTCCTCCAACAACTCCACCCGCAACATTTCCTACAGTCCCAGTTGCTGTGCTGACTACGCTTCCAACAACAGGAACAGTAGACGTCACACCCCCGACTGTCTTGCCTACTGAACCAACAACACCGCCCGCGGTTCCTAAAACTCCTCCAACGCCTAAACCACCAAGTGTGCCTCCAATAACGCCATCAACTAATCCTCCTCCAGAACCTCCCCCAAGAACCCCTCCAAGTGCGCCATCTACTATTCCTCCCCCAAGCACGCCTCCAAGTGCTCCATCCACTACTCCTCCTGTTAAACCTCCAACTGCTCCATCCAGCACACCTCCAGTACCCCCTCCAAGCACGCCTCCAAGAGCTCCACCTGCTACTCCTTTCGTTACACCTCCAACCGCTCCATCCATCACACCTCCAGTACCGCCTCCAAGCACGCCTCCAAGAGCTCCACCTGCTACTCCTCCCGTTAAACCTCCAACTGCTCCATCCACCACAGCCCCAGTACCGCCTCCAAGCACGCCTCCAAGAGCTCCACTTGCTACTCCTCCCGTTAAACCTCCAACTGCTCCATCCACCACACCCCCAGTACCACCTCCAAGCACGCCTCCAAGAGCTCCACCTGTTACTCCTCCCGTTAAACCTCCAACTGCTCCATCCAGCACACCCCCAGTACCCCCTCCAAGCACGCCTCCAAGAGCTCCACCTGTCACTCCTTCCGTTAAACCTCCAACTGCTCCATCCAGCACACCTCCAGTACCCCCTCCAAGCACGCCTCCAAGAGCTCCACCTGCTACTCCTTTCGTTACACCTCCAACCGCTCCATCCATCACACCCCCAGTACCACCTCCAAGCACGCCTCCAAGAGCTCCACCAGCTACTCCTCCCGTTAAACCTCCAACTGCTCCATCCACCACACCCCCAGTACCGCCTCCAAGCATGCCTCCAAGAGCTCCACCTGCTAAACCTCCAGGTCCTCCTCCAGCCACACCCCCAACGATGCCACCGGCACCACCTGTGACACCATCTAAAATGGCATCAGCACCGAGCAGCTGAAATAAAAAAAAAGTTATTTCGACTGTGAACAGCTGATCTTTATAATTTCTTTTAGACGCAATATTAATATTAATTACTGTCACTTTTTGGCACATATATTTCGTCGTATCCTAGGAATATGGGCGCAACCATCATTAATACCGTTTTTCTCTTCTTTCAAAATCGTAATCTACTATTTTTTCTACACCAAATAGCTTTTAGAATACTTAACAAATCATAAAACTTACAGAGATATTCAAGCTTTTGAATTAAGCATTGCATTGGCGCCATTTTATCCGGCAAAGGACGCCGCTACTGTCATAAGGGCCGTCTTCCATAAGGTGGCAAAAAGTGGGGCGAGAGAAAGCGTCTAGTTTTGTGATTTGATCATGTCTGAAAACTAAATGAAGCGTATAAAGTACGACTTTATACTTGCTATTACTTGTATCCGTAATATTTCCACTGATAATTTATTATGATTTCAAATTATGTGTTCAGTTATATGAAGCAGTCAGTTTGATAGTGTTATATAGACGGTAAGCGTGGAACAGAGCCACTACATATGATAACGCCCTTCTTCGGCGGGTGGAACGAAAGTTTCATTAATTTCTCAAATAAATTTAAAGTATGATTCAAATTATACCTCAAACATAGAGTAGCATCAACAATACCCACCATGGATAGTACCTAGCAGTTTACAAGTTACCAAGTTGAAACTTTCACTTTAATTACATGTAAGTTTCCTATTGAAGATTTAACTTATATGTAAGTTTCTGTGATTTTCAGATGTAAATTACCAGTTCATGTGTAATTTTATATTGCACGATAAACATAAACGTCACACCTTCATTCCCAGAGTGGGGTAGGCAGAGCTACAGAAATACCATCAACTTTAAACTTGTTGATAATTCTGTAACTACATTTTGCAGTCAGGTTAAGATGTTTGCCAGTGTATTAGTGACAGGTTGCAAGCCCATCGCCTAACAGTACTACAAGCCTTTATTCCCTTAGTCGCCTCTCACGACATCCACGGGAAGACATGGAGTGGCACTATTCTAACCCGGCAACCACACGATAAACATGTAAATTTATTTTACGCTTGTTAGAAATAAACAAGTCTTCTTAGAGTTGTTGGTATTTCTGTACGAGTAGCTCTGCCTACCCCAATCTGGGAATGAAGGCGTGATGTTATGTTTTTATGTTACGTCAGAAATACAGTTCTTCCTAATTCAAAAACCATTTCATTTCGTGTGACTACGACACTAGTTTTGTATTATTTTTCAAAACAAACGGAACCCTTACACTGAAGTGTCAGAATCAGAATCAGAATCAGAATAATCTTTATTCAAGTAGGTTTACAAATAATAAACTCTTTTGAAACGTCATAGTAGCGACTTAGCCTAAATTGACTGCAGTTTCAAATCGCGACCGATCCTATTGTTGTGCAAGTCATAAAATAGGTAGTAGCAATATAAAGACTATTTTTTCCCTTAAATCTGGAAAAATGATTTAACTATTCTACAATATAATACGAGGGAACAAAGAAGATCTATCCAAAAGACCCATCTACAAGATAAGATGCGGGTGGTAGGACCTTGTGCAGGGTCCGTCCGGATCGCTACCACCATCTTATCCATTAACCACCCGCCAAGCAGCATTCGCATTGTTGTGTTCCGGTGTGGGGATAAGACAAAATAAAATAACTAGCATAGAGGCATTCCATCTTAGTCCTCAGGGTTGGCAACGCATTTGCAGTCTTAGGATTGCAGTCTTGTGAATGCGAATGTCTATGGGTCACAGTTTCCACTTACCATCAGGTGGCCTGAGTGCTCGTTTGCCTTCTAAATGCCATAAAAAAAAAGATAGTGACTGTCTTTGAAGCTAGCGGTCCAGGACTTCTGGGTAAGGGCTGATATTTGTGAGCAGCTCTATCCTTTCACTAGACCCACCGTGTTAGGACTCATTACGTTGGTCTTGGTAATCAGTAAATGGCTGCAATAAAAACTATAGTCGCCAAAAACTTTCAACAGAAACTTTTTATTTCCAACTCTTTAACTGACCAGAGCTAACAGCTGTTAACAAACCTGGTGACAACTGGGTTAAACGCGTCATCATTGCCAAGACCTACTAACCTTATTACAACTGACCACGGTGCAAATTCGATCACGTCATGAAATAAACATGTGACCTTTGCAACGTTTGTAAATTACTACCAAGCGTAGACAGTACATAGATGGCACGAAAAAATACTTCGATAGCCCAGGGTGGTGAACACATTTTAGCGCCTGCCTTCTCAATTAGGCAGCAGGCAGGTGAGTCGAGTTCAGTGTCGTATAAAGCTGCCTAATTGAGAAGTCACGCGCTAAAATGTGTTTTGTACGCTCCGACGGGACTTCTTAAACTTGCCGGATAAAACTTCACCTTTGAAATCGACGCAGCGCTGTGATGCGAGAATCACCCCCCAGGCCACTTACGATTTTTTTGGAAATAATTCGATATCAGGCTAAAGTTTTTGCAAACAGTCATAAAGCGTTATTTTGACTTAGTTTAATATTGAATCCACCAAAATATGGGAACATAAAAATAATTAACAGAATTATTTTCATAGTTTAAATTATTTTCAATTATCGTTCATTTTCTGTTGAATTCAGTTCAGTATATGACAAGAAGCGTGTATAAAACATAACCGTATCAGAACTGAATCAATATGATTTAATTTAAGTACGTTTACTCGAGTTTTGCAATTAATTCCAAATCAATATCGTTTGTGATGTAGGAACGAAAATAAGTGGATTCTTTACATGAAAGAAAATTAGTTAATCTAGATATTTCCAAAGCATTTTTTCTCTATATTTACAATATTAAAACAGGTTCAGTTTATTTTTTTTATTCTCGCGGCAATAGTTGGATTGATACTGAATATGGTAATGAACTAGCCAAACTATTTTTTGACGTAATAAAATTACTGTTATAGGTTATATTGTTGAATACAACCTACAACAGTTGACTACAACCTATGACAGAGTAACTTTTTAATTTTTGTTCACAATATAAAGGTGGCCGTGGTGCGGCGCACGGGCGGCTGGGGGATGTCGTGTTATTTTTACCATGTTGTTTTTTTTTTAACTTATAGTAATTTATGTCATTGTTAATAATAACCCCGTGTGGTTTCCGGGTTAGAATAGTGCCACTCCATGTCTTCCCGTGGATGTCGTAAGAGGCGACTAAGGGAATAAGGGCTTGTAGTACTGTTAGGCGACGGGCTTGCAACCTGTCACTAATACACTAGTAAACATCTCAGCTTACTTGTGCAAAATGTGGTTACAGAATTATTAACATGTCTTTTTAGAGTTGTTGGTATTTCTGTAGCTCTGCCTACCCCACTCTGGGAATGAAGGCGTGATGTTATGTATGTATGTATGTTAATAATAACATCACACGAGTGTTTTAATTCCTAATTATGTACAGTTTCACACACTGCTTTATCTACACATATATTATAGTTTTGCGACAAGACAAATAGAACATCAAAAATGGCAGCACACATAATCTTTTTTTTATTCAGAGAAACTAGATTCGGCCTCCACTATCAAATCGTTCGATGTCAAGTAACAAGCGAGATTTGTCAAAATTTTATGCAATTGACATTTCATTTCGAATAAAATATGATCTCGAGTAATATTAGAATCGAGGTCAAGTAAAATTGCTTTGTTTTTCAAAGATATTTGGAATTTGAATTGAATTTAATTATTAACCAATAATACCATTTTCGCAAATAAGAAATTGGTTCTAACAAAACAGTTTATTTTTATACCTGCTAGTCGTAAGTAATTTGCGGTTTTTGAACGCATCATAGGGGTTTATGATATGTGTGTAGACATAGGTTATATTTTCTCGCTGCTAAGGTGAAAAATTGTATGTGCAACACAAGACCTAAGTTATTTGCAACTCGTGTCTTTGAATCCCTCGCTGCACTCAGGATTCTAACCTAGAATCCTTCGCTTGCTCGGGATTCAAATCAACACTCGCAGCAAAAAACAACTTTGCTCTCTTTCAATTATCGTGTTCATTTTCTGTTGAATTCAGTAGTATATCGTCGATGAAACTGCAATATCGCGTAACTAATAAATCCAATAAGTTGCAAAATATGCCTTACTGACTCACTTGTTAAGGAGTATTTTGCAACTTTTTCAATTTGTTAGTTACACAGTATTGCAGTTTCATTGACGAAACTGAATCAACATGATTTATTTTACTCGAGTTTTGCAATTAATTTCAAATCAATATTTTTTTTTGATGTGAACAAAAATAAGTTGATTATTTTTGTACATGAATGAAAATTAGTTAATCTAGATATTTCCAAAGTAAATATACTTATAGCATTTTGTTCTCTATTTTTGCAAAAGTAAAACAGGTTCAGTTTCATTTTGTTTATTCGCGCGGCTTTTAATTTAGGTACATTAATACTGAATTTGGTAATGAACTAGCCAAACTATTTTTTGACGTTATAAAATTACTGTTATAGATATGTTGTTGAGTCTCCATACAAAGAAACCGTAACTTTCCCGGGGTACGAGTAAAAGAAAAACATTTATACATACATATAAAGAACTGGTCAAGTGCGAGTCGGACTCGCACACGAAGGGTTCCGTACCATTATCTATACAACATTAGACACTATTTTTTTACCTTGTTTTAGCTTCACCTGTCCCGGTGTCTGTCTGTAACCAAATCTTGCAAAAACCGTAAAGAATAACGTTTGTTGTATGCGAGCTCGCCTTTAAAGTTTTTTTTTTAACTTAATAATTTAATTAAGTGACAACTAAATGTCCTGCGAATTTCATATTTCAAGCGCCTACCTGTTCCTGTTATTAATATCGAGCAAAACACGGCAAACAAATCACGTTTGTTGTATGGGAGCTCTACTTAAACATTCATTTTATTCTGATTTTAGTATTTGTTATTATAGCGGCAACAGAAATACTGTCAAGCTATCACGGTTCATGAGATGCAGCCTGGTGACATACAGACAGACAGACGGATAGTGGAGACTGTAATTAATAAAATAATAAATATCAGGGGACAATCTCACACAAATTGACCTAATCCCAAACTAAGACAACGGTAAACATACTTATATAGAGAAATGCATAATTTGAACCCAGGGACGCATTGAACTGTTATTCCTTCTTGTTAGATTTAAGAATTTAATTATATTGTACGCAATGTAAAGATACCTATGTAAAAAGCGAAATAAATATTTTCTATTCTATTCTATTCTATTTTTTCAAGGCAAACCGAAATCATAGAAAATTCAAATGGATGAGCAATCTAACATCGATGATTGATTTCTAAGAGATGATAAAATTTTACGGATAGTGTTATAGGATTACCAGTAACATAAAATAGTCGCTTAGGTTTTTTTTTTACAATAAGGAGAAGGCACTGGAGCACTCAGGCCACCTGATGTTAAGTGGAATCTGAGACCCATACACAATTGAATTCTCAAGACTATAATCCTAAAACTTCAATTGCGTTACCAACCCTGAGGACTAAGAATGCCTCTATGCTAGTAATTTCACCGGTTGTCTTATCCCCACACCGGAACAACAATGCGAATGCTGCTTGGCGGTTAAAGTTAAAATTAGCTCATTAGTATTTAATGTGCTTTCTATTTGTTGTTTTGTTGTATTATCATGAAATTGAAGTGTTTCTTTGTTGTACAAATGAATGCACAAGTTATAGGGATATTACATAACTTAAAAACAATTGAACTATGAGTGAGTATACTTACTCCGTTAAGTTGACTTCACAAAGATTAAAGGTTATTTATTATAATGTGTCTTGTATAAAGTCTGTGTCAATTGAACTTTTTTTTTTTACTTTTTTATGTTAAGGAGAAGGCACACGAGCGCTCTGGCCACCTGATGGTAAGTGCAATCTGAGACCCATAGACATTTGAATTCTCAAGACTATAATCCTAAGACCTCAAATGCGTTGCCAACCTTGAGGACTAAGATGGAATGCCTCTATGCTAGTAATTTCATCGGTGGTCTTATCCCCACACCGGAACACAACAAACCTGGCAAAGATGTAAATAAAACGAACCAATTCATCACGATTACTCGATAATCACGTACGTTAAAGATCAAGTGAGGTCAATGCAATGATTAATACACTAACCCCTTACTAATAAACGTTGAATAAGCTTGGAATAGTTATGCCATGCTTTGTCCTTATCTGTCATTGCCACATTTGAATTCGACAAACAAGGACAAAGCATTGCATAACTATTCCAAGTTCATTCAACGTTTATTAATAAGGAGTTAGATCATTATTTTTACATTAACTTTCAGAAGAAATAACGATCTAACGAAAAACTCGTTTGGTGAATATTTGAGGTTATGTGTCAAACAGTACTTATTTGTTTGCATTTCAGATTGTACAGTCAAAGCCATACATATGTTTACACTTTAATACCTTGCCACTTTCATTCACTGAGACAATTACATATAGTATATATATGAAATTGTCTCAGTGAATGAAAGTAGTGCCACTCCATGTTTTTCCGTGGATGCCATAGGCGACTAAGGGAATAAGGGCTTGTAGTACTGTTAGGCGATGGGCTTGCAACCTGTCACTAATACACTGGTAAACATCTTAGCCTACTTGTGCAAAATGTGGTTACAGAATCAACAAGTCTTTTTACAGTTGTTGGTTTTTCTGTAGCTCTGCCTACCCCGCTCTGGGAATGAAGGCGTGATGTGCGTATGTGTTCAACGAAGTAAACTATTTTTGTAACGGATTAGCGATTAGAGTGAGGACCAAAAAGTTGAACCATAGCTAAACGCAGTTAACCATTCAAACAACGAATACGAATAAAATCCCGATATGTGACGAAAAGTATCCTTACAATTGCATGGTTAATTTTCGTCGTGCAATGGAATAGTTTCATTGAAGTTATTGCTGGACCCCGCTATCGGAGGTGCAAATTGGTAGCTGTCAAGTTCTAAGGGATGAGTTAAAATTATTTTGAAATACTAGCTATGTCGATAATTATAGCTCTATGTCGATATTTTTTCTTTTATTTTTATGAGAGTCTAGAACTTTAATTAAACTTGTTTATTTTATAAAACAGGACTATATAATTAGACAATGAATGTGTTAAATATTTTTCTAATAAAAAATGTTTAAATAAAAATGTTCAATCTTTCATCATTACTAACCAATTATCGTTATCTTCATAGCACGAACCATTCATAAATGATTTAAAATTTAAATAATTAATAAATCTCTCTTTTTTTGTCCACCAAAATGAATATTGATCATCGTATTCTTAATGAACGATCAGTTTTCTTTCCAGTTTCTCTGCAGTAATAAACAAACAATAAACAATAAACTCAATATCTTATCTATTCATTTTTAATCATGGATCCCAAAAAAACTTGTTAAATTGTAGTGTAAAAATGGTATAGGTACCTACATATAAAACTAGTTGTACCGAAAAAGTAAGAATATCGATATCGACATCATAAATATTTTTACTCATCCCTAAGAACTTGACAGCTACCAATTTGCACCTCCGACAGCGGGGTCTAGTTATTGCGTGACTAACTTTTTTTTTCCTTATCCATCAACGAAGTTAACTATGATTAACCTAGCTATGGTTATAGACACAGAAAATAGAAATTCCTACTTACCCCCACACCGAGCACGAAAAATATGATTCCACTACTTGCCATTGTGAGTGCAACAACGAAGGTTTCCCAAATAAACGTGAATAATAGTTTATATTTTCGAACTTATCTCGGGACCTGTATGTGTTCATTGTTTCTATTTTTATCACGACTTTTAACTGGTTGTTTAAAGTCACGTTTCGTGGGTGCACAGTTTGTATTTGTCCAGAAAGATAAATTTATTTTGTAAGAGTATATTTTCTTTGCAGGATTGGGTAACCCTAGCGTTTCATTGCCACTTGATTCTAACAAAAAATAGCGTTTTAAAGCTTAATATTTCATAAACGGGTTACCTAACCGAAAAACTGTTGAAAGTTGAAAGATCTATCCAACGACACCCTAAACTATAGGGTAGACGAAAAAAAAATACATCCCCACGCTAACCCTAAAAAAAATTTTTTTTACATTCTATTCCACCTCTTTGTTGGCGTGACTAATATGCATATTCATGCCAAATTACAATCTCTGCGATAGGCTGCGGACGGACGGACATGGCGAATCTATAAGGGTTCCTAGTTTGACTACGGAACCCTAAAAAAGCGGGTTGGCAAATGAATAGGTTGCGAAACGATGAATTTGTCGAAGATTTGTCGGCGAAAAGGCAGCTATATTTTTATCCTCCTGAGGTTCAAAGTTCTAATACTACAAAATTACTTTGCAGTGAAAGCCGCAGTATTAACGTAGCAGCTTGAGGTGAAAACCTACTGTGCAAAATATGTTCGGTCGTCTGCCGTATTAAAGTACCCCGTAAAATATGACACCTATATCTGTTGCGGTTACCAAGATATGAACAATTTTCGATCTGGGCGTTCAGGAGTTTATTAATTTGTTCTAATGTTAGGACACCTTTGTGGTTGCCGGGTTAGAATAGTGCCACTTCTTGTCTTCCCATGGATGTCGTAAGCGGCGACCAAGGGAATAAGGGCTTGTTGTACTGTTAGGCGATGGGCTTGCAACCTGTTACTAATGCACTGGTAAACATCTTAGCCTACTTGTGCAAAATGTGGTTACAGAATTAACAAGTCTTTTTAGAGTTGTTGGTATTTCTCTAGCTCTGCCTACCCCGCTCTGGGAATGAAGGCGTGATGTTATGTATGTATGTAGAGTGATTCAAGAGGAAGGTTTATATGCATAATACATACTTTATCCCTAGTTAGGTTGGCGAGTCGCTAGTTTTTTATATTTGTAGTACAATCATTACAACAGCAACGAAATTTCCATTGAATGAATGAAGGTAGTGTTGCAATAATCGACTATAATTATGAGAATTTAGTGAAAGAATATTAATAAACTCATCTTGGCAAAGATGGCCGTTACAAGATATGTCAAAATAAACGTCAGACCATAGAAAACTGTCATTTTTGACGTATCTTTAAACCGTGATCAGTTTATTAATACGGTTTAATAAATAAGTAGTTATTAACCAAGAAAGATTTTAGCAACTTCTAATGAAAACATGTACTCCCTTACTAATAATCGTTGAATAGCGGTGGTATAGCTGTACAATGTTTTGTCCTTATCTGTCATTGTGACATTTGAATTTGACAGATAAGGACAACTCATTGCATAGGTATACCACCATTATTCAACGATTATTAGTATAGGTGTAACTCTATAGACATGAAATAGAATGAAAAAAACCAGTTCTGAGGTAACTAAATACAAAATGTTTTTACCTACGGTTACCTAATACCTGATGGAACGTAAAAATTACGTCAGTACGATAAATATGTTTTTACTTGTAATTACACTACACTGCTAACGCAAATGGCAGTAACTGAAACGGATCTCCTGTAGCAAATGCAACCTTATTACTAACGTGATAGGATTGAATCTGCTTTGGGTATTCAATTTGAGATACTGCTTATTAGCTTAGGTATAGATGGAACGCACTCTTTAGAGAAAGCCTTTTTTATTACCAAAGGGTAAAAACGGGGCTGTATTGCTAAGACTCCTCCGTCTGTATGTTTGTCTGTCTGTCGGTCACCAGGCTGTATCATGAACCGTGTTAGTTAGACAGTTGAAACTTTCACAGATGATGTATTTCTGTGGCCGCTATAACAACAAATACTAGAGACAGAATAAAATGAATATTTAAGTGGGGCTTCCATACAACATACGTGATATTTTTGCCGTTTTTTGCTCGATATTAATAACGGCAAAAGGCCGCTTGAAATATACACAGAAAATTTAGTTTTGTATTTACTTTAAAAAATAATAGTTAAATTAAAGTAAAATTTATATTTGAGAGTCTCCTATACAACAAACGTATTTTTTTGCCGTTTTTGCTCTATATTAACCGCAACGGGTAGACGCTTGAAATAAATTAGTCATATTTTGTCTATATGTTGTACAGATAATGGAATGGAACCCTTCGTGCGCGAGTTTGACTCGCACTTGGCCGATTTTTTAATAATAATAAAATGACATTTTCCTGCTTAACTATGCATGATATTTTTATTTTATACTAGCTTCGGCCCGCGACTTCGTACGCGTATAAATCAGTTCCCAAGGGAATAGCGATATTTTTGCTGTTTGCATTCTAAATTGCCGCCGTCAATCAGAAAAGATTTTATAGCACTTGGATGGTTATCACAAGGTAAGTAAGTGGGTTGTCTATTGTTTGCCCGACAGTCATATGCTAGAATCGTCATTTGCCCGAATTTCATTGCCCCATTTGCTCGGATTTAATTTGCCCGAATTTCAATTGCCCGAATATTTCGTTTCCTAGTAAAGTTATTTGACATACTCTTGTTTTTCCGAAAATTCGATGCTATAACCTAGGCGAAATCCAACTCAAGCCAGTCAAAGTGCAAACAGATCTGGGAGTCAAGATAACGGAGGAACTCAAATGGGAGGAACATATTACCAAAAGATCGTAAGTCCCTAATCTCTCTTATCAGGAAAGCCTTCGGAGTGTTAACCCCAAAACTAATACTTCAGATACATAAATTATATACACGGCGGAATTTAATCGGTGATCAGGAATCCAAAAATCTTAATTATCAATCTACATAGAAACCAATACGTGAGATCTCGTGCAATATAGCTCACAATCTAATTAATCACACTTAATTAACATCGGTAAAATGTACACTGGCTGAATAAATGGACACCCTACTTTTATTGAAGGGAAGTTACTCGTTAGGGTACATACGTCAAGTGCTTGCTGGCTTTGGCGGGAAACTAGACAGATCAGACGCCAATAAATGATAGCCGCCATTTGTTATGAATTTGACAATGACAAATTGACAGCTTATTGCTCATTTATGTTTTAATTTTCTATGGCTGATAGTTTGAAAAGAGGTATTAAACTTTTCAGACTAAACCATTAGTAGGGTGACAATAAATTTTAATTAAAATTTAATTTCAACTTAAAAATTAGTTATGATAAAAAAAAACTTGGTAAGGCTTAAGTACTACATAAACGTGACCGCCATCGATTACTGAATTAGAAAAATGGGTTCCTGTTCACCGATTAAATTCCACCGTGTATAAGACCCAATTCGGAGTACGCTTTTTAAACCTGGAGTCCTTATTTTGCCAAAGATATTGAATTGCTGGAAAAAGTTCAACGCAGTTCCACCAAAATACAGAGACAACTTAAAAATAAAACCTATGATGAAAGACTGCAGGTGCTGAAACTCACAACTTTAAAAGAGCGCAGAGAGCGTGGCGATTTAATAGAAACCTATAAGATACTCACAGGACATTACGATTTACAGGAGTTTTTCTTCGGGGCCATCAATTTAAACTCCTATCTGAGCTTTCCCATAACAATCCTCGCAGACACTTCTTATGTAACAGAGTAGTAAACCACGGAACAAACTGCCAGAACAAGTAGTCTCAGCCCTGAATGCCAATCAATTTAAAAACCGGTTGGATCAATACCTCAGCAGTACAAAGAACACTTGATGAAGGAACAAATGTATACAGGCATTTATCAGTTGTCCCAACTGCTGCTTGCTAAATAAATAATAATAATGATACGAATACCATGCATATTGTTTTCCATTATATTAAGCGCGATAATATACATAATGTCACGCCTTTATTCCCAGAGTGGGGTAGGCAGAGCAACAGAATACTAACAACTCTAAACTTGTTGATAATTCTGTAACCACATTTTGCATAGTCAGGCTAAGATGTTTACCAGTGTATTAGTGACAGGTTGCAAGCCCATCGCCTAACAGTACTAGAAGCCTTTATGCCCTTAGTCGCCTCTCACGACATCCACGGGAAGACATGGAGTGGCACTATTCTAACCCGGCAACCACACGGGGATAATATTATTTAATGTAATATTAAACGCCTTAATAAATATTTATAATATAGGTTCTGTTGGGTCGCAGATCTTGCTAACACTCCTCCTCGCTTCGCTCTTCGTTTTACCTAACGGTGACCTGCCTTAATTAGCAGAACAGGTTATAATAGTAGTATGTATGTTTGTATCTATACCAGTACTAAATTATACCCACTGAGCGTTATATTATACATGCATGGCAAATGACATTATGACATGTGATAATTATGAATTACAATGTTTATGAAAAATTAAATTATTGAAACAAAGATTCTGACATTTGATTAATATGGTATGGCATACGAAATTATAGGAAACAATATTATGGCAGTTGAATTCTGCTAAGTAAAGGTAAAAAAAAAAAAAAAAAACAGGGTTCAATCTCACACAAATTGACCTAGTCCCAAACTAAGCTCTAGGCTTGTACTATGGGTACTAGACAACGATAAACATACTTATACAGAGAAATACATACTTAAATACATAGAAAACATCTAAGACTCGGGAACAAATATTCGCGCTCATCACACAAATATCTGCCTGTTAAGGGTATTAATAATAATGACCATAGAGTGTCCACACTTAGTACTTCTCTTTATCTACTGTTAACACCACTTAACACCACTTTTACTTTCTATATCTCCTTCCAGCCGCCTCGTCCAACGGAATGCCTCCTCGCCTCAGCTCCCTGTTGTTCTTCCTGCCGCCCGTTGTACCGTGGCGCCATCTATTTGTAGACTGAGCCACTCTCATGTTCAGTTAAAACATTCCGAGTATTTGATTCTTACGTAACTTGATACGGGATTTGAACCCAGTGGGGCTAGTCAAGTTGCATTCGACAATCGTTAGCGATTATGTTTCGATTGACAAATGTATGGAATTGACGTAAGCCACCGAGATAGTCACTTGGTACTTACTTTCGTCAATCCCATATATTTTTCAATCGAAACATTATCGCTAGCGAGTTTCGAATGCAACTTGTCTAGCACCACTGGACCGCTGGCTTCGGAGGCAGAGTCACTCTCAACTAGGCCAACGTGTCGTCAAAAGATAACTAGTATATGACTTGGTATTTTTTAATTTTCTGTAAACTGTCGCCACTTGGTCTATCTGCCCTTCGGCTTGACGTTTATTTTTATGTAAGAGTATGTCAGTCTGAGGTATTTGTAAACAATGAAACATCAATAAAATATTCAAATCAATAATTTATTAACTTACGTATTCTTATATTACTAATATATTGTAAATGACACGGGATTCTGGCACGATTGGCACGGACACGGGTTAGTTATGATTTCCTGTGCGTTCGCGCATGGCGGACTATTAGCACCGTTGATCATCTGCATTTTAGCACACGGCTGATTAGGCCCACCTATCTGCATATTATTGGCAGGACTACGAAAACCATTAATATCAAGCATGTTGAGATTATTGGCATTCATAAGGTTCCCCATCGGTGCCAAGTTCGACTGGCATCCACACTGACAGTTCACTGGCATGCTAGTTAGTTGGTTCAGTAAAGCTTGCATACCTAACTGCACAACATTCTGGCAATTAGGGACGTTGTTGATCAATGCTATTAAATCATTTTGGGTCATTGGCATATTTGCCATTTGTAAATTGTTTGCCAATTGAAGCGCGTTGCCAAGATTTGCCATCTGTAAATTTTGCAAATTGCCGAACTGTAAATTGTTGAAGTTTGGTAGTTGTAGGTTGTTTGGCAGGCATCCGCACGGTTGTAAGCTCTTGGCAAGTTGGAGGTTGTTGGCGTATTGTATGCCATTTTGTAGATTGGCGAGTTGTATGTTTCGGTTACAGCCGCAGCCGCAGCCGTTGGCAACTTGGAAGTTCTGCAAAGTTTGTGCCAATGGCATTTGCTGGCAACCGCATCCTCCGCCAAGTGGTAAGATTTGTCCGCATATTTTCTGGAATAAAAATGTAAGTCTTAAGATTGCAGTCTTGAGAATGCCAATGTCTATGGTGACAGATTCGGCTTACTATAAGGTAGCCTGTGTGCTCAGTAGCTTTCTTTGGTAATTTAAAACGATTTTTTAATAAAACGAAACGACTGTTTTTTTTTAATTTAAAGGTGGCTGAGTAAGAAGGCTTAATATTCCGTCAATAAATATCTTGACAACATTGACCTTTCATTATTAATATTATTTATAAAATTCGCTTTAGTGATTGTTTTTTTATTTTGTAATTGTTGACATTATGTTTTTTTATGCAATTATGTACTTAACACGAATGACAATGTATAACTCTTATTAAATAATTAATTCTTGTTTCTTTTTATATTACTGGGCAAAAAAAATATGACATAACAATGCCTGTTTCTGATAAAGAATTAAAAAATATGAAACATATACCTTAGTAATTAACACCGGTATTAAAATTAATAAAATCTGTTTTGACGCCATTATTGTTCTAAATGTAAGTTAAACTATTCCTAAAAATAAATATGTTACAGTTTTTATACTCTACTAGCAATAAGTTATCTATAAAACGTTTTCTATCTAGATTAAAATGTTGCTAACTGTTTATCATATTTGTTAATATCCTTAAAAATCTAGATTACATACTTGTTTTATTACAAAATCTTATGTAAGCGATAATAGTTTTTTTTTTACATAATCAACCTGTTGTCTTTACTCTATTTTATTTTACTCATTTTTATGTTTTTATTCCTTCCCATCAGGTAACCCGCATACTCGGTTGCTACCTTGTTAAAAAAAAGTATTCTTAATTACTATTTCACGTAAGTATAAAATGGTGAACCCTTCTTTCCTCCTTCAGAATATCCTCTAAAAGTGCCATTTTGATAAGAGTTGCGTGTCCCAAACTAAAGCCAAAATAAAACAGGTCCTGAAAATTTGGAAAATATCTCAAATGAGAGTAAGGGCTTGTAGTACTGTTAGGCGATGGGCTTGCAACCTGTCACTAGTAAACATCTTAGCCTGTTTGTGCAAAATGTGGTTAAAGAATTACCAACAAGTCTTTTTAGAGTTGTTGATATTTCTGTAGCTCTGCTTACCCCACTCTAGGAATGAAGGCGTGTATGTATGTATGTATCTCAAATGGAAGCACAAATAACGGATTTGAAAGCAAAATGATCCCGAAAGAATATACTGTTATTTTAAATACACAGTGACCAACATTTGTGTGTCTTTGTAACTTTAGGGCAAAAGTTGTTTGCAATTGTGATGCTTTTCATTTCCAACTGGCAGTTTTGGGCACACTGGCTGAACAATGTAGATGGTCATTGTTTGTCTGGTACAAAGCTAAGTAGATTCGCTCTCCAAAAAGATATTATACTATCACCGTCGTCTTTAAACATCAGCAATACCAAGCAGCCAAGTTGTTGCCTTTCAGTGAGTACTTTTTAAGCCGCGCTTAAAGGACAATGTCGTAGTGCTCAGGAAACATCGTGGAGGGAAGTTCATTCCATAGTTTCAAAGTACAAGGAAGAAAGGACCTTTGGAAACAGCACTCAGGCCACCTGATGGTAAGTGGAATCGGAGACCTATAGACATTTGAATTCTGAAAACTATAATCCTAAGACCTCAAATGCGTTGCCAACCCTGAGGACTAAGATGAAATGCCTCTATGCTAGTAATTTCACCGGTTGTCTTATCCCCACACCGGAACACAACAATGCGAATGCTGCTTGGCGGTTGGTTAATGGATAAGATGGTGGTAGCGATCCGGAAAGACCCTGCACAAGATCCTACCACCACTAAAGTTCCCTAAGGTTCCAGGTAGTATGGATGAACTTTACCCCGTGGCGAGTGGTTCGATAATAGAATGGTGGTGTAGGCACTAAGCTAAACAACTCCTCAGAGCACTCCTTGTGATAAAGCCTATAGAACACGCAAAGAGATCCAAAGTCTCTTCACAGCTCCAAACCTTTACCCTTAGCCTATTTTAACACTTTCCCAGTCATTTTTTGTGTTTTAGTAATGGCGTCGGAATTGAGCATGGTCAGACATGCTCCATGCCACGATATTTTTAACCGACTTCAAAAAAAGGAGAAGGTTATACGTTCCATTTGTATGTACTTGTTTTATATTTTTTTATGTATGTTCACCGATTACTGCGTCAACGATTTTGAAAAATTTTTTTTGGTTTAATAGAATATACTTCCGAAGTGGTCCCATTGCCACCAAATCTGAATCTGATGAGGGAATCATTGAGGAATTGAGGGAACTCCTCAAATATTGTAGGCAAACATAAAGCGATTTTAGTATTTTTAGTAAGAAGTCTAGCATTTGCATTCAGAAAGTATCACTTGGGGAAGTGGAACTGATGATGAAGACCACAAATGGCCATCGGAAGACCTCAACGGTACCTATTTCAAAGATGGCGTTAACATATCTCGATTAAGATAGTTGAGCGACTACAACGAAGAATATTTACTTGTTGAAATATGACTATGACTTTCCCTCGGCGTTGCTTGCGGCGCGCTTGAAACTTAAAGTTTCATATCAACTAGTAAGTGGGACGACGGAACAGCGTATTATGATCACTAAAAAATTTTAAATAAAATAAATGTTCAAAAAAAGTAAAAAACCGCCTTAAAAAACGCAAGAATTAACTTTTAAAATTGTAGGCTCCTACCTAATAGGTTAGTCGAACTGAACTCAGCGACCACTGCGTTTTTAAAGGCGGTTTTTGTTTTTTTTTTTAATTTTGAAAACCTTGGTGGCCTAGGCGGTGAACTCGTGATTGTAAGGTACAGAGTTCAAGTTCCCGCAGTCACCATCTACGGCATTACCAATGAGATTTTCTAACTTTACTACATTACCCGATGCTCTTACCATCTCTTAAGGTGAAAACATCGTGAGGAAACCTGCACATTCAACCAGCTGAGTGTGAAAGAATGTATTGGTAAAAAGATCTTCAAGTACTCGTTGATTGAGGAATATTCTTCACAATTGTACGGAAGAAACGCAGATGTTTCCAACTCTTGTTAATTTTAGTTACTTAAGTAACTTATTGCAAAAAAAAAAGTATGTATGAATGTAAACACTTTATTGTACAAATAAAACAGAAACAATACAATGAAGATAAAAGAAAATAATGAAAGAATAGTGTACAAGGCGGACTCAATACTACAAGCATTATCTACCAGCCAACCTTAATGTACGTACAGAATTTATATTTAAAGTCTATCGGTAATATTTTTAGGCACAAAACCAAACTGAAGCCTATACTATATTTTATATTTTTGCTACAAGAGGCATATCGTGAAAAAGTAAACGCTAAAATGTATAACCATGGCAACCAAATAACATCAAGAAAATACTCCCTGAAATTTCAAGGTCGCCGCGCTCAACCTTGCCGCAGCTTGCGAGGAAGGACAGACCTTGAGAGAAAGGTCACAGGGTTCGGTGACAAGGTCGCAACCTTAGCGGGTCCTTGGTTTGAGAGATCGATCGATGTTCAGGCAGAAAATAAACGCAAGTGTGTGGGTGTACTACGCGATGCGTGTCTGTGTGTAAGTGATGTGTTTGATTTTTAGGGTTCAGTACCCATGGGGTAAAAACAGGACCCTATTACGAAGACTCCACTGTCTGTCTGTCACTAGGCTGTATCTCATGAACCGTGATAGCTAGACAGTTGAAATTTTACCCCTGTGTCTATAGTAGCATTGATTTGTACCATCAATGGTACAAGTGATACTACTATGTGTCCTTAGTACCATCAATGGTACTACCGATACTAGCACGTGTCGCTAGTACCATTGCATCGAAAACATACAAAAAATATACCGTTCAGCCATGTTCATTACCAAGGTTTCATAACTGGTTATGAATAAGGATTTTTTTTCACTGTTTCATAACCAGTTATGAAACAAGCCATTTTTTTCCATTTTCACAACTAGAACCTCCGATTCATGAGTTTAGGACCGTTGGTCCCACTGCTATTGGATCACCACCGGAAATCACCGCAAAACTTAAAAAATACCGCAAAAGTAGGTAGGTTAGGTTCGTTAGGTATCTTTAGATGCCCGAAGGGCAAAACCTCCCAGAAATAGGAGCCCAGCCGTAAGGCAGGGCTCCGTCGAATAGCAGTGGGACATGAAATTTTCAATTAAATTATTATTTTTAATTTGTTTTTTTTTCACAAGTAAATACACGGTATAAACTAGTATCTTTTTCAATGGTACTAAGGACACATAGTAGTATCACTTGTACCATTGATGGTACAAATCAATGGTACCTACTATAGACACAGGGGGAAATTTTCACAGATGATGTATTTCCGTTACCCCTATACTTAATAACAAATACTAAAGCCGGGCAAGAGCATGTCGGACCATGCTCAGTGTAGGGTTCCGAAGCCTTTAAGTACTACAAACATAAAAATCAACAAGTAATAACTAATTTTCTATTTAAAGTCAATTGGTGCCGTCTTAGATGATTTTAGTAGGTATAAACACTTTAATGGCCTGTATCTCCAGAACCAATGATGTCTACTTAGTCATATAACCAATTTTAAAGGAAGACTTTCCTTTAAAATTGGATGTTTAAGGGCAGATATTTGTGTGATGAGCACACGAGTATTTGTTCCTGAGTCTTGGATGTTTTCTATGTATTTAAGTATATATTTCTATATATAAGTAAGTTTATCGTTGTCTAGTACACCCATAGTACAAGCCTAGAGCTTAGTTTGGGACTAGGTTAATTTGTGTGACAATGTCCTGTGATTTATTTATTTATTATTTATTCTTTAGGATGAGATGGTACTCTTTTGGATTCAAAAAATTCTAACACTACCCTCTCAATACGTGCATGACGTGGCTAGAAGCAGTTGACGATAGTTTTTTGTGATTTCTAAGTGTTTTTTTCTCTACTATGTGTTAAAATTAGTCTTAATGTTTGATCTTCATTGCCATCTCTTCAGAGATTCTAATCAGGATCAAACGCTAAGTTAGCGAATATCGAAAATCGACGAAATGTATAGGATTGACGTTAGCTGAATGATAGATTGCAAGTCGATAGATAACAGAAATGTTACCAGCGTTTGCATCAAATAGCGATTAATATATTTGAGTCTTAAAAATGCAAATGTGTATGGGTCACAGATCCCTATTACCATCATTTGGTCTGTAAGCTCGCATTCAACTTGCCATAAAAAAACTTAAAATTACATACATAACATCACACCTTCGTTCCCAGAGCGGGGTAGGCAGAGCTACAGAATTACCAACAACTCTAAAAAGACTGCTTTATAATTCTGTACCCATATTTTGCACAACAGGCTATGATGTTTACCAGAGTATTAGTGACAGGTTGCAAGCCCATCGCCTAACAGTACTACAAGCGTTTATTCCCTTAGTCGCCTCTAACGACGGGAAGACATGGAGTGGCACTATTCTAACCCGGCAACCACACGGAATTTTTAACAAGTTAACTATTATATTATATCAAATAACTATTTAATACCCTATTTTTCTTAAAATTATAACTTCTCCTACTATGAGATCCATGCTTTTTAAGGTTTTTATAATGCAAATCTGCAGCAGAAATCAAAGTTTTCAACGCAGAATTCTTAAATATCTCCGCTAAGTTAAATTTCTTGTCTCCTATTGGTGGGAGCTTCGAACTGGTTGGGTGTATATGCTTTCTGATTGGCCGCTTGCTTGAGATAGAAGTTTGCAGACGTTCAGCGAATCTGCTATCTTGATGGTTCTTTAGTTTTGCGATAGGAACATTGGTGGCAATGTTGACTGGGAACGGCTGATGCTAGATAACCGTTGGGTTACAGCATGCTGTAACACAAAAGAAGATTAAGTATCTATCTGTTAGTTTAGCCAATTTCTAAATCAAAAAACTAGTGCCTACTTTTTTAAATAGCAATAAGAAGGGGAACGAGCACAAGACGCAAACGCTACCAACGTTTCTATTTTCTATCGACTCGAAACGTACGGAGTTGACTTACTATTTGTCGATGCGATCTGTCATCATCTTACGTAAATCCTGGATTTGACTAACTTCTCTTATTCAGAAACGTACTATCAACCTATTTTATTTACACATTGACAGACAAGCAAAAAAACATATTATAAGCATATTTTTGATTGATGATTTTA
Organism: Acleris holmiana; assembly: GCA_949316455.1. Taxonomy (NCBI): domain Eukaryota; kingdom Metazoa; phylum Arthropoda; class Insecta; order Lepidoptera; family Tortricidae; genus Acleris; species Acleris holmiana. The sequence goes on from OX438788.1 coordinate 9,146,758, forward strand.
GAGTATGACCTTCTTGCACTCGTAATGTAGGAGGCGAGCGGAGCGAGTACCACTTATTGATCGCCCTGCCGTAATGGACCGCATGGCAGCCCTGAATTCTTCCCGGACTCTCTTTCAGTATTGGACCCCAGCGCTAAGCGGGCCTGCCGGTGAGGGTGGTTTTCCATATTTAACCTCTTTTTTGTTAACAACTTTGTGTATCGTTTTAACTTCTTAATTTTGACTTATGTCAGATTGAATTAAAAATCCATTTATACAGAAAAACGTGTTATTTATTATAATTACTTAATTAACATTATTATTAAACATTTGTGGTCCTTCGAGCCGGATAAATAAAATTAAGAAGTTAAAACGATACACAAACTTTGTAACAAAAAGAAGTTAAATATGGAACAGGGGGTTGTGTAACAAGTAGGAATAGACTTCAGTAAATACTATCTGTCGGAGTTAGTAACATTAGGATTCCCTTGCCCCAAGTTAAAATAGTTTGGTAGTTGTAGCCGTGTGGCTGGGGCGACCAACAGGGATGATTGTCTATGTTAATTAGCAGGCTAACCCTGCTAATTAACAAAGACGATTTTTATGGCATGGAGGAGACACACGAGTTCACAAGCCACCTGATGACTAAACTAAAACCTTAAAGACTGCAATCCTAAGACTGCAAATGCGTTGCCAACGGGATCCCCTTGAAATATCGAAACTCATTTGATTGAATGTGTCGTTTCACCGAATTTAATTGCATCGAAAGCTACTTTCTGCGGAAACCTTATTAGGTTAGGTTAGACCTGTGACCAGCAAAAAAATAAAACGTCTGCACGTGAAAATGCCTCTTGATGAAATGAGAATTCGGTGAAGTAAACCATTCGATGAAATGAGTGTCGACATTTCAAAGGTAAACCGTTGCCAACCGTAAGGACCAAGATGGAATGCATCTATGCTAGTAAATTCACCGGTTGTCTTATCCACACTTTGGAAGACAATGTGAAGACTGCTTGGCGGTAGGTTAAAGGATAAGATGGTGGTAGAGATCCGGACGGACCCTGCACAAGGTCTTAGCACCACTAAAACAGTTTAATTAAACTATTTACTTACATACATACATGCACAACAAGCCTTCATTCCCAGGGTGGGATAGGCAGAGCTACAGAAATACCAACCACTCTAAAAAGACTTGTTGATAATTCTGTAACCACATTTTGCACAATCAGGCTAAGAAGTTTACTAGTGTATTAGTGACAGGTTGCAAGCCCATCGCCTAACAATACTACAAGCCCTTATTCCCTTAGTCGCCTCTTACGACATCCACGGGAAGACATGGAGTGGCACTATTCTAACCCGGCAACCACACGGGGTATTTACTTACATTTATAAATAACAATGAAACAATGATGAAACTGTGAATTCCCATGTTGATCCAACTACTTAAGAATGATTAAGAGGAAATCTGTAAAACGCATCATTTTATGGTAATTCTTTATCGCTCTAATGAAATAGATGGCTTTAATCTATCAAGAATAATAGATAAAAGAAAGATTTCCTAATGATTCTTGATGTTTATTTTAGAATAATAGGTTTTTGGTGAAAATAAGAATTGAGTTTCATTGATACAATTTAAGTTTTGACCCATTTATTAAGATTTTATATAGAATCAAAACTTGCGAAAATTTTATAACAATTCTTTTAATATTTAGAGTGTTTTTCTCTGCATCCATTTTAATTTAACGATATTGACTTAAACATAGTAATTTGCAAAGTAAATGCTAAGGCTATACTTTATAAGGTTCTTATAATATACTAAACATGGAACAACAGCTTTAACGTCATTCCGATCGTCGATTTTGTATAGTGTTTTTGCAGGGGGTCTGAAGTATGACTTGTTAAAGCTTTATAATAATATCCTCTCATTCATAGCACTTTCCAGAAAGCATAAGAAGAAAAAATGTTGTTCCCTATTGACTGTTTTTATTGTAATTAGGTATGTTGTTCTTGACGCTATAACTTTAGCATTGTAATAACTGACGTTTGCTATTACTTACTGAACTAAAATTCAAAACAAAACGTGATTGCCACTAGATACATTATTCAATTAAGTGGGACACGGTAGAAAATAAACGATTTTTTATTTGCTTTATCTTTATTCCTATCAACAATTAAGTCACTCCAAAATTAACTAAATAAAACACTTATATAAAAGGAGGAGGGATTTGGATCTTCTTCAAATAATTACAACCACAGCCACATGGGTTGATGGGAGGGTAGAGTGAGGATACTGTTGGAGCTAAAGCAGAAACCGGTGAAGCAGCAGGCAAGAACGGATTGATCAAGCCCAGGGGAGACTGAAGACCCAGACCCAGTGTTGATCCTCCCAAATCACCGCAACCACCTAAGCAAGGGGATAATAAACCATTCAAGAAAGGTAACGCTCCAAGAAAGGATGCATAGGCTGGTGCAAGTGGTAAACTTGGTGGCGCTGGACAGTTGCAAGATGGAAGAGCTATCGAAGTACAAGGGGCGTCATATGTAACTATAGGGGTCTGGTAAAACGCGGATAATGCTGGCACGTTGCAGTCGCAGTATTCGATTATTGGCGCTGAACATTCGTAGGGTATAGGGCGAGGGCAGGGAGGGGGGCAGGGTCTAGGACAAGAAGGTAAAGGGCACTGGCATGGGGGTGGGCGAGGGCACAGCGGAATTGGACGGCATGGCTGTGGCGAGGGTTTTGAGCATCCACATTTCTGAGAGTTCACCTGGAAAGAAAAGAAGTTTAGATTAATGCGTTAGTTATACTCGACGTAATCCTTATTGTCCGATTATTTCACGCGTATGTAGTATGAACTCCATTATGACCTGTCGCCTAAGCGTTTTGACCAATTTTGAAGAGTAGGTGTCATTAGATTCGTCTAAAGAAAATTTGGCCGAAATTTGGCCGATTCCGCTGATTTACGTGATTTTACAGTTGAAATACTTTACTTCTACATATTTTAATGCGCAACACAAAAGATATGAGCTACTTTTTTGTTTTTATTGTTTTATTTTGAATAATCGACCTGAAACCGGCGACTGTTTTATGAATTTTGCTGTAGGAATTGTAGAATATCGCATATTCACGAATCGTTTTAACATCTAAACAATATGATTTTTTTAAATTTACTGCCATAAAAGTCGTCTAATAAATGATTGAATCACTTATTACCACCTTTATATATTTTTTGTTTAAAAAATTAATTAACGAGCTACTAAAACGAGAAAATGAGCTAAAAAAAGATTTTGAAAATGGCTACTTAAAACTCTCGTTCATAAAATTTAAACAACAGTAATAAACTGCAGTTCAAAATCAATCCATTACAATAAAAAAACATCCAAAATATTAAAAAAAGGTGGCCACTTTTTCCGTTTAGTTGCTCACTCACAGTTCAATTGTTGTCAAGTTATGTCATATTCTCTAACAATTGTGTATTCATTTGTACAACAATTTTAAACGCTTTTTTTTTAAATGAGGGTGCTACTGGATGCTCTTAACATCGCAAGTATCACTATGTTCTTTTGTAAATAAAAACAATATAGCGGAATAAGCAATCTATACATGGTAGATAACTAAAATATATTATTAAGAAAGTTATTCTAGATAGTATAGGGCATATATTTTATCGAGACGTCGTTAACGATCATACAAATCATGTGATAAAGCTATTTTGTTGGTAACTTTTATTATTGAAATCAAATCAAATCAAATCAAATCAAATTTTATTTGTGAAACATAGGTAGTAAGGATGGTACAGTCTTAAAATTATTTATCACTATGTTTAGCCATTAGGCATACAAATGTTCAATGAAATAAGCATGCAACATGCATTGCTTAAGCCATGCTATTAAAACTAAAACTAAATATTGTCCTAGATATAATTAAAGCAGATACTCGTGTATGGAATAATATGCCTTTTCCGTTAAAAAATTAAATAAACGATTTTTAAATTGTGGTATGCCACATTCTCTTATACATTCCGGTAACTTATTATATAACCTTGGTGCCATGCCGAATACACTTTTTGAGGCTAAGGCCGTTTTAAACGGAACAAAATTAATTTTATGTTGCTGGCGTATGCTTTTGAAACCAGAAAATTGATAAATATTGTACTTAACATACATTGCCATTTCAAAAATATATAGGCTTGGCAGGGTTAATATTTTTAGCTCAATAAAATAAGGCTTGCACGATTGCGTTGGTTGCAGTCCACAAACAGATCTCAAACACCTCTTTTGAGCCCTAAAAACCAATTCTCGGTCAGTGGAGTTGCCCCAGAATATGATGCCATACCTAAGTGTAGAAGTTACGTAGGCATGATACGCGGTTAGTACTGTAGGCCGATTAACTATGTTATTCAATCTATACAATGCATATGAAAATTTGTTTAATTTTTTACATATAATATCAACATGGTTCTTCCAATTCAACTTATTATCTAAACTTAATCCTAAAAAATTTGTATTTTCCGTTTCATCAATTTTTTGTTCCTTATATGTCACAGTTAAATCAGTTACGTTGCCAACCCTCTGATTAAAATTCATAAGTTTAGTTTTGCCTAAGTTTATGTGTAGATTGTTATGATTAAGCCATTCGATTATAGATTCCAACGCGTTATTTATGGTGTCGCGGCATATTTGTGGATTTTCTCCAGTTAATATAACTGTGCTGTCGTCCGCAAAAAGTACCATGGGGTGATCAATGGCCTGTGGTAGATCATTGATATAGATGAGAAATAGGAGTGGACCTAGTACACTTCCTTGTGGCACCCCGTAACTTATTTCTCCAAACTCTGATGATAGGGTTACTTCGCATTTGTCTTTTAAGCATATTTGATTGATTTGAACCATTTGTTTCCTACCAACCAGATATGACTTTAATAGGTCGTAGATATTACCACGTATTCCGTAATTATATAATTTTTGCAATAAAATATTATGATCGACGAAGTCGAAGGCCTTAGTTAGATCCATGTACAGGGCGTATACAGGTTTTCTTTTATCTACGTTAGTCATAATTACCTGAAGCAGGTCGAAAATAGCCATGTTTATCGACTTATTTTTACGGAACCCTTTTTGTTCTTTCACAAATAAGTTGTTGGATTCAAAATATTGGTTCATGCTATTATAAATAACCCTCTCAACAATTTTAGAAAACACAGATATGAGTGCAATTGGCCTAAAGTTATCCATATTTTCTTTGTCCCCTTTTTTGAAAAGGGGTCGCACAATAGCTACCTTTAATTGTTCAGGGAAAATGCCCTGTTCTATGCACAAGTTTATGATGTAGCTGATAGGCGATGCTATTATAAGTGCTACTTGTTTTATGATTTTTGTACATATTCCATCATAGCCGGTACTGTTGGTGTTATTTAGGGAACAAATAATGGTTAAAATGTCGTCCACAGTAGTGGGATTCATAAATAAGGATCTCGATGATTTATATGTCATTGTATTATGTATTTGAAAGTTATTATTAGTATTAACATTATTTAAATTATTAATAGAATTGATTTGGTCTATAAAATGATTATTAAATTCTTGTGCAATTAATTTAGGATCTGTAATTATTTTACCGTTTTGTGCTATTTGTGTGATATTTTCCTTAGGATGCAACGTTTTAGGGTTGTTGATAATGTTCCAGGTTGCTTTAGATTTATTTGCCGAATTTTTGATGCAGTAGTCGTTTTGAGCCTTTTGTGTTAGTGATACAATTCTCTTCAGGCGTTTTGAGTATTGCTTAAAGCGGGTTTTGTTATTTTTACTGGGAGACATTCTATGTTTCCATAATAAATCGCGTTTTTTCTTACAACAAGTTTTTATACCTTTAGTTATCCATTTTTGTTTTTTAGTTGCGGTTATTTTTGATCTAATGAAAGGAAAGCACAAGTCGTAAAATAATTTAAAGAGGTCAACAAAATTATCATAAGCTTCATTAGCATTATTTGCCATGTAGACGCAATTAAAACTTAACTTTTGCAAACAATCTTTGAATTTTCCCATATTTTCTACACACAAATTCCTTTTTTTTACATACCAGTGTGATAAAAGACAGGTTTTCTTAACGGGGCATTTCATTATTTGTGCTGTGTGATCTGAGATGGCAAAATCAATCACCTCAGTTTTGCCACCTCGTACGTTATAAATAATGTTATCAATACATGTATTGCTACATAACCGCGTCGGTTCTGTTACACCTAATTTAAGGTTGTAACTCATAAGTAAACTTTGAAAATCTATCGAATGCTTTGATCTTTTTGAAGTATCAATATTGAAATCACCGCATATAATTACTTTTTTATCGTTGTAACATAATTTTCCTAATATACAACTGAGCCTATTCAAAAATATGGCCACGCTTGGTGAATCATATTTGGGAATCCTATAAATACAGACCACTACAATCCCAAGTTCGGTTAATTCTACAGCCGAGCATTCTAACATATTTGAGATGGATAAGTTTACAATATCATGAAGAGTTTTAAATTGATGTATGTTTCTTACTAAAATACAGGATCCACCATTTCTGTTATCTCGTGAGAAGTGACTTGCAGGTTTATAGTTAGGTATTGCTAATTGTGCTTCGTCGCCTGTTTGCATGTTGGTTTCTGTTATACAAATGACGTCAATATGCTTTTTAGTGTCTATTAATTCATGCAAATGGACAGTCAGTAAGTCCGCCTTGTTTATCAGACCATTAATGTTTTGGTGCAATACAAATATATTTTTAAGGACGAAAAAGACTATTAGTATTGTAATTAGTCATCACACTACCTGAAGCTGGAGGGCCGCTGGGGGACGTTGTTTTGCCATCTTTAATTTTATTTTTATTTTCCGTTTGGAAATAATCTGACATTTTTTTCTGAACCGTTTTGTTGCGAAGCTGCTTCTTGTTGTATATTGTAATATTGGGGGTACTAGATTTTGTTTCATTGACTATACTTCGGGACTGTGTGCAATTCAATTTCCAATCTTTTTTAATATCAACATAATTGTAATAGGCATTTTTATAATCTAATTGGTCAATTTTCAAAATTATTTTCATGCACATATTTTTTAGATACTGATTTCTATTTATAAATTTGCCTTGCATAAACATGCTATCAATAAATCTCAAGTTATTAAAGTTTACACAGCTACGTCTTAACATATAATTTAGATTTTTTACATCCATGTCTGTGTTTTCTCTAGCACTTATAATCAGGACAGGGTTATTTCTTAAAGTATCTAAGTTATTGCGTAAGCTACAAAACATGTCCATTGGATTCGAGTCATGCTCTCCAACTGCCAACACAATTTTGTCTTCCTTAAGGAACTTATGATGGCTCACAGCCTCCAAAATCGATTCAGTATTCGCACCGGGCTTAACGAAGGAACTAATATCGTATTTTACTATATTGCTATTAGGCTGCATTTTGTGCAGCCTGGCGGCCAGTCCCACGCATTGTTGTCCTCCAAATATATATATTTTAGGAGTCTGCTGGTGTTTTTCCTGAGAGGGGTTATGGGTGTCATCGCCGTTCTGGACAATTTCTTCCCCGAGGTCTTCTTTCCGGGTTTGGGTGTTGTTTAATTTACTTGGAGAAGTAACATTCGTGGAGGGTGAAATATAATCGGAGACTATATGTGCTTGGTCTAATGCTTTTTCTTGATCAAATGATATCTCTTTCTTTGATTTACGTACGCTAGCTAGTTTATTTTTCCTTTTTGCCTTTTGAGAGGTGGCCGTACATATTTGAGTGAGTTTCTTAATGGTATTTCCATTCTTCTCAATTTGTTTTTTTAAAGATCCATTTTCCAAAATTAAGTTTTGAATCTCATTATTGGCTGATTGTAATCCTAATTCTAAGCACAGTACTTTATTTTTATATTCAGCAAGTTCTTCTTCTGACGCTTCTCTCAGCTCCGGACAACTCCTATTTGGATTGAGTGTATCCAGAAGAGTATCTCCATCACCAATATCGGATTGCGTTATTTCGTACAAATCTTCTGATGAGATTTCGGTATCCGACAGATTTTGTTTTGGGGACTGAAATTTATTTTTAAATGGTTTTCTGAGAGTAATATTATCCACGGAGGGCGTGTTATTTGCACTCAGTGCATGCGCAGATTCAATTGACATAGACTTGATAAGTGAGACTTGGAGTACGGAGTCATTTATTTGTCTTATTAGTTCTGTTTCAGGATCCGAAGAGGATGTCGACGGTTTATGCGTGTATGGAGGTGTCTTTTTAGCAGCGCTTTCCTTTTCCTTGATAGTATTTTCAGACTTTTTCATTAAATTAGGTTTTCGGTTCGATACTAGGTTAGGGGTATTTGAGCTGGAGCGACATTGCGGGCATACCCATGATTTCTTACTATCCGCTGACATAAGCTGGAAAAGTTTTTCTTTACCTGCGCATTGAATGTCAAATGTACGCTTGCAATTTGAGCATTTGAGAAACTCTTTATTTAGTATGCTCTTATTGCATTTTTTGCAAAATGGCGCCATCTTACGATAATTCCTGCGGGAGGTTTCCTACCGCACACGGTAAACATAAGTACTAGTTTACAACACTTAAAGTTTACTTTAAACAAAGTTAACACTTTCACTGCTAGCGTTCATTGTCCTGAACATATTTCAGTTTAAAGAATCCAAAAAAAAAAAAAAAAAAAAGAGAAAAAAGCAATGTTCTAATTACGTCTCTCCGAAGTATGACCACGGATTTGAACCCGCTCCACTAGATCGACGGCTGCGCTGTGCACCGCTCGACCACCGTGCACTTGCTATTAGCGGGCGAAATTTGTTATCGCTAGCGCCTAAGCCGCAGTGGGCGTGTAGAAAGGAGATATCTATGAGTCTATTGGTTAAACACTTTGCGTTCACTGTGATGCACTTGGTGGTGTGAGTAAAAATTTGAATCAAATAACGTTTACGATAGTTTATATTTCGTTATTTCTATTTAAGTACGTTCACTTTTGGAGATTATTTTTACACTATATTGTTCAATTGTCACTATAAATTAAATATTTATAGTTCTAACACCGAATCATTTGTTTTAGACACTATTTTCGATTTAATTATACGGAGCTAACTGACAGCGAGACGTTACCGGCTAAGCGCGCACGCGCAAACAGTAAATTTTTTAAAATTTGTCTTAGGAGCAATGTACGAAATGTGCGAGCGTCAATCGGTCGTCAATGTATTTGTCTGTATCCAAGTGCAGGGACGAAATGTGTGGAATTTAAACACTAATCTCAGGCGAGTGTACCGCCTGCATTAATGATCTTTATTTTTGACTTTTATTGGCTGTATAGACGACATAATAAAAACAGTATTTTTATACATTATTTTATTGTTGATCTAATTACCTTGACTAAATTTGTAAAGAATGCAGGAATCTATTTGTAAAAAAACAATGAATTTTTGCTCTTATTTTTAATCTATATTCGGTCTAATTTGCACCCACAGAGGGGCGATATCGACGACACGGAGACAGAAACGATTGAAATAGGTGGCAAGAGTGACAGTGATTGGCAATGTTGTCATCATTCAAGTGTTATTTTTCCTAAAACCCGAATAACACCGAAAAAGAAAACGGGGGAAAAACAAAACTAATACATGACAGTTGCGACATTTATTTGTAAATGCTTACACGAACGTAATCGCAAAATGATAAGCCGTATCAAATGCAATTGGTTAATACCGTAGAACTAAAGGCATAGGAGGAGCGATAAAATAAAAAGTAACATACAGATAGCTAATTATACAGTCTTATTGGGATTCAGTGTGCCAAAAAGAGACAGAGCTAGAAGCTAAAATATCAAGGTCGTACACTGTTGCTGTTGCACACTGTTGCATATTATAATCTACGACCATGGTGACCAGTTGGTGACCAGGTTACACGAGTTGACAACACCTTGGTGTGTACGGCTAGTTTTAGCAAGAACAAAAAGGACAGAGCTATTACAGTTACATAATTCTGTCCTTTTCTCTGAGCGTAAAAAGAACTGCATAGTTATGTCATAATAACCCCCCAGGACTCTTTCCTTTTTAACTTATTGAATTTTTCGAGACAGGGGTTTTACAAGTTACATTCGACAATCGTTAGCGATTATGTTTCGATTGAAAAATGTATACAATTGACGTTAGTCACTTGGTACTATCTCGGAGGCATACTTCAATTCCATACATTTGTCTATCGAAAGCATAATCGTTAACGATTGTCGAATGCAACTTGTCTAGCCGCACTGGTTAGACCTGACGCTTTCGTTTTAAGGCTCCTTCTATGCATTTGTTCTTATTCTATGTTTAATACTTACATTAGCTATAACAGCACAAACAAATAACAATAACCCCTTCATTTCTGCTTTATAACTATTACTTTACTAACCTACTTTCAAAAAATACAGCCTTTTGTATTCTTCTTTTATCACACATTTCTTAATAAACATATCATTGAAATACCGCAATGGATAACATTTACGAAAACTTGTCGTTGTTGCTTTATAAAGGAATTTAGGATATCTTGCTTGATTCATGATTGCCTAGTACCTAAATACCTTGAAACGGCGGCTGCCGCCACGTAGAATGTAAATCTTTATAAGTCTTTACTTTTGTATGACCACGAGAAGTATTGTTGTACCTTCTGTCAACGTTTATCTACATCCAGAAACTTTAAGGTTGTGCAATGTGATAGGCAGGGCTCGGATACCGGTTAAATTTTAAAACCGTTATTATGTACTTGACGCAAAAGGGCATTTTCATTATACAGTGTACCCTAGTTAAGGAAAGGAAATTATCCATACATTTATATGGATAATTTAGTCACAAAACTGACAAAAGTTAACGTTTCATAATTTTCCTTAAAACCTTTTCATTTATATTCCGTCCGCATAAACCAGATTTTTTAAACCGGTTTTAAAGTTGCCTTTATTTAGTTATTTTTTAATTAACCGGTTTCGAGCTAAAAAAACCGGTTAATCCAGACGCACGTCACGCACGATATACAAGCGCCGCTAAGTGTTTTTATTCAGTACAAAACATTTGGTGTCTCGACTTGCCGCTCGTAGATTAAACCGGTTAGTTGCGATTTAAATAAAGTTCTCAAAACGTTCGCATTCCCACTAAAAGTTCGGAGCAAAACCGAAGTAAACCGGTATTAACCGGTATTTTTAAAACCGGTTCGGAGCCCATGACAGGATTAACTGTTTTTTATGGCATGAAAAAGGCAAACGAGCACTCATGCCTCCTGATAGTAAATAGGATCTGTGACCAATAGAAATTTGCTTTCTCAAGACTGCAGTCCTAAACGCAAATGCGTCGCCAACTTTTAACACTAAGATGCCTCTATGCTAGTTATTTCAACGGTTGTCTTATCCATACACCAAAACATAGCAATGCGAACACTGCTGCTTGGCGGTAGTAAAGTATAGGAATTCATATCGGCTGAGTACTATAATGACATTGGCTCTAGTAAGATGCGTATGCTAACTAGCGTTTCTATTCGTTTTGTTTTTAACCCCCGACGCAAAAAGAGGGGTGTGTGTGTGTGTGTGGCACCGTAGCTCTTAAATGGATGAACCGATTTGAATGCGTTTTTTTTTTAAATAAAAGCTGGTTTTTAGCGGTGGTTTTTAGATATAGTTTATAAAAATCGGTTCAGCCGTTTTTGAGATATGGAGCTTTTAGGGGATTAAAAGCCTCCAAAATAACGGCGACACACTTTCAGACCTGATATCTCTTGAACGGCCCAACCAATTTTCATGAAATCTTGCTAAGAAACATCCTGATGAATGAAGCTTTATTTAAAAAAATGCGTCAAAATCCGTTCATTCGTTTGGGAGCTACGATGCCACAAACAGACACTCAGATGGAAAAGTTTAAAAAGCGTGTTTTTTTTTATTTATTAGAAATTTAAAAAACCCCCGACTCTTAATAGTCTGTAAAAAAACATCTAAAAAGTAAAAAAATATAAGTAGTGGCCCTGAGGGCTCATCTTAGCTTTTGCGTCTCGACTTGGTGTTCAGTTTTTTTTTCCATTTGATCGAATACGTGACGAGAGTTTTAAGAAATAATAAAAAAAGTGTAAGCTGGAATTGCATTACCAGCCGCACTTGTACATGCACGCACACAGCGATTACAATACGATAAAAATGCATCGGCACATTAATAAAATAATAGCATACATGATATCACGCCTTCATTCCCCGAGCGGGGTAGGCAGAGCTACAGAAATACCAACAACTCTAAAAAGACTTGTTGATAATTCTGTAACCACATTTTGCACAATCAGGCTAAGGTTACCAGTGTACCAGTGTGTGTGTTTGCAAGCCCGTCGCCTAACAGTACTACAAGCCTTTAATCCCTTAGTCGCCTTTTACGACATCCACGGGAAGACATGGTGTGGCACTATAGGTACTAACCCGGCAACTCAAATGAAAAAAAAACTATAAGTCACATACCTCTGATATCTCTCTGATTGGTGGTAGCGATCTGGACGGGCACACAAGCTCCTTCCACCACAAAGTCATACATCTAACAGTCAAAAGAAAAGGTGACCAATTTTTAAAAGTAAGATTTAAAAGCCCGGAATCAAATATAAATTATTTATTAAACTTTAAGAACAGATAAATTAATAACCAACTTAAACTACATGCAAGGCGGGGGGATAGGAATCCTCCTTAAGAAAACACTTTTTGATGAGTTTGGATTAGCCGGTGGGAGAAGACCTGATGTTGGAGGGAAGAGCGCTGATATAGGAGAGGCTGCTGGCAAGAATGGATTGACCATGGAAGCTGGTGATAGGTACGGCTGGGGAGCAGGATTAACAGGTGCTGTGTATGTCTGACTGACAGTCTGGACTTGCTGTGTGACAGGATACTGAGCCTGAACTTGGTGAGCCTCGTTCACAGGCACTGCCTGGGCGACAGGATAATTCTGACAAGGCACATCACAAGGCTTCTTAATTTGTGCCTGGGCTACGGGACATGGCGCTCTCTGGACGTAGGCTCGTTGGTCGAAGCCAGGACTGACGTATTGGCCTGGTAAGGCAGTTCCTATGGTCTGTTCTATTCCAAACGGACTGCAGCCAAGAGCATTAGGTCCTGGACTTCTGAGTTGTCTGTTGGCGATCGTTTTGAGGACTTGAGGGTTCGATGCGAGGAGGTTCTGCACGAGTGAGGCGACGTTTTGACGGGAGAGGCGTTGGCAGCGGAGAGGTGTTGAAATGATGAGAGCGACGATTATAGCCCCTAGCAGCCCCATTTTATCTGTAAAGGTTAATTAGGTTAGTCTAAGGGCCTTATCAATAAACTTATTTCAATGAGATCCCTGTTTCGAATCTGGCAGCTCATTCGATGCAAATTGAAAGAGTTCTGGATTGATTCTGACTCCTTATCATTGTATCCACCTGTCGTCTACATAAATGTTGTTACATAAATGTAGATTATTTAATGTTCTCCTAAATAATTTTGTACTCTTGCCTACTCGATTTAAAACCTTTCACTATCTCAATTTCTTAACGGTCAGCTGGACGAGATCTCGTAAAAGAATAAGTTCGCCTTTGGCAACCATATCCATTTCATTCAATCTAAATTATGTGAATTTAGGCGCATATCTCGTGACAACATTAATTGTAATTCTTTTTTTTTTTTTTATGTTAAGGAGAAGGCACACGAGCACTCAGGCCACCTGATGGAAATCTGTATTGTAATGTTATTACAGTATCGATTTTTATAAGGTAATGAGTTTAAATTTGGAAAAGCTGTCAGAACCCAAGAGGGTCTCTATTCCAGTATCCATAGATATTGAAATAGTTATCGATACGAAACGTCAATTCAGTATGTTTTTTTAATTTAAACCGCACGACATTTGATCTCGAGTGACATGAGAATGGGGACTTCATTCGTTTGTCTATGATTTCAAATAACCATTCACCTTGACGGAGGATCGAGTTGCCGCCATTATTGTTTTTTTTTTTTTTTTTTTTTTTATGTTAAGGAGAAGGCACCCGAGCGCTCAGGCCGGTGTACCCTTGTTTTGTCGACAACCTTTTCATCGAATATTATTTCATCGACAACGATTCATCGAAACTTTAGTACTAGTAATATTGTTTGGCGTAACTTTATTTCAACTACTATTTATTTAAATTTATCTTACTACGTGGAAATACTAATCAACGAATACTACCTAATCGCTGATTTGTTATAAATTATCTTAATTGGTACAGCTACAAAACATTGCAATTCATTTCTTCGACGTATTACTTCAATACATTTTTATATGTCCTATGAGGCTTTCAAAGTAGGTTAGGTTAGAACTGCGACCCTCAAGAAAACGAACTGTTGACAGAAGTGGGTTAGGTTAGGTTAGAACTGCGACCCCCAAGAAAACGAACTCTTGACAGAAGTGGGTTAGGTTAGGTTAGAACTGCGACCCTCAAGAAAACGAACTGTTGATAGAAGTGGGTTAGGTTAGGTTAGAACTGCGACCCCCAAGAAAACGAACTGTTGACAGAAGTGGGTTAGGTTAGGTTAGAACTGCGACCCCCAAGAAAACGAACTGTTGACAGAAGTGGGTTAGGTTAGGTTAGAACTGCGACCCCCAAGAAAACGAACTGTTGACAGAAGTGGGTTAGGTTCGGTTAGAACTGCGACCACCAAGAAAATTAACTGTTGACAGAAGTGGGTTAGGTTAGGTTAGAACTGCGACCCCCAAGAAAATGAACTGTTGACAGATAGCATGACACATTACTATTATTAAATTATATCAATGGTCAATCATAACACACATAGCTATAATCGCATCGCGTTTAGTTTTGATAGCAAAATATTACCAATTGAAATAATTTTATGCGGAATAAATATTATTACAAGTAAAAAAAACAAATAAAAAAACCCGAAATGATTAGTCATGACATCAATTTGATTTAAATAAGTCAACTACCAATTAAAAGACCTCGTTTCAAATTACCTAGTATTAAGTCCTCGACGCAATGAGTTGTCGATGTTAATGAAAATACTTGAAACGTTGTCTTTGAAATAATATTCGATTAAAAGTTTGTCGGCAATTCAATGGTAAACCGCTCAGGCCACCTGATGGTAAGTGGAATCTGAGACCCATAGACATTTGAATTCTCAAGAGGAGCACCCTGAGGACTAGGATGGAATGCCTCTATGCTAATAATTTCACCGTTTGTCTTATCCCCACACTGGAACACAACAATGCGAACACTGTTGCGTGGTTAATGGATAAGATGGTGGTAGCGATCCGGACGGACCCTACACAGGGTCCTAACACCACATTTGTTGGCATTTGTTTATTGGTCGTTAGCTGTTACGAAAGTAGGATTGTGAAAAGTGGTTTGTTTGTTGTGTATATGTGTATAGATGAATTTGTGTATGTAACTGTAGATAATTAGGTCTTAAAACACTCGTGTGATCCTATTATGAAACTCGCTGACGCTCGCTTCATAAAGTATTTCGTGTTTTAAGGCCTTTCATTATGCATCAGTTGCATAAACTACCATTATTCAACGTTTTTTTATTATTGTTGTATCCTTAAAACGGTAAAATGCACAACCGTCAAGTTTGGTATGGTATAGTGCACTCTAAAGAAAAGCAACAAAACGAATAAATAGTCTCGAATAAATAGCGTGAAATTTGCTCACACTGATTCGATTCTAAATCGGATTCAAAATGGAATCAAACAATACCTACTGTGCGGCGGTATGGAACCCTCGGTGCGTGAGTTCCACTCGCACTTGACTGGTTTTTTTATGAAGTAGGCACGGGCACGAGTCATCTAATAGTAAATTAAGTATATTCATTTAGGAAATAATATGCAATTCTTTTAGACTTAATTAGACCAAGTGTACAGTTTGACATACTTATTATGCTGACGTTATTGTCGTCATACAAATACCACACGATATGACGACACTACAAAGGTATCTGACGTTGAAAACAAACGATATTATGCAGTATTTCTATAGACATAAAGGACGTTTTTAAAGTATGTTTTATTGGCACGGCATTGTAGATTTCAATGATATAACATGACATGATATAATGGTTGCAGCAAAATATACTCGTACCTCGTACGTAATTTTATTAGAATTTGCTTAGTAGATGAAAATTAAACCTTAGTGTTATTGACATGTTTCCGTATTGTCATCGTTTTGATAGCTCTTTATTTAAGTGTATATTGAGTGGCATAATCATTATTTGGTATAATGTATTTTTTGATCAAAAATCATTAGGTCGACAGCATTTTTTTACGATTGAAGCATTATGTTTTAATGTAAAAAAAACGAACCTTCTTACATAGTTAAAGGCTTAATGAAAATAAAAATCACGTTCGCGTCCTTTGGTGTAACGAAAGTCATACAAACTATATGAGTAATACTCGTTACAAAAAAGAATCAATTAAGTTTTGTTTTTATTAAAGCCCTTAATGATATAAAACAAAAATTAAAACGTACCTTATACGTACACATCGCTAAGTCGTGGTATTTAGGTAGCATTGGACAGTTTCTAACACACTAGTGATGTGACAATGTTAGCATGTTTTTATTTTTATGAGTGTCTGAGTCTAAATGTTTTACATTATATTTTTTAGATTTCAACAATAATTGAATTTTAGTGCAAAAAAACTTTCTGTCCTTGTCCTAAAGGTGAGGTAGCAAATGATTCTGTGATACAAGTGCTTTTTGGACTTCAAGTGCTTGTTCAAATTAAATTTCTTGCAAACTATTATAAACATCGCAACGGATGCATTTTGTCTTGTCATCATGTAGTAGGAGTTCTGAATACTCTATAATGATAACCTCCATTATTTGGAGCAATTCTAAGTTGCGCGACATGTCTCGAGAGTAAATGAATGTCAATATCAATGACATTGACTTTGATGACTTTACCAGTAATTAAACCTACCTCGTCACGTCATATGTTAAGACCATGTAGGTAATATTAATTTATTGTTTTATCGTATCTGAAAAGACACTTAGAAAACTTGTCTCATCACTAATCTGTTAAGTGCAACCTAAATGCCACGAGTTAGCGATGTGTATACGATACTGAAATTATCCTTAGATTACAATGACAGATCCCCGTGTGGTTGCCGGGTTAGAATAGTGCCACTCCATGTCTTCCCGTGGATGTCGTGAGAGGCGACTAAGGGAATAAAGGCTTGTAGTACTGTTAGGCGACGGGCTTGCAACCTGTCACTAATACACTGGTAAATATCTTAGCCTGAATGTGCAAAATGTGGTTACAGAATTATCAACAAGTTTAAAGTTGATGGTATTTCTGTAGCTCTGCCTACCCCACTCTGGGAATGAAGGCGTGACGTTATGTATGTATGTATGTAGAATGACAGATGCCAAACTGCCGTTACTACAATAGAAGTGCCTTTACCTTATGATTAGGAATAAATTATTAACAAAATTGTGTAGGTACAAATCCCATAATTAGCAGAATATATATTTTTAAAACATGATATTCGCAAAACATGGTATTTGCAAATAGTGGAATTAGGTTATAGAATCGTAGGTAGGTTTAGGTTATGTTAGTTTTACAGCGGGCCCGGAGGGCCAAACCACCCAGAAATAGGAGCTCCGTTAAAGCGGTGCTCCGTCGACACTGTCTAATTGATGTCTTGTGAATAATGATGTTTTGAGAATGTCATGTTTTGCGAATATGCTATATCCTATTATATAGGAAGCTTATTAAAAATATTTATAGCAGATTTGAAAGTAGTATTTTATGTATGAAGGTACTAGCTTTCGGAAGTATCATAGGTATTATGTTTATACTGAGATTAGAAATAACCCTTGCATGATTTAAAAAGTACTCGGAATGTTTTTTCACAAATAGGCTAATTCTAGGATATAAATGCCCGTAGGAGTCAAAAAACGCTTCTCACGTAAGATGTTTCGCAGTGATATATCTATGAACACTTAATAAATTGTCTTTAAACATCTTTTCTGTTAAACTCTACGAGTTTGAGTTTTTGAGCAATCTGGTATTTAGATATAATTTTATTTTCTTAGTATTTCGCCCTTGGAAAGAATGATAATCAGGGGTCGGATTTCTTATCGCACTGTAAGATGAAAGAAAAGTATGGAGTCGACATTAAAATTAAAACTTTAGTCATACTCATACTCAGACTCATTCATTTAAATAACACTAAAAGATTACATTATAAATAATGTTAAATGCCACGCCATGTTTAATACATTATGGGCCATGTAATAAAAATAATATGAACATTAAGTAAGCTCCTAGTTTGTAATATCCATGGAGCATATGGTACAGAAATTAGTGTTTCAAAATCTTGACACAGTAAATAAACCAATATTGATTAATCGGGTAGCTTGATAAAGTCTATCGCAACGACATAGTATGTAAAACTAGGTACGTACTTAACTTGAAATAGCATGATAAATATAAAAGACGGGACTAAGAATATGAGTAAGTATGACTATGAATATGACTAAAGTTTTAATTCTAATATCGACTCCATAATTTTCTTTCATCTTACCGTGCAATGAAAAATCCCTGATGATAATTGATAATCTTGCTTATTTTTTTTTAAAGTTGCATTGCGTCATAAAGCGATATCTCTAATTCTAATCATCGAAGGAAAATTTGAGTACATTCTTTATTAACTGAGTCTGAATGCCAGTGTTTTTTTTTATTGCATTTGGCTATGATGTTTACTAGTGTATTAGTGACTGATTGCAAGCCCATCGCCTAACAGTACTACAAGCCCTTATTCCCTTAGTCGCCTCTTACGACATCCACGGGAAGACATGGAGTGGCACTATTCTAACCCAGGAAACACACGGGTTTAGTAATTAAAAAAACAGAATTGTTTTATTTCATCCGAATTGTTGAGAAAGTACCATTCGTAAACTAGAGGGCCTCAAGTATACCTAATCATTTGTGCATAAGTCGCGTAATTTCTACCAACGCAACGATAAACTATTTTTATTACTAAATAAATTTATTATATATCATCGATAGATAAATGGGGGATAACTGTTATCAATTGATAATAAGGGATAAAGATGAATGAACACTTACCTCCTCTTGATAAAAAAAGTTCTCGTATGAATCCTATTTGAAATAAACCCCCCTTATAAAATGTTTATCGGCCATTTATGACCAAATAGTTTGTACAATTGGTTCAGTATGATTATCGATTAGATAAAAAATATTTCACAGTTTTATCGATTTTAAAGCAACTGGGCAAAGGATATATATTTTTAAATCTAATGTTAAACTGATAGGGAAATAATAACACGTTTAACAAATGCAAGCTTTTATAGTAGATTATTCAACAAGGGACTAAAGTAAGGCAATATAACATGAGATAAAATTAATAATTTGGATGAAGTTCGAGTGTCATTATAGCTTGTTAGACTCGAGTTAAACACTTTACTTTTTACTTTGATTGCGAGAAAATAAATATCTTGAATTATAATAGTTATAACATAGACACGTAAAATATTAAAACTTAATTGCAATATTTTTATTACTCTCAACCCGTCACATAATGCAGAAGGAGACAGCAAGAAGGTTGTGTTAAAACATAACAGATGGTCCATAGATACGTATGATTGCCGGGTTAGAATCGTGCCACTCCATGTCTTCCCGTGGATGTTGTAAGAGGCGACTAAGGCAATAAGGGCTTGTACTGTTAGGCGATGGGCTTGCAACCTGTCACTATATAATACACTAGTAAATTTCTTGGCCTGATTCTGTAATATGTTTTTACAGAATTATCAACAAGTTTTTTTTTTAAATTATGTTAATGGCCCACTCTGGAAATGAAGGCGTGACTTTATGTATGTATGTATGTACAACATTTCGGAAACGAAGACCTCGTCGATGGAGATTGTGCCTACAAAAAAGTTGTTGTAAGGCTTTTATATACATACATAACTCACGCCTGTTTCCCAGAGGGGTAGGCAGAGACCACTTCTTTCCACCTGCTACGATCCTGACAAAGCTCTTTCGCTTCTTCCACATTCATACATCGTCATGCATGCACGTCGGTTTCGGGTGCTTAAGATTCGGCCGTTTTCCAGTATTTCCCCGATTTGATTAAAAAAGTACGCCTAGGGCGCCCCCTTCCGACCCTTCCACTCACTTTAGCACTGTATATTTCTATCGTCAATCGTTTATGATCCATCCTTTCCAAATGACCGAACCATCGAAGCATGTCCTTTTCAATCTTAGTCACTACATCTTCTTTCAGACCACACTTCTGTCTGATGTTTTCATTCCTTACTCTATCACACAGTTTCACACCACACATACTACGCAAAGAGCGCATTTCTACTGCATTTATACGACTTTCATGCTTATCCTGCCACACCCAACATTCACTACCATACATCAGAGTAGGGGCCAACACTCCATTGTAAACAGCCAGTCGGGCTTTTTGTGAAGCGCCCCTTCTGCTCACAAAGGAGTGCAGGACTCCATTTATCTGATTTCCTGCATTCACCCTCCTCTCAACATCCTTCTCACACTTACCACCTCTTGTAAACATACTTCCCAGATACACAAATTCACTCACTTGTTCTACTAGTTGAGCTTTTTTATATAAGGAAATTAAAAGAAAAAGTACGTTTGTCACTAGGTAGTAAAATGTCACTTTAGTCCCTAGGGATTAAATGCATCAGGTTAGTTCCGTCATGGTTATTATTAGTGAAAAGTTTTCAGTACAACAATATTCTTTAGCAATCCGACGAATTGAGAACCTTTTTATTTTTAAGTCGTTTTAAAATGCCTTGCAAGAAAAATGTCACTCATCTTCATGGAAAGCTGATCATTCCGATGTAGAAGACAAATGTACGAGTTACTTTTGCAAGAAATGTAAAATCCATATGTCACGAAAAAAGTTGTCGATAAATTTCATTTTTGCTCTCGTCAATCCGGTGTTTAGTAGGTAATTAATATTTAAGATAATCTGAAACTGCAGAAGAAAATAGCTTTCGATAAAGTGAAATTCGCTGAAATGATTCGATGAAAAACAGTGTCGGTGACAAGGAGACAAGGAGAAAAATTTGCGGCTTTCGATTAGGCTTAATCACGGTACGCCCGTCGGCTAAAACTATAAAAACCAACTTAATGAATAAGATTCAGCAAAACGGGAAATATTACTGGTTCAAAAACGTATAAACTGGTTTTGCAGCATCTGTCATCCATCAAAATGGACTGTTTGAAACAGTCCGACGTTCAATGTTTTTTTTATGTTAAGGACAAGCCACACGAGCACTCAGGCCACCTGATAGTAAGTGGAATCTGAGACCCAGATTTGAATTCTCTAGACTATAATCCTAAGACCTCAACTGCGTTGCCAACCCTGAGGACGATGATGGATGTATTCAAATTGAGTTGAACATGTATATTCCCTCTTAGTTTGAGTCTGGACACTTCTGTATTAAATTTGTTTCTTGTAGTTGTTTTGTTAGAGTTCTAAACGAATTAGTTTACACCGCCTGCCATGAATTTGTGTCATCAGTTACTTCTCTATCCAAGGTTGTCTGGAAGACATCGCTATTTAGCGGTAAGACCGTCTGTTGTATACCTATGATTAAAATGTACTGTTCCGTGTTCTGTTTTTTTTTTGCTGTTCAATAAGTATTTGTATTGTATTGTATTCCACTAACAAGTGATACATGTCTTCAGACGTTTCATATATCTCACAATATGGTGTTTCTTTTTTCTTAATTTGTGGGGTTACATGCCGTACCGGGAACTAGTGGCAAATACGTCAAACGGGAACAATTATCAAATAAAAAGCCAGGCAAAAGCATGTCTGACCATGCTCAGTGTACCTCGTATGTTCATAAGTTTTGAGACAAACTTTTTACTTAATAAAATTGAGAAAATAATACTGGCAACTATTTTATTATTTTTTCAATTTTGAATTTGGAAAGTTAGTGTGATATTTGTATGTTTTTAAAATTCAATTCTTTTGTTTTTCTCGTGACGGAGGGAACGAAAGAGTTGCGTGTTACTGTCATTTCGCTACATATGGCGGGGAAAAAACCATTGGAGATTTTCCGTGACATAAAAAGTTTTGGGGTAAGCCGCAACTTCGTATATTACACTATTAAACAGTGCAAGGAGACTGATTCTTTGAAAGATTGCCATAGGAGTGGTCGCCCGCGGTCTATAAGGACGGCTGCGAACATCAAAATAATCAGAGAGCGACTTCGTCGAAATCCATGTCGCACCCAGAAAAAACTCGCTCTGCAGACTAACATTTCGCGTATTTCAGTCAACAGAATATTGAAATACGATCTCAAAGTAAAGGCTTACAGCCGTAGAAGACTTCATTTTCTAAATAATCGCCTTCGTAAATTACGTCGCGAACGTTGTCCGATGCTGCTTAAAAGACACGATGCGAATAGATACTCTTCACCGACGAAAAAATCTTTACGGTCGAAGAAAAGGTTAACCGGAAAAATAATAAAGTTTATGCCAAAAGCAGCAAAGATGTACCTGCTACTGCACGAAATGTCTCGCGTGCCCATCATCCCGCGAGTGTGATGGTATGGTGGGAGGTTTCGTACGAAGGTGTCACTCCGCTCCATTTTTGCCAACAAGGTGTCAAGGTTAAAGCAAAGAATTATCAAAGAGACATTTTAGATACTGTAGTGAAACCCCTATCTAATACTTTATTTCACAACAAAGAATGGATTTTCCAGCAAAACTCAGCACGACTCAAGCTTGGTTAAGAGAAAATTTGCCGGGCTTCATCGCGGCGGAAGAATGTCCATACTCCAGCCCTGATCTCAATCCACTGGACTATTCTTTGTGAACTGAATTGGAACTCAGGGCCTGCCAAAAGTCCCACCCAAACTTAGATTCTTAAAAGCGAGCCCTCATCAAAGCAGCGAAGGGTATCCCACTCGAGAAGATTCGTGCCGCGATCGATGACTGGCCGGAACGTCTAAAAGCTTGTATTAAAAATAGGGGTGGCCATTTTGAATAGTAATTGCTTGTGGTTGTTGGTTAATGTCTAATTATCATTGTCCGTAAATTTTATAAATACAGCTTTATTCTTTAAATTTTTATGTAACATTTATTTCGTCTCAAAACTTATGAACACACGAGGTAGGGTTCCGAAGCCGTACAAACAAATCAACAAGTAATAACTAATTTTCTATTTAAAGTCACTTGGTGCCGTCTTATATGATTTTAGTAGGTATAAACACTTTAATGGCCTGTATCTCAAGAACCAATGATGTCTACTTAGTCGTGATAGTTTTCCTTTAAAATTGGTTATATGCTCTTTCATTTAAGATTTTTTTTCTGATTTTTCGTATTTGTAGTTTTAGCTGTAGGGGGCCCCCAGGGCACTGACACTTACTGAACTGACACGTAGGGGGACCGCTTAGCAAATGAAATACCCCAGCTACTTAGCGATCCCCGACGTGTCAGTTCAGTAAGTGTCAGAGTTCAGTTAACGACCTACTTATCAAATAATCAGCCCTTACCCCTACACAACGACGCTTGTTTTTAAACATTAATACCTACTTATAATTAAACTTATAGGGCCAATACATATTATTTTTTACTTTTTAGAGGTTTTTTACAGACTGTTTTGAGTCGGAGGCTTTTAATTATCTTATCAATTTAACGATTTTTATGGAAGCTGGATTTTAAGAATATAAGTGCGCCCCCTATTTGAAAATCTCTGCGCATTCACACCAATTTATTTATATTGCCGCAACTTCACATGCCTGTTTTTACAATCCAACCGATTTTTAACCGACTTCATAAAAGGACGAGGTTGTCAATTCATCGGGATTTTTTTAATGTATGATTGAATGGTACTCTAGTAAATTCCATTTTCAGCACTTCAAAATCTGATGATAGGATCCTGCAGAAATCAAGGGAACTCCTCAAATATTATAGGACTGCATGCAGCGATTTTAGTATTTTCAGTGAGAAGTCTAGCATTTGCATTGAAAAAGTGTCATTTGGTGAAGTAGCACAGATAGTGAGGCCACTGATGGAGACCAGAACTCCTTAACGGTACCTATTTCAAAGGTGGTGATACTATAATTATCTCGATTTGGATAGTTGACCGACTTTGACGAAGCACACTCATGGTGTTTAAGCGTATGATTAGGAGATGTGGGACTACATATCAGTATTATATGATCACTAAAAGGTATAAACTAAAATGAATGTTTTGAACATCTTAAAATCGTCTTCAAAAAGCAAGAAATAACTTTTAAAATGATAGGCAAATAGGTCAGTCCAACTGAAGTCAGCGTCCCACAATATTTTTAACCAAAAGCCGAATTCAGTTGGACTGACCTACCTATCATTTTAAAAGAAGTTATTTCTTGCTTTCAGAAGACGGTGTTTAGTTTTTTAAAACATTTACTTTATCTATACTAATATTATAAAGAGGAAAGATTTGTTTGTTTGTTTGTTTTAAATAGGCTCCGAAACTACTAGACCGATTTGAAAAATTATTTTACCATTAGAAGCCGACATTATTCCTGATGAACATAGACTACTTTTTATCCAGTGATTCAAGAGGAAGGTTCATATATAATACTTTAACCAGAAGCGAAGCGAGGGCGGGTCGCTATATTTACATATACCTAACATCGTATTCGTTTTTTATTATTACAATACGTATGTTATGTACATGCATGTACCGTACAGTAGAAAAAACTGTGTCACACATACATACATACGTACCTTCATACCTGCCTCCCCATAGAAAAGGCAGAGTCCATGGAATGACAGATGCGCCGGTCTTAATAACTTTCGCTTCTTCTACATTCATCAACCTCTTCATGCGAGTACGTCGATTTCGGGTGCTTTTGATTTGGCCCTTATTCAGTACATCGCGAATCTAGTCGCCGTATGTGCGTCTAGGGCGTCCCCTACCGACATATCCATTCACTCTCACTCGTAATACTTCAATCGTAACTCTTCTATTATCCATCCTTAATAAATGACCAACCCATCTTAGCATCTTTTCGATCTTTGTCACAGCATCTACTTTCAATCCACATCATTCTCCGAACAAAAAACTATTAAATATTATTTATGCATCAAGCTCGCGAGCGTAAGAACCATGAGTCCAGCAGTGAGCTAATAATTGTACAGGTTGAGCAAGGAGGGGTGTAGGAACCACTTGAAATTAAAAAAATATTCACGATAAATAATTTATTTAATTAACTAAATCATTTAAATTCAATATCTACAAAAAAGGAGGCTGAACAACCACCTTTCTCAAATACCTGGTGCACCCAATCACAGGTGGGAATGGAGGCAGTACCTGAATCCCACACGTGGGCACCTCAATGGTCGTGGTGCATGCACAAGTGGGTTGTCCTTGGGAGCAGCCACAAGGGGTTTCTATGGTTGGAGTCACACATGTACAAGTAGTTTTAACTTGGGGAGGACCGCAAGGAATCTCTATGCAACCACAGGTGCTAATATCGGGGCACCCACATGGAGAATTGCAAGTGCAGGAGTTTAAAGGACATCCACAAGGGCCTTTGCAGGTGCAGGTGCTTAATGGGCAGCCGCATGGCCCCTTGCAATTGCAAGTACCAAGTGGAAGTCCACAGTTTTTGCAGCAGCCACAATTCCCTGTGCATCCGCAGGAAACTGGAGCTAAGGAGTTGCAGCCACAGGGCCCTGAGCATCCACAGGAAACAGGAGCGAAGGGATTGCAGCCGCAACCACCAGGCAAACCAATTGAGGGAAGGTAGCTTGGAACACTAATACCACCAGGCAAGCCGAGGCTGGTGCAGCCACATGTCGGGACGCCAAGGGAAGGAAGGTTGTAGCTGTAGATTGGTTGGCAATTGGGACAGCCATCGACAATTCTAACAGTAGGATCAGAGCCCCCGCAGGATGTTGCTAAGCCGATTTGAGGAGTAGACCGACCACAAAGGTTTCCAACTACAGGAGTACCACAATTGCAAGCGCCAAAGGAATTAATGCAGCCGCAACTTTGGACTCCTATTATAGGGTTAGGTAGACCAAAGGCAGCGCTGTAACCTGGTGGTATTATTGGCGCTTGGGGGAGTCCATAGCAACCACAGTTTGCCTCAGGGCATCCGCATTGTTTGAAGTTGATGGCTGATGAAATACAACCACAAGATGGCGCTGTGATACCCAGGTTCGTGACCGGGATAGTGTTTGGAACATTTGCTTGGAGTAAGTTCTTTAATGGCAGCGGTAGATTTGCTAGGAAGCTGCAGTCTTGCGCGTCTACCTGGAAGGAAAGTAAGTTTCTATAAAAAACATTGTTTTTGTGGACGTTTCGCATTTGTTCCGTAGAACTACTAATTTACCCCCGTGTGATTGCCGGGTTAGAATAGTGCCACTCCATGTCTTCCCGTGGATGTCGTAAGAGGCGAATAAGGGAATAAAGGCTTGTAGTACTGTTAGGCGATGGGTTTGCAACCTGTTACTAATACACTAGTTGGCCTGAATGTGCAAAATGTGGTTATAGAATTAAAAACAAGTCTTTTTAGAATTGTTGGTATTTCTGTAGCTCTGCCTACCCCACTCTGGGAATGAAGGCTTGATGTTAAGTGTATGTAACTACAAATTTTGTATTAAACTAACACAAACGTTACGACATAAGCTTCATATAAAAAAAATCCGTGAAACATATGGGAACTTCATATTTAACAACACTATTGCAATCATCAGGTGCTATTTGAGATCGATCTAACGAATCTAAACTTAGTGTGTATACTTTAAGTACAGCGGAAATCCAGTTGCCTTTCGACGCCATCTTCAGATCACCTTTATTGATCACAAACGTTTTGCTGTCATTGAGTCTGCATATTATGTGTTCTAAATTTCATCCTATTCCAAGAACTGGCTAAGTACCATTATTTTACGGGCGCCTTTAACTATACTTAATATTAGAAATGGGAAAGTGTATTTATTTGTTTGTTTATTTGTCCATCAGGTCGCTGACAGACAGACGGATGGACAGCGAAGACTTAGTATTAGGGTCCCGTTAGCACCCTTAGGGTAAGGAGTTCTAACAATAGGAACGACTAAAATTTACTTGTAAGATTTACACTAAGCTTGACAAACAAAAATCCTTAAAAAAAATCTATGCGTTAGTTGTGGACTTTATAGTTTAAATCAGTTTTTTTTATACTTACATTGTAAACAACTAATAAACAAAATAATAACTTTAGACAATTCATTGTATTTGCCTGAATGACACTAGATACCTTTTTCAAGTGTAACCTATATTAAATAGTATTCTTTGTACGACGATAAATTGATAAGAAAATGTTTCAATGCTATTCTTATTGACAAAATCTACGTTGAAATACATCGATAAATTATAAAATCAGTTTAATTCCTTAATACTTCCATAGCTTATACTGATAAACGTAATAATTTGGTAACTATTTACCTACATAATTTGATGGTTGATGTAATAATTAAATAGTTATGTAAGAGTTTTGATAACTCACTAGATAATAATTTTGGCTGCGTGTAACACTTTGGAAAGGATCGCTTCCAAGCGATAAGACCGCTTTTTGTTTTCAAAAAGTAAATTTCAAAATGTTACCGTAGAGATAACTTACATTTCATATCGGAGTCCTTGGGGGTTGGCATGTGTCAGAAACACCTTAAAATTCAAATTTCTATTATTTTTTTATGGTAAGGAGAAGGCACACGAGCACAGGCCACCTGATGGTAAGTGGAATCTGAGACCCATAGACATTAGAATTCTCATGACTATAATCCTAAGACCTCAAATGCGTTGGCAACACGAGGACTAAGATGGAATGCCTCTACATATGCTAGTAATGTTACTGGCGGTCATATTCTCACGCCGGAACACCTTTACCTTTCTGAATATTAATTTGTCCGAATTATTATTCCTCAAAACGTTATTTTATCCGTGTGGTTGCCGGGTTAGAATAGTTTCACTCCGTGTCTTTCCGTGGATGTCGTAAGAGGCGACTAAGGGAATAAGGGTTTGTATTACTGTTAGGCGATGGGCTTGCAACCTGTCACCAATACACTGGTAAACATCTTAGCCTGATTGTGCAAAATGTGGTTACAGAATTAACAACAAGTTTTTTAGGGTCGTTGGTAATTCTGTAGCTCTGCCTACCACACTCTTGGAATGAGGGCGTAATGTTATGTATGTATGTATGTTATTTTTTGCTGGAGCTATTTTAGATTAATTGCACAACTTATATTAGCTACACGTAGGTTAGGTTTGATTTATAAGCGATATCAAAAAATAAAGTAAAAATATTACATTACGAATTATGAAAATTCGTGATTATGATCAATTTGGAATAGGGGAAAATCTTTAATTATTGGCCACCGCCGGTAACTGGCCAATTTGCAATAACAAGTACAAAGCAAAAGATATGCTGATATTTCTGCGATAAAAATAGAATACCTAAATAAGGCTAAGGGAACTTTGCCTCTTCAGCCAAAGTAGGGCGATAAAAAGGCGATGCGTGCGAATTTATATTTTATATGACTTAACTTATTTAATTAAATTTTCTTAGCTAGGCACAATTTGTTTAAATAGTCATGTGTGTTAACCTTCCGTGGTCTCACCTGGTGGTTCCAACGGAAGATCAGCGCTGACAAATGCCAGCATTATGCTGAGTTGGAACCATTTCGTGACTACATTTTTCTGGTGCGTATTTCTCTGTTATTTGTTAATGTTTGTCACGAATAAATGTATTACTTTTTTTTTTATGTTAAGGAGAAGGCACACAAGCACTCAGGCCACCTGATGGTATGTGGAATCTGAGACCCATAGACATTTAAATTCTCAAGACTATAATCCTAAGACCTCAAATGCGTTGCCAACCCTGAGGACTAAGATGGAATGCCTCTATGCTAGTAATTTCACCGGTTGTCTTATCCCCACACCGGAACACAACAATGCGAACATTGTTGCTTGGCGGCAGGTTAATGGATAAGATGGTGGTAGCTACCCGGACGGACCCTGCACAGGGTCCTACCACCACTAAACTTTCTTTCTTTCTGTCTAAATCTAGAAATACTCGGAGTACTGTTAAACTTTCTTTACTAACAGCTTCAGTATATAAAATTGGTGGGTAGTTAATAGTTATTTGTGCCACAAGAGAGCAAAGTTGTTTTTTGCTGCGAGTGTTGATTTTGAATCCCGAGCAAGTGAAGGATTCTAGAATTGAATCAGGGGCGTAGCAAGTGATTCTAGGCTAGACGCAGCGAGCGATTCAAAGAAACGATGCAAATAACTTTTTCACCTCAAAAGCTGCTGTTTAAAGACAGTGAGCAAAATTCGATTTTGCTGCGAGCGTGAAACAAAGTAACTTTCTAATTATCTTTTAACAATAGAAAGGTGGTCGTGTTGCGGCGCCGCGCGGGCGCTGGGGAGGTAGTATTATTTTTACAACGTTGTCTTTTCTAATCTAAAGGTTATATTTTCTCGCTGCTGAGGTGTTTTTTTTTTTTTATGACGTGTATATTGACGTGTACAAGGTATATTGCCCCTCTAAGCCTCCCGCGTGGCGCCACATTACGACCTCCTTCAAATTTTATGTTAAAGGCCAGCTGATGGTCAGTGGAATCTGAGACCCATAGACATTTGAATTCTCAAGACTATAATCCTAACACCTCAGATGCGTTGCCAACCCTGAGGACTAAGTTGGAATGCCTCTATGTTAGTAATTTCACCGGTTGTCTTATCCCCACACCCGAACACTGTTGCTTGGCGGGTGGTAAATGGATAGGCTGGTAGCGATCCGGACGGACCCTGCACAGGGTCCTACCACCACTAAAAGCCTCAAGCTCTCAACAAAATTGAATATTGCCCACTGTCTTTCTTTAAATAGCAAAACCTGCCTTTTTGTGACATTGACAAACAATGACATTTTCTTAAGTAGCCAGTTATTGACAATTTACCCTATCATTCTTCGGAATTATGTAGTGTACCCAGCATGTCATGTACTCGCCACTTAGCAATATAGGAGCGTCCCCACTGAGAGCATTCGCGTGTAATATTCAAGTGGAGGTAGGACCCTGTGCAGGGTCCGTCCGGATCGCTACCACCATCTTATCCATTAACCACCTGCAAAGCAACAATGTTCGCATTGTTGTGTTCCGGTGTGGGGATAAGACTAGCATAGAGGCATTCCATCGTAGTCCTCAGGGTCGGCAACGCATTTGAGGTGTTAGGATTATAGTCTTGAGAATTGAAATGTCTATGGGTCTCAGATTCCACTTACCATCAGGTGGCCTGAGTGGTCGTGTGCCTTCTCCTTAACATAAAAAAGTGGTGTGGACGTTGAGCCGAGCGCTACTGCGGGCCACGCCACTTGAATATTCGACGCCGAATGGATGAAGACCAAAAAGTTGGAGCAAACTTTAGCGCAGTTAACCATACTAACAAGGAAAGCGAGAAAGTTCCGTTGTGCGATGAAAGTATCCTTACAATTGTATAGCTAATTATAGTCGCACAACTAAAAAGTGTCCCCCGTGTGGTTGCCGGGTTAGAATAGTGCCACTCCATGTCTTCCCATGGATGTCGTAAGAGGCGACTGAGGGAATAAAGGCTTCTAGTACTGTTAGGCGATGGGCTTGCAACCTGTCACTAATACACTAGTAAACGTCTTAGCCTACTTCTGCAAAATGTGGTTACAGAATTATCAACAACTTTAAAGTTGGATAAAATCTGGGAATGAAGGCGTGATGTTATGTATGTGTATGTAACGGAAGTTTCATAGAAAGTTTTATTGCGTGAGTAAGCGTGGCCAACTTTTTGGTCCTTACCCGAATGCTCTCTGTGAGGACGCTCCTTATGCCACCGCAAATTTGGGGAGGATGATTTATCGTTTTTAGCACGATAATTAACGTTTTCTGCACCATTGACGGATATATCCGCAACACTGGTTCAACGACCTGAAAGACCCCACTAATACACTGGTAAACATCTTAGCCTGACTATGCAAAATGTGGTTACAGAATTATCAACAAGTTTAGAGTTGTTGATATTCTGTTGCTCTGCCTACCCCACTCTGGGAATAAAGGCGTGACGTTATGCATGTACTGGTTCAACGATAACGACGGACATATCCGTCACGGTTGCAAGCGTAAAATAGACCAGGGCCTCTATTCGACTGCGTTATAACGATATCGTTTTTGACCTGTTTCCGTATTGTCAACGTTTTGATAACTCTTATGTCATTTACAATAATGGCGACTGTGACATAAACGATTCTTAAACGTGTCAAACACGATATCGTTTCAACGCACCTGAATAGAGGCCCGAGTGTCTATGAGGTAAGGTTGACAATAGCTCGGTGTTTAGCTGTCATTGGCGTATGACTGGCGACTGTTTTTGACATGGCGTTAAAGGTTAACCTCCGACGCACTTCTGTTTCGTAGAAAAAAATATGGGTCTCATGAATGAGTTAATGAATGAATGAAAAATATTTTATTTGCTGGATGGGAGCGTTCGCGGACAATGAACTTACGTCCAAGAAGCTTATACATAACACTGGAGATCGCACGAAAGAAAGAGACAAAAACGTAGGCGACGTTTTCTTTCCTTTCTCTAGGATGAAAAGAAAGAGACAGAAAACATAAGTGACGTCATTCAAGGTCACTTTTCTTGGTTTCAAGGCGTTGTTCACCGAGTAATCTCCAGTGTCATATATAAGCTTCTTGCCTCCGACGTACGTCTGTTCCGTAGGAAAGAAATATGGGTCTCATCAAGAAGCTGACACAGGAGATTGCACGGCGAATAACGCCTTAAAGCAAAGAAAAGTGACCGTGAATGACGTCGCTTGTATTTTGTCCCTTTCTTTAGCGTGATCCTGAGCTTTTGAGAAAGGGACAAAAAGCATAAGCAACGTCATTCAAGGTCACTTCTTCGCTTCATACCATTGTTCGCCGTGCAATTTCCAATGTCATATATAAGGTTCTGGGGTCTCATGGATGAATGAATGAATATTTTATTTGCTGGATGGGAGCGTCACCGGACAATTATCCTACGGCTCAACCAAGGAGAAAGGTCTGCGGAATGACCGGGAGACTGTTCAACCGCCTGTTTCGGCCAGGGCGTCCCGACCCATCATCACACGGATTGGCAAAAGGTACCTACTTGTATTTGCAGTGTTATACCAGCTGTACAGTCGCGAACGTTAATTTAGGACCCATTTAAAAACAGCTTGACGTCGTCAATGTCATTATACATTGAAAGCCATTCGTAACTTACAAAAAGGAAATTCAGGTTGGCTTCCGGTAACCTTCGGGGAGGGAAGATGGCCGCTTGAAAGATGTCCGGCTTTTACTTTTGATTTATTCTGTTTACTGTTATACTCTACTCACTAGACATTGGCGAAATCGCTCCGGAATATCGCGGTGGACCGCCATTAATAAAATAAAAAGAACTTACAAAAACTCCATCCTATTGATCAAGAATGTTGTATTGACATTGGACCTAAGATGGGTCCTAAATTAATGTTCGGGACTGTAAAATCGTCAAAAGCCTCTCGCCAAATAAAAACTAACGCGTATGAGACTGGCATTCAAGATCAGTTTATAAGGTCCTTAAATTAGCCTTTTCAACGCCATTGACGGATATTTCGGTTGACAGCACAAAATAGACCTTAGTATTTATGAGGAAAAGTTGACATTCGCTCTGGTTTTGTATTTGACGTAGCGTTCAAAAGGTTAATGATATAGGACGCATTTTAGGTAACAAATGACAAATAAAAATATGAATCATGCAATCCAGGGTAATGACGGCTCTTAAAACCCTACCAAGGAGGTAAATAGTTAAAGGTTTAATTTTTCGGTCCTTCGAACCGGATAAATAAAAACGGTAGGTACAAATAAAAAACAAAGTCCACCGAATATTTTATTCTCCGATTCATACTACAAATCTACACAACAAATTACATACCATAAAATTCATACAAATATATTAAAAATATTCCTATCTAGAATTCGAATTGCAACTGACTTGTTAGTTACTGAGTGATTCGTTAGTTAAGCTGCATTGCTGTTTCATCGACGATATGGCCATTAAGAGGAATGTGAAGCAAAAAAACCATACAAATGCGATATCGGTTTTCCCCTCTTAAACGTTGCCCGATTTTTCCTACTTTTGAATATGTAAAAATTGTTCTGTAAATACCTAGTTTTTCATACTACACACAACATATTCAAAAATCGTGGAAATCGGATTAGATTTAGGGGGTGAGGAAGGTTATCGCCCGGAGCTAAATTTGTATGGATTATTTTTGACAGCTACACGATTTAAGCATCGCTCCACAATCCTCTTAAATCTGCGGTTCTATTAACCCTTTGAACGCCAACGACCACTAAAGTGGTCGTGCCTACAACGCCACCGACCAGGGCCTCTATTCTACTGCGTTATAACAATATCGTATTTGACGTGTTTTAGAATCGTTTATGTCACAGTCGCAATTATTGAAAATGACATAAGAGTTATCAAAACGTTGACAATACGGAAATACGTCAAATACGATATCGTTATTACCGTGTAGAATCCCAGCCCAGGGGTACAGTTTAAAACATAAGAAATTTTGCATAACTTTTAATAAGCCCCAATAGCATCCTGAAAGTAATAGCGGAGAGATGGGACAACCCTATCTTGGCTCTCTGGGTGAAGTTGCATACTTCATCATGCTACTTCACCCAGAAAATATTATGGTAAAACTTTATTTTAGTTAATTTAATTTGTATACTAACATAGTTGTTAAGGGTGCTATATGCTAACAAGATAATGGATTCATTCATTCATTCAATATAAAACGAGCTGTCCACCCGGCTGGAGTCACTTGACATTTACCACGACTCAGCTTTTAAATATAAAAGTAAACTTTTATCTGTTGATGACCTCAAAACTTTTTGATATATTTTTACATTCTATTGATTAATGTCTTTTGTGTTATTACGATGTGTTTATGTTAATAATGTTAATATATTATTAATATTTGCTCGTTTCTGTGTAGGGTTAAGTAATTGCATATTTTTAGTCCATGCTGTGATCACCTCTAAGTGGGAGATCAATTATTTTTAATTTTCTTTTGGACCATGTTACGTATTAACTAAAAGCGTTGTATCCTGTTGGTGATCCTTTATAAATAAATAAATACATACATGTTTGGCGTGTGAGTGATTTGTATTTGGCGTAAGGCGTTCAAAAGGTTAAGCAAAGTTTGCGCAAATTTGGTTCAGTGGATCTTATTTTTATTCCGATCTCGGAGAAAAACTCCAAAACCTTTTTTTATTCCCTTTGGGCGACTTTGAGTCACACATACCATGCAATAATGAGCGAAAACAACTCGGCGTGGCTCGGCTAGCCAACTTTAAAGCATTGAGAAACTCATACTATGCATACATGAGAACTTTAACCCCTTTACTAATAAACGTGGAATAACCGTGGGGTAGCTTATGCCATGCTTCGTCACTTTCTGTCAGATGAAAATGTCACAATTACAGGACAAAGCACGGCATAACCTACCCCACGGTAATTCCACGTTTGGGGGCCGTTTATTAGTATTAGCCGAGTTTAAAACAATACGATAACATGTCCAAAGCAATATGGTTTTACCAAATATAATAGAGGCTCTGCTCGACATTAGAGCCAAATGACGTTTTTTCTTACTCTTAACTGCATGGACATAAGTTTTTCTGATCGGCATCGATGGATGTAAGGAGTGCCAGAATACTGGCAAAAATGCTACATTTCAGTAACTTACTATATAAAAATAGCAGTGCGATATGACGTATTGACTCAGTTTGGGAGTGAAATTGGCAACTCATTTTGATACTTATTGTGATAGTTGCCATTTGAGAATTTTATTTTTCTACCTATCACCACTCACCATATACTATTTCAAATCGACGACGATGCGCCCAGCCACTCAAAATGACGTGGCACGGTTGCGTTAATATACGTAGGATTATAAAGGAGGGCGCACCGTCGTGGATCGCAAAATCATGCGGATGTTTCTACAATATTCCTCCTGGGGGCCCAACATGGTCGTGTTTATCGATATGCATGAACGTTGATAACGCTTCCGTCACTCTAGCACTGACATACTGGTCAGAAAGTGACAGATGCGTTATCCACGTTTATCCACATCGATAAACACGACCATGATAGACCCCCTGGAGCACAAGGAAAAGTTTACAATGATATATCATGGGAATATTAAAACTAAATAATTATCTATCATTTTCTGGTGGAACGCTGATTAACATAATTTTTGTTCTTGTTATCATTTAGCATAGTCATCGAAAACATAAAATTTTGGACTCTTACGCATTATTAATGTGACTAACCAAGACTCTATTATAAAAATTGATTACCAAGCTTATGAAAATTCGAATAAACAAAACAGCGGGCAAACGTTTTTAGTGTTTCAGATAGGTAACCGTTCAAATGGTCAATGGGATGATTCTAAATGGAACCAACTATAGTGTTAAAGAACGTTTGAGTGTTGCTGTAATATTCCCACAAAATGAAGCTTAAACATTATAGAGGGTGTATCACTCGTACTTCACCGGAGGAGGTTTCCCACTGGCCAAGACAGCCTTCATGGTCTTCATCATGGAGGGGAGTATTCCTATGTGTTTGTCCACGCATTTGATGGCGCATTTCTCGAACTCTATCGTGCATTTGTCGATCTGGAACAACGTTGCACTTTAAATTAGAATGTATTATTGGCCGGAATAGCATGTAAATGCCACTCCCATGTCTTCCCGCGGTTGTCGTAAGAGTCGACTAAGGGAATAAGGGCTTGTAGTACTGTTAGGCGCTACCTGTTAGGGGCTTGCAACGTGTCACTAATACACTGGTAAACTTCTTGGCCTGATTGTGCAAAATGTGGTAGCTCTGCCTACCCCAATCTTCATACATTCTTGCCCGTTGTCATATAATAAATGAGCAAAACCAACTCGCACTGGACCGGTATTTTATTAAAGAATAAGGTTGTACTCACAGTTTCCTGTTTAGGGTCAGGACCCAGGCGGTCCTTCGCAGAGTCATTGCAATCCATGACACACCTCTGCAACCTGTTCTGGAAATGGTTGATCTCATTCTGGAAATAGAGAGTAAAAGTACATTCGTTCAAGTATTACAAGGTTATTTAAGAGGCTACATAATTATTATGACAATGTTCTGCGTCTTTCAATACACACTGTAGTATTTCGATACTGTGAGGGAAAGGCATTCAACGATGGGCGAGGGCGAACGGGCGGGCGCGAAGCGGGACTAACGAAGTTTGCCGAATAATCCCGATTTTTTGCGAACAGGTGAATATCGTTTAACTTTTGTTTTGTTTGATTCCTTGCTTGACCTAGTTAACAAGTAATCGCGCGCGAAGTTGAACTATATTATTGTTTGATGTTTGAGTTAAATTATTTTGTTATTGTTTGTTTGTTGTTGTAATATATATTTTTTTAAGTTTGTACATTAAGTGTGAATGTGTGTTTGCGTGTGCGTAACTGAACTGAGTGACTCTAATAATAAGTGTTTTTTTTGTTGGACGACGCTTATTGCATGAAATAATGCCAGGGCCAAGAAAACGGTCTGCTGTTTGGGATGTTTTTGACTCTGCTGTTGATGGCCGGGTGAAGTGTAAAAAGTGTTCAGAAACTTATAAATATTCAGGAAACACGAGCACTTTGATGAACCACGTCAAGAAAAAACATCCAGGCGCACTAGAACTAGAATCTGACCCTTCTTCCCAACCGTCGACGTCAACAAATGAGATCCACGTTACTAGCGTTATGCCAATATTGTCGATGGACCCGTCACCGCCGTCAGTACCAGCATCAACGGAGACTGAACCAATGAAAAAGAGATTGAGGCAGGCACGTATCACGGTACCACATAAGATTTTACAAAAATCAGGTGACGATGCATTACTTAACATGATCGTGAAGGATTTTCAGCCATTCCAAGTCGACCATATTGCGTTGACTTCTGATATTTGGTCATCAGACAGCAATAAAAGTTTTATAAGTGTGACGGCACATTTTATTGATCAGACTACATTAAAGTCGCTTGTTATTTCTACCTCTGAAATGCAGGATAACCATACTGCTGAAAATATCGCAATCGCCATTCAGAAAATATTGGATGAATGGAATATTAGTTCCAAAAATGTAACAATCGTTACAGACAACGCCTCATCGATGAAAAAAGCGGTTAGTGAATTTTTAAATAAAAGGAACCACTTTTGTGTAGCTCACACGCTTAATCTGGCAGTAAAAGATTGCATAGAAAAAGACACTTCCGACACAGACGAGAATAATGCACGGTTGCTGCAGCTTATAAACAAATGCCGAACAATCGTAACACATTTCAAGCATAGTGTTAAATCGACTTACGCTTTACGCGATATGCAAACACAAATGAATGTTGAACTGTTAAAACTTAAACAAGACGTTCGCACCCGATGGAATAGTACATTCTATATGCTGGAGCGCTTGCTGAAAGTCAAAGTGCCCCTTTCAGCTACCTTACCGCTAC
Organism: Acleris holmiana; assembly: GCA_949316455.1. Taxonomy (NCBI): domain Eukaryota; kingdom Metazoa; phylum Arthropoda; class Insecta; order Lepidoptera; family Tortricidae; genus Acleris; species Acleris holmiana. The sequence continues at coordinate 9,184,325 of OX438788.1, forward strand.
TTAGCACAGCCCCGTCCAATCTAGATTCCAGTGAATGGGTATTGATAGAAGATGTAGTGGCACTCCTAAATCCTTTTGAAAAAATAACTGCATTTTTATCAGGGGAAAAATACCCATCACTTTCATCGGTCATACCTCTTGTGTTTGGTCTTCAGCAAGCCGTAAATAATAAAACTCCAATTACTGAATCGGGCCAGTATTTGCAACGCAGTCTTGCCAATGTAATAGAAAAAAGACTAGGAGTATATGAAAGTAACAGGACAGCAGCAAAAGCCACATTCCTTGACCCACGCTTCAAGAAGAAAGGGTTTGGTTTTGAAAGTAACGCCAATAATGCCCAATTATGGGTAATACACGAACTGAAGGATTATTTAACAGAAACTTCCATAAACTTACGCGATCTACCTTCTTCCAGTTCGTCTAACCCTTTTGCTACAACTTCGAGATTGGCCGTTGCAGAAGAAGAAGACGAAATTTGGAGCATTGTTGATAAAAAGATAATTGACTCCACCAGTGAAGCAACCCCGTTTTCTTCAGCCGCAGCCATGGTTAAGCAATTTGTCGAAATGCCCTATCTCGAAAGAAAAGCTGATCCATTAAAATATTGGCACGAAAAAAAGAGTCTCTTCCCGGCATTGTATAACATTGCCCAAACATATCTTTGTATTCCTGCAACCTCGGTGCCATCAGAACGATTATTTTCGAAGGCAGGGATTTTATGCAATGACCGACGAAACCGTTTGGCACCAAAAAAAGTGAACGAAATCCTTTTCCTTAACAGTGTGAGACCCTGATAGTTTTTTTTAATTCTGTCTGTCAAGAAAGTCATGACATTAAAAGTATTTTATAACTGATTCAAAAATCTAAATTACAGGAGAAATGCTGTTGGATGCTTTTTATGTACTGTAATTTAGATCTTTGGATCAATTATAAAATCCTTTTCATGTTATGACTTTCTTGACACACAATAATTTAACTGTTTTTTTTAAATATCGTAACTATATTACTGAGAGATAGTTTTCGATTTAAACCGTGCATAAATATTAGTTGATTAGTCTCTGCTCTGAATTACAAGGCTTATAAGACGACGATTTCTTGTTGAGATGGTGATTGGCAAAATTTAATATGCCAAATATTTTTTTTTTTTAGTTATGTAAGCTTTTATTTTATTTCAAACAGTGATCTCATTCATTTTGTAGATTTTTTTTTGCCACCCTTTGCCTATTCCTAATATGTTATAGGTATATATAAATTAAAGTTCCTAAAGAGAATAAATAGTACAAACCAATAAACGAAGACTGAAACCAAAAAGTACTTTATTAATTTAAACATTAGAAGATAATATTTTATTTGTTAAACGTAGTTGTTATTGTAGAATTTAATGTTTGTCATGTTATGTTATGAACATAGTTTATATAATGTGTAAAAGTAGCGTAAAGTAAAGGCTGATTGATTTTGATTGAATTTTTATTTATTTCCTTTTTTTACAATACAATAACTATCCAGTCAAAGTGTCAATAACACCCGCTAAACGGCGCAAACTGTCTGTAACGTTATATTTTAAATACGATATCTACCTAGCTAACTAAGAATAAACCGCACACAGCACAGAGCCACAGACGTGAAACCCGCAGCGCAGACTCGGATTGACTCGTCTTGATGCACGAAGCCACGAAACGAAACGCTCTTCAGCATGCATCGGTTTGTACTATCAACTCGGTTTGAGCAACCCAAACCGCACTCAGCACAGACGTGAAATGAAACGCGTAGACTCGGTTTGACTCGTCTTCTGATGAACGAAACGCTCGTGAGCATGCGTCGGTTTGTACTATCAACTCGGTTTGAGCAACCCGGGTTGAAACCGGTTTACACCAATTTTCAACTCGGGTAACTCGGTTTCGAATATTTACGGTTTGGGCCATCTCTAAAAAAAAATATTTCCTCGATAACTTCAAAACACGAGTAGAAACAAAAACCTTCTATTCTATTCTATTCTATTCTATAATTGAATATCGTCACTGCTTTGAAAAAATCTCGAATCTCATATTTTGTGATTTTAAACTTATTCATCTTAATGTTTAAATTTAAATTCGTACATCACGAAATATGAGATACGAGGTTTTTTCAAAGTAGTGACGATATGTAAGGTAACAACACCAGTACTCGATAAAGGCCAAATATTCGACACTGACTCTTATTCAAAGAAGATAAGAGTTATTCATTTGTTTTGCAACAATCACTTTACAACCCTATGATCTTCGAATTAAAAGCTTCTGTCGATTACTGGTGCATGTCAGCTAAAAGTGTCGAACACTGGTGTTGTTACCTTAATGGTATAACATCCAGATCGTTGTGGATCGATGGTATAACATCCTGACACTATTTTAAAAAAAAAATTGGCTAGAAATAACACGTATTCTGAAGAAAAAAACAATCCGCTATCTCTTGCAGATCAAAAGATACTGCACTTTAATGCAAGGATAGACATACACACAGAAAGACATTGTAGGCTATCCCAAAGGGTTCTGTTTGACGCCAGAACCCTAGAAAAGATTACAAAGTACACACCTGAACATAGTTATTCGCCCTGTTAAGAGATTCAGTGCAATTTTCAATGCACCCGTGCACTCTCTCGAGGGAGGACTGAACATCATCACTGCAATTGGCCGCACACCGGTGCATGTCACCCTGGAAACATTTTTGCACAACATTTAGATTGACCAGAAAGAAAGTGGTATAGATATATGAAAATTAACCTTTTAAAAAATACACCTGCACCACGGGTACAAGGAATAAATAAATAAATTTCGAAGGGCAGATATTTGTGTGATAAGCACGAGTATTTTATTCCTGAGTCCTGGATGTTTATATTTTCAATATCATGGAATAATCTCAAACACAAATTGACACAGCCCATCTCTAGGCTAGTACTATGGGTACCAGACAAACATAAACATTGGTACTTATGTAGACAAATATATAGAAAACATCACAAACTTACAAACCTTATCATACTAGATATTTGCCAAAATGCCAATACCAGGGTCGAACTCGTATCGGCTAGCTTCATAGGCACTCATGACCAATTAAGCTCATCACATAGACAAATCAGTCACTACCGACTTAGGCTGTGTTTCCACCGAGATGTGGAAGGTAGCTAAGCTGTGTGAGGCTGTGTAAAGAGGATATGTAACAATGAGAATGTTTCCACCAAAGGTGTGCAAAATAGCTAAGCGGTATGAGGATGTGTAGCAGGCTCTTTAGGTATACATAGCCAGACAACGCTTTTTTTTCTTTTTTTTATGTTAAGGAGAAGGCACTTGAGCACTCAGGCCACCTGATGGTAAGTGGAATCTGAGACCCATAGACATTTGAATTCTTATGACTATAATCCTAAGACCTCAAACGCGTTGCCAACCCTCAGAACTAAAATGAAATGCCTTTATGCTAGTAGTGCGTTTATTGGTTCATGACAAGTACATTCTTCGCAACACATCCTCACACCTCTCTAATGGAAACGCAGCCTTAGGGCTGCAATCAAGAGTCGATCACAATCTTTGTAACATAAGCTGGGTACAAATCTGAGCAGCTCAGCCTGAGGCATGGTCGCTCCGCGCGGCGAGCTGCTCGAGAGCCAAATTGTAGCACATAAACATGCGCTCAGCAACTTTATCAAATTTGTACGCGCCTCGCCCACAGAAAAGTTAGAACTTGTCGTGGAACGCTCGGATACGCGTCCAAATTACGCGAGGCACGCACTGGCGCTTTTGAGCACGGTCAAGTAGCTGCTCCCGCACAGCGCATACGAATTTGAGTAAAATAGGTGAGCCGTGCGTGCCTCAACCCGAGGCTGCTCTAATTCATACCCACCTATACAGACTTGCTTTTGCAGCCGTATGTATTGGAATTAGTAATCGGTGCCTTTCAGTCATTGGTGCATGAGTGTTGACTTTGTATTTGAAATAATGAAAACAATAATTGTATAATTTCATTTAATTTTTTTTATTTGTTATAGCATCAATAAAAATACACTATGGAAATTTAAACTCTGTTCTTATTGCATGACATAACATACAGACGGACAGAAGAAGCCTAGTAATAGGGTCATGTTGGCATTCATTGAGTACAGACGGAGCCCTAAAAAGAACTCATTTGAGCAATTAGGTAGGGCAATGCTTATTTCTATATAGGAAGACTATCATATTCCTCAAATATGGAATTAGCAGTTTTGAGACTTGAACCAGTGTGGTGTAAGGAAATCTTTGGGTTCGGTGAATTTGTATCACTTAACCGTAAGAAGTGCAAAGTGTGGTTACAGAATTATAAAGAAGTAATTTAAGAGTTGTAGGTGTTTCTGTAGCTCTGCCTACCTCACTCTGGGAATGAAGGTATGATGCTATGTATGTAACAGTTAGAATTTCGAGATATTCAAGATTTCTAGGTAGCAACCTAGAAGCTTCCGTTGATAATAATAGCTTAATTTAAACGACACTATAGCGCATGCGCCGCTGCCGTTTAAGTCTTCTTCTCTAGAGCTCTCGTATTTTTTTTACATACATACATACATGAAACTCGCATAGTTGCTGTAAAAACGCACATACGCGTTCCAGGCACTTACTAAAAGCCATAAAAACGCTCATATGCGTCGCCAGCAGTGAATATGTTAACTATTAATCAAATGAAAGATGGTTAGGTTAGGATTTGTTTCTTTATTATATTTATAAACGTAATTGATTATATGTTAAAATAAGGACTTCTACTCAATGCAAAGCCACTGAGTAGTATAGTTTTATAACCTATTTTCTAATATCTTATTGGTTATTGCATAATAATACTACGATAACGCCATAACCTCGAAACTGACCTGCATTTTGCGTAAATAATTTCTGTCGAGCTCATTTACGAGACTAGTCATCTCCTGCTCCAACCTGAATTTCTGCGCTTCTACCATTTTGTAATTTTTTATTTAATATAAATGTAAATCTACACGGATTCGGCGAAAACACCGCTCGATATCCTTTGCAGGCTGAGTTTGACTTGACGTGAGTTGACAAGTGACAACTGACAGATTGACAATTGAACTTTTTAATAAATGAAATTTTCTCGTTCTGGATAAGTACAGTCATCAAAGCCCATACAGCCTAGCTTGAATAAATTGTTTTGGTTAACAGCAAAAATGTGGGAGGATATTTAAGTAATATTATATAACTTATACATCCTCTCACTTCTTTTTTTGGATTTGGCCGTAATTTTCGAAGTATTTAATGGAATCGCAGCGATGTCACCGCGCGTGAGACTAAGACTACCTAGAGCAGCTCGCTCGTCGAGTTGTAGAGTCAAAACGATATTGTGCGTTAAAACGATATCGTGTTTGACACGTTTAAGAATCGTTTATGTCACAGTCGCCATTATTGTAAATGACATAAGAGTTATCAAAACGTTGACAATACGGAAACAGGTCAAAAACGATATCGTTATAACGCAGTTGAATAGAGGCCCTGAGGTGTTACCATGACCAATTCAGTTTAGGATGAGCGTAAAGGATAGAACTATAGCAGTTATATAGCTCTGTCTTTCTCTCACCGTAAACTGAATGGCTTAGACATGTCAGTCATGCCACTTCGTGGTGGTGGTGACCAGTGGTAACAATTGGTGGTTGTAGACCCTTATCTTTTAACCAACCGCCAAGCAGCAGTATTCGCAATGGTGTTCTGGTTTGGGGATATGAAAACTGGTTAAATTATTAGCATAGAGGCATCCCATCTCAGTCTTCAGGGTTGGCAACGATTGTGTAGGCTTCATTGCAGTCTTAATTATTGTTATCATGAAAATCCCAATGTATGTATGTATGTAAACACTTTCTTGTACAAATGAAAAAGAAAAACAAAACAATGAAGAAAAGCCGGCCAAGTGCAAGTCGGACTCGCGAACAAAGGGTTCCGTACCATTATCTATAAAAACGGCATAAAAATCATGTCTGTTGTTGTTCTTTGCTGTAGCATGGGATAATAATTATGTTTATAAAGTGAATTAACTAGCTTCCACCTGCGAATTCGATCGCGTATAAATCAGTTCCCGAGGGAATAGCGATATGAAAGGTAGCATGTGTGTTAATCCAAGGTATAAGCTGTTTTTATTCCAAATTTCACCTAAATCCGTCCAGTAGTTATTGCGTGAAAGAGTCTCCCTGTTGCCGTTATCAATATAAAAAACGAGCAAAATAATCACGTTAGTTGTATGGTAGCCCATTAAAAAAAACTTTATTCTGTTTTGTTTCTATCTTCTTCTGTCTAGCTATCACGGTTCATAGATACAGCCTGGTGGTACCTGGGACTTAGTAATAGGGTTCCTGTTTTAACCTTTGGGTACGGAACCCTAATAAAATAAAAAATAACACACTATAAGTTCCTAGTCCCATATCATTCTTACAATAGACCTTATATAGCTGCGTACTGTTGAACCTTGTCGGTTTAACGTCTTTGACAGATTAGAGCAAGTCGTCCTTATAACCAACTGTACTTAGACCACCATCATACTTCAATAAAACAAGTTGTTTCATATTATGGTGGTCACCTAATTTGGTTCTACGCAGCGGAACAGTTTTTATTCAGTCAAAAACTCACCATCTACTCATTTTCATACATACATAACATAACATCACGCCTTCATTCCCAAAAGGGTACGCAGAGCATCAGAATTACGAACTATTAAAAAAAAATGATTATCCTGGAACCTCCTTTTGCACAATCAGGCTAGTGTAATTAGTGACAGGTTGCAAGCCCATCGCCTAACAGTACTACAAGCCTTTATTCCCTTACTCGCCTCTTACGACATCCACGGGAAAACATGGAGAGGCACTATTTTAACCCGGAAACCACACGGGGGACTACTAATGTCCAATGTTACAAAATAACCAACAGTTTAATAATATTAGTACTTTATTGATTTATAAAAAAAACACTACTTAAATATTCTTACAGACAAGTCATAAATCTATCCAGCAATCCGTCAAAATCTATTGGATTATTGTTTGTTTTTTGCGTTAAATTAGGAGTAGGAATGAGATCCATTTTAGAAATACTAGGGATATCTGACGCAATCGAATTTTTGAAGGGATCGTCATTAGCACAAGCGGTAGCAAGTCTTTTAACTGGTGTCATTGGAGAGCTATCTACTTGCGCTGACGACACTGTTTTAACTTGCCCATTCCCTTTTTTGATAATATCAGGACAAAAAGTACCTGTTACTTCAATATAACCAGGGTCCGCGCATACAGGGCTTACTTCAACAATACCAGCATCAACAAACCTTGAGGCTTTTGCTTCGATAAGTCCTGGATCTGCTATTCTAGGTTTCACTTCAACGATTGCCGGCATATCACCAGCTAAAACTGTAACTTTAGGCTCAGGAACTGGTCCTGGTACAAAATATGCTTTCACTTCTGTTGCTGATGGTGATTTGGATGATGCTACAGGTGAAGACACATAAGAAGCAGCTACCGTTGGGCAAGGCGTTGATGAAACCGAAACAGATGCTATAGGCATGGAGGAAACTGAAGATTTAGGAATAGTTGCTGTCACCGTCGCTATCGGCATATTTGAAGTTGTTATTGCTTTTGGTATACTTGATGATAAAACAGTTGCTGTTAGTGGAACAGATGATGCAGTCGTCGATACTACTGTTGCTGTAACAGTAGACGCTGGTATAGTAACAGTTGCTAATGGGGACACGTTGGCTGGGACACTTTGTGCTGTTGGAACGGTGTTTGTTACGAAGGAAGGTGCGGCATTGTAGATTGTTTGGGACAGGGCTAGCTGAAAATGAAAGATTGATAGATAAATAAATCACACGACGGATGAGACTTTTGCTGGTAGTGATGAAACCAACACAGCAATGATTTAGAACAAAATTTACTCGCACGTATAGATGAATTATCGAGAACATGGAATTGCATTTGTAGTGGTTGTACCGTTTGCAACAAAAGGAGAATAATAGTCTCTTAATTTAATAAAATTACATACCCTTAAGAAATGAAATAAGTAGTAGTCCTCTGTTTTTTGCTTTTAGTCGCTATCATGTTCTAAATTTGCTTACTTTGACTCTCAATCGGACCAAAATTACTCACTGCCATATTTTTTGAAAATTATGTAACCTACACTTAGTCGTACGGGCTGACACAAAATTATTCTGATAATTGTGAGAATACAATAAAATAAGACGTAAAAATATATGCACAACGTAAATAATATTCACAATTTGACACTGACATTATTTTGGTATTTACTTCTTCAATATATAACAAACCTCTTTTTATGCTGATACTACGAGAAAATAGAAAATTCAAATATAGAATACTACTACATAATGCAATTCCATGCTCTCGTACTTTATCTATACGTCACTTTTGTGTGAGATTAAAATTAAATAAGATATCGCGATTTGACTTCATTCCAATTCATGTGCACCGGTTGGAATACAGTTAAACTTATATGCATTATGAATTCTACCTATGTCTTGTGCACAGGCCTTCTGATGGTAAGTAAGACCTGTGACCCATAGACATATGCATTCTTGAGACTACAATTAAGACCCTAAATACATTGCCAACACTGGGAACTAGGATAACATGTTTCTATGGTAGCAATTTCACCGGTTGTCTTATCCCCACACTGGAACACAACAATGCGAACACTACTAGCGCTAGGTTAAAGGATAAGATAGTGGTAGCGACCTGCCTCTATATCACCATCCTGAGAGTGACAGGTGACATATGACATTTCAGTATACATGGCTCAGCTGATAAAGTCCCAGTGAACCGAAAATATGTCAACTTTGCAATGTCTACCGAATTGCCACCTGACACGTTACCCGTCATTGTCAGGATGGTGAAACAGGGGGCTAGACGGACCCTACACAAGGTCGTACCAACACAAATTAATTGGCTATTTATTATTTATCAAAGTCCTTAAAATAATAATAGAGTGCCGTCTGGATCCCTTTGGATACCTTACGGATGACTAAAAAGGTCTTAAATCCACGAAATTAAAAATATTACCTTTATTGCCAAAAAGTTGATTACTATCATTAATTTAGGCAACATTTTTAACAATAATTTTAATCTTACACTGGTTTGGAAGAACTGAACATATTATAGTTTAGTTATTTCTATAAATACGTAGTATTACATAAATGTGGTTGATTCAGTGACATAATAACATACATTTTTATCTTAAATGTTGCGTATGTTACTAGTAATATCGCAAGTTATACTGATTACTTGATGGTGGCCAACCAGGGCTCGGATACCGGTTAAAATTAAAAACCGTTATTATATACTTGACGCAAAACCTTTTCATTTCGATTCCATACGCATAAACCGCTTTTTTGCAGGTATTTTTAAATAAATTTACTTTCAAATTAACCGGTTTCGAGCTAAAAAAACCTGTTAATCCAGACGCAGGTATTTATTCAGTATAAGTGTACAAACCATTTGGTGTCTTGAGTTGCCGCTCGTGGACTAAACCGGTTAGCTATGGTTTAAATAAAGTTCTCAAAACGTTCGCGTTCCCTAGAAAAGTTCGGAGCAAAACCGAAAAACACCGGTACTAAACCGACGGTGGAAATTTCAAATGTCGTAAGGGACATTTTGTCGTAAGTACACTAAATATACCATTGAAGTCAGTATTTTTTTTTCTATCTACATATTTGTTGTATTGAAATTTCGATATGACTTCTAATAAAAAAGTTATGAGTTGGTCAAAGTTTGTCGTAACTTCCTAATATTTAAAACACTTTGTTGTATCGGTCAAATATTTTTGTATAACGTCTTGTTTCATTAAGCGCAATATCGTATATCTCAATATTTTTAAAATTCCTGTGTTGTAAGGCACTAAAAAGAATACATTTTGTCAGATAAATACTGTGTTTTCTGCGGTGTAACACACATTTTCTTCTTATTTTTTTGTTGTAAGGGACACTATTTCCTAAACCACAGTATTTATGGATGTCCAATTAAAAAATTAGGGTAGGCGAAGTTATTTAAAAAGTATGCTTCCAAGAATCATCTTAATGGGATGAGTAGTTCCCAAGTTATGAATTTAAAAAAAGTGGAATTTTGTTTTCTGGCTCCCCTGAAAAGTAAGCGTTTGTCCCTTACGACATTTGAAATTTCCACCGTCGAAACGGTATTTTTTAAACCGTTTCCGAGCCCTGTGGCTAACGTTATTTCTATCATCAGCCTCAGTACATTGATTGTCATACGTGTGCAGACTCGGGGTACGTCCTATAGGGATTTGATATCTTAAGATGTCGATAAACATGATTATTTATAAAAAAAAAACTCAGCTACTCTTAAGATAAAGAAGTCCATATCCAAAAGTCCAATGTAATTTAGTCATCACTACATATATATATATATATATATATATATATATATATATATATATATATATTTTTTTTATATTTTAAAACAAAGTCGCATCCCGCTGTCTGTCTGTCTCATGTATGCTTAGATCTTTGAAACTACGCAACGGATTTTGATGCGGTTTTTTTAATAGATAGAGTGATTCAAGAGGAAGGTTTATATGTTTAATACTTTAACCCGGAGCGAAGCGAGTAATTTAAAGTGGAAATTTTCATCTATACGGCAATTGTTACTAAGGACTGACATAAACATCGGGGGGATAATCTCACACAAATTGAACTAGTCCCAAACTAAGCTCTAGGCTTGTCCTATGGGTACTAGACAACGATAAACATTGTATAGAAAAATACACACTCGAATTCATAGAAAACATCCATGGCTCAGGAACAAATGTTCGCGCTCATCACACATATCTACCCTTACCGGGATTTGAACCCAGGACTATTTAGATTTAATTTAGTTCTTAACACTGTTAATTTCTCTAATTGCACCGGTGTTTTTTTCTCTGTTGAACATGTGGTTGACTGGTAGAGAATGCCTTTAGGCATTAAGTCCGCCATTTGTACTTTTTACATTTATTTAATTATAAAAAAATTAAATATTTAATTAAATAAATAAATAATAAAAATCACGATCGCGTGCTTTGTGTACATGGGTAATTCTCGTTACACAAAGGAATCAATTAAGTTTTGTTTTAACTAAAGCCCTCAACTATTTTTTTTAATGTCCTAACAATCGATCTGTCAAGATGTCGTCTTCTGGAAAATTGGTTTTTAACCCGAGCGACGCTTGTGTGACAAGGTAATTAACTATTTTCTTTCGTTACCTACTGTTACCACCATTACCTATTACACAGTGTCGAGCAAAAAACCCGCCTCGTCCAATATAAATTTCTCGCTCCCTTGTATTCCTCGTCGGCCATTACTTACATAATAATTTTCCGCACTGCGTCGGAACCCAGGTGTTACTAAAAGAAAACAAAGTGTTACATAAACACAGTAAACGGTCTTAGTAACCGAGAATAGGGAAATAGGGAAGTATTTTTAACCGACTAAATCCTAATGAAGGGTAATGAGTTTCACCATAGATAAATAATACTATTTAGCAAACGTGATATTTTGCCGTTTGGTTTTAAAAAAGGTTATATAGTGTCTAATGTATAGATAATGGTACGGAACCCTTCAAGCGCGAGTCAGACTCGCACTTGGCCGGTTTTTTATTAAGACTCAGATGCGCTTAGTGCTTTAGGTACCTTACACTCGATTGTGTTTAAATATGTTGGCAACACGTCATGTTTTTTACATTATTATTATTGTCGTTTGGCTACGGTATCCTAAAAATGCTTTTATATTACGGTTGTTTTCACAAAGCCGCTTCTGACAAAAGGGAGTTAGCAAACTTGTAATATTTTGTGCTGGAGCTTTTCTTTTTATGCGTGCAGCATTGAGGAAAGATACCTTTAGAAAATATAGACTCCAACAGATAGGAAAAGAACTAAAGGCATAGAAGGAGCGATAAAATAAAAGGCATACAGATAGCTGATATGCACAGTCTTATTAAGATTCAGTGTGCCAAAAAGAGACAGTTCTAGCTAAAATATCATGGTGGTACACTATTGCATATATAATCTACGACCATGGTGTGTACGGCTAGTTTTTAGCAAGAACTACAGTTCAGAAGGAGTTGAATATTCATAATGAAATTTTCGAGTCAGATACATTATAGATTTGAAGCTTTAGTTTTAAGGCTCCTTCTATGCCTTTAGTTCGTATTCTGTGCTCCAACAGATCAGGGAGGCAATATTTGAAGCTCACCGGCGAAAAATGACTAACTTTAAAATCAATTTTTGCAGCGATTTCACCTACGACCGGGCTCACCTTTCAGATTTCATTTCATAACGCCTTTATCATAACTAGACCCCGGATTTTTGTCGCCATGACGTCACAATAGGGTTGTTTGGGGAGTAAATGGAACGGTGTTAATTAATAAGGTAAGACTAGGTTACCTTATTAATTAACACCGTTCCATTTACTATACTCTATTGGTGTTCTACGGAATTAAATATTTATAATCAGGCATTCACGATATTTTATATCTTAGGTCAAAACTTAATTAGGTTGTATAGGTTAAAACTGATTAATTGATAAAGGTAATTCTAATATGTTTAATTATGTTCCACTGTTCCATTTACTGGATGGAACGGTGTTATTTAATACGAAAAACTGCTGGATTTAACCGAATTAATTGTAATAACTAAGTAGGCGTTCACGATAAAAATTACGTATTCAATTGATCAACGTTATCTTTAGATTTCTGCAAACCATACATTTGTACGTACATTAAACTGGCGTTTTTTGGGTCACCCACTTTTTGTCTGTCTTTTGACAGACCAGTTTAACGTACAAATGTATGGTTTGAAGTTATACACCAAAAGATCATTTTGATCAATTGACTAGATAATTTTTGACATCAATGCTTAGTTATTTAAATTTATTAGGTTAAAAACCGTATTAATTTTTTATTAATTAACACCGTTCCGTTTACTCCCCAAACTACCCTATTGTGACGTCATTGCGACAAGAATCCGGGGTCTAATCATAACAAATACAAAAGGTCAGCTCGCTCGTAAATTAATTCGCTGCACAAATAGATTTTTAAGTTAATATTTTTTTGCCGGTGAGCTTCAAAAATAGCCCCCCTGAACTGACAAGCTTAGTCATCGCAAATAACTTTGCAAAGAGGTGACAACAGTAGAAATCTCAAGTTTGATAATGGCAATACTGGTTTTTAGTCACACCACACGTTTTGATACTTACAAGTAAGTATAGCTCTAATCATTATGAACTACGCGCGGCGATATATATAGTTCCTTCTTATTTTATACGCGCGATATATTATATTTCCCGACCATCCTTACGCTATCTATGGATCCTCAAGTACACTAATATTATAAAGAGGAAAGATTATCTTAGAATGTCTGTATAGAATAAACTCAAAAAGTAAAGGGCCGAATTCAAAAATATTTTACCATTAGAATCGTACATTATTCCTGTGTATCTTAAAGATATATAACTCAGAAAGTAAATCAAATATCAAGAATTTATTGGGACTTACTCGTAGTGTTTAGAGTTTGATGTATACGTTGCTCCTTTTGCTTACGGACGGACTCCATTTCTTCTTTTCCATTTTGGAAATGAGTTTATCTTCCGATATTTTCTCGATGTCCATAGGTTTACCCATTTTGTGATAGGAATCGTTAAAACAAACTTAAACAAACTTTTTTTTGTGTAAAGTTATTGTGGGAAGACCCTCGATATCCAAGAAATTTATATAATGACGCTGGAGATTGTACGGCGAACAACGAATGCAAGCTAAGAAAAGTGACCTTTAATGACGTCTCTTATGTTTTTGTCCCTTTCTTTTCATCCTAAAGAAAGGGGCAAAAGCATAAGCGACAAAGCAAAAAGCATATATATATATATATATATATATATATATATATATATATATATATATGACACACGGTAAAATAACACATAAGCTTCTTGTCGATATCATTATACCATTAAAATTTCGAACATAATTGAAAAACAAACCAATTTTACTCTCTAATATCACTCGAGATGACATTTTATTCGAAATTAAATGTCAATTGCATACAATTTTGTTTTGACAAATCTTGCATGTCACTTGATATCGAACTGATATATTTTATGATAATAGAGGCCGATTCTAGTTAGTCTCTGAATTTAAAAAAAAAACTTTGACTGCCGCCATTTTTACCGGACTATACCGGTCTTGTCGTAAAAAATAATTTAGTTTGTTTTGTTGTTTTTAATATGTATATAGATAAAGCAGTGTATGTAACTGTAGCTCGTTTCATAAACACACGCTCGTATTTTAATGCCTTTTATTAAATAAAAATATAAACGACTATTATGGTTCGTTTTTAAAAAAAAAATACATAGTAAAGACTCAATAAGAGAAAACATCACGGGACAATGTCACACAAATTGACCTAGTCCCAAACTAAGCTCTAGGCTTGTACTATGGGTACTAGACAACGATAAACATAGGTACTTATATAGAGAAATATATACTATACATATAAAACATCCAAGACTCAGGAACAATTAAATACTCGTGGTCATCACACAAATATCTGCCCTTACCGGGATTTGAACCCGGGACCGCTGGCTTCGGAGGCAGGGTCACTCCCAACTAGGCCTAACGTGACGTCAATGAAAATAAAATCACGATCGCGTCCTTTGTGTAACAAAGGTTGCTCATACAAACTAGAGTTGCCGCGAATAGTGGTTATAGCGAATAGTCGAATACCGATTAATCGCCATTCACTTTGGCGAATAGTCGAATAACTCGACATTACTATTCGACATAAAAAAAATTAAACACATTAAAAATATTTCTAATTTCTTCTAAGGTTGTGAGCAAAAGAAAACAATAAAGTTAAAGATGTCTGTTTCATGTTATACATACCTACATATATATAGTAAATTTAATTTTCAATTTTTAAATGCTGGCAAGTGGCAACCCTTTTCTTGTACATAGTTTACGGGAATACCCCGTTTTGTATAACCCAGCGTTTGTTATTGTAGGGGATTTCCCGCTCAATTAATACGCTTGTGTTTAGAATAGGCGGCATGCATTTGTTATTTGATTTTCGACATCGGTTGACGTTTTTTTAACTCATTCGTTTTTTTGTTCGATAAAAGTTTATTTTAGACGACTATTCGCCGAATGCCGAATAATACTAGCTATTATTCGGTATTCGACAAATATAAAAAAAAAATACGAGTAATGCCGAATACCGAATAATAGCGAGTATTCGCGGCAACTCTAATACAAACTATATGGGTGACTTTCGTTACACAAATGGATCAATTTAGTTTTGTTTTAATTAAAGCCCTTAAGTGTGATTTTTTTTAAACGTCCTTTGTATCGAAAGATATTATTGTATATGAATTTAAAGCATTTAATTCGAAAGTAAATATTGTAGACACATATTTGCAATTACGTTCTAAACAACGCGCAACGGCTTTAACGATGTAGATATAATGTGGAATATTATAGGGGGCGAGAAACGATCTGTTAAGTGGTTATCTTCGGGAAAATTCGTTTTCAACCCGAGCGACACTCGGTCTTCAACCTGCACCTAACATCCATGTATTGAAATAAGAATTAGGAATAACATCTTGGAGAAACACAATGAAAACCGATACCAACTTAGGAAACATGACAACTCGTTAGCCTAGTTGGTAGTGACCCAGCGCCTCTATTCAAGTGCGTTATAACGATATCGTTTTTGACCTGTTTCCGTATTGTCAACGTTTTGATAACTCTTGTGTCATTGACAATAATGGCGACTGTGACATAAACGATTCTTAAACGTGTCAAACACGATATCGTTTTAACGCACCTGAATAGAGGCCCTGCATACGAAGCTAGCGATCCCGGGTTCAAATCACGGTAAGGGCAGATATTTGTGTGATGAGCGCGAATATTGTTCCTGAGTCTTGGATGTAACTATGTATTTAAGTAACTATACACTTCTCTATATAAGTATATGTATGTTTATCGTTGTCTAGTACCCATAGTACACGCCTAGAGCTTAGTTTGGAACTAGGTCAATTTGTGTGACATTGTAAACTGATAAAAAAAGTAATGTAATTTCTAAAGGAGCTTGTAGTGCTGTTAGGCGATGGGCTTGCAACCTGTCACTAATACACTGGTAAACATCTTAGCCTGAATGCAAAATGTGGTTACAGAATTATCAACAAGTTTAGAGTAGTTGGTATTCTGTTGCTCTGCCTACCCCTCTCTGGGAATAAAGGCGTGACGTTATGTATGTATGTATGTAATTTCTAACTTGGTTATCACACTCCTAATTGCGTTAATTTCGAACATAAAAATAAATGAAGCTAAAGAAATCATAACAATTTCTATAACAGATAAAACACGTTATTACTAAAGGAAGCTAAACTAATATCGCAACTTCGATAAAGCGACATTACCGCGATATTGTCGGAAGTTCTTATCAAGTTTGTAGAAGTGGGAAATTGTAGGGAAATATGGTTATTGCGTGTTATTTCTTTTTGCAGAGAGTTTTGCTGTTTATGATATTTTGTTTTTTTTATTTAGGACACGGCAAAATCCATTTAGGGGGCGGGGATGGTTCTTTTAAATATCCCACTTTTTAATTCAAACATTACAGGGCCTCTATTCAGATGCGTTAAAACGATATCGTGTTTGACACGTTTAAGAATCGTTTATGTCACAGTCGCCATTATTGTAAATGACATAAGAGTTATCAAAACGTTGACAATACGGAAACAGGTCAAAAACGATATCGTTATAACGCAGTTTAATAGGGGCGCTGATTTAATTCCAGCTAGTAACTCCCGCTTTTAAATGTTTAACTCTAAATTTCACAAATCAGTGACATTGACCATATTGTAATATCAATTGAGTAATACTTTCACGTCGTATGTAGGTTAGTAATATCATTTGTGACATGCTTTTATTTTCTTTTAGATAAACCATTTTGGTATAAGTAGGGCAAACGTTTTGTAAGCACCATTTGAAAATCAAAATGGGTTGGAATATAGTTGCCGTTGTGGCCATTTTTGCTAATGTAAGTTTCTTTGTTGAATTTTGCGAATAACATTGAACTTTAATGTAAGAGAAGATGGCTCATTATTTTACGGAAGTTAATAGTAATTATGGGTAGTAATTGCGTCGTTGACGCCGAGTTGTTTTGCAAAGTTTCGAAAGTGTTTCAGAAACATGTCAATGAAAGCAATTGATTAGATTATTCCGATAAAAGGTTAGGTCAGCGATAATATTAAAATTATGTAATTGTAAGAAATAGTGAGATATTTGACCTGGGGTTCCATTTTACTCGGAAAAAATACATTGCTTTTGACGTGGTATCGTATTGTTTTTACCTCCAACGCCACTATTATCAAGTATCTTATCTTACCTTATTGATGGGGTCTTTACGAATACACCTCGACGCTATGGGATCTTTTGTGTAATTACCCCTACTATTGTCAAGTAATGCTATCAAATCAGTATGTTTTTACGGATAAAGAGATCCCCTGATTTTGATATGGTGTGAGTTCACAAAATTCTAGAAATAACCAGAACAAACTCGATTGAACCGGTGGTTGACTAAACCGAAGGCTCAAATTTTATCCTTATTGGCAACGATTGACAATGCAATATTTAGGAAGTCTATTAGCGTATTGCTTATTATATTAGAATAGTGTAATACGGCGTAACCTTCAAAGAAAATAATGCGGAATATTGTGTGACTTTACTTAGAAAACGTTTTATTTATGCACTCTATTGAATTAGTTACTTACGCGGTATTGCAATGTCATCAAGTAAGCGACGACGATAGTCACGTAATTAGTTTCATTTCATAAATTGTTGAGAATTTGATGACCTACAAGATATACATATTGAATGTCCATAGACTTTAACGTTTTCTACTCTTAATATATTTAACTACTATTTAAACATAAGACTTCAAAGAAAATTTTCTTCTTCGGCCTCGTGGCACGTAGGAAGTAACGACTCAGAGAAACGTATATGCATACTGGATGGCCAGAAAGAACAAGGAACAAACGAAGCAACAAAGTTTGATTTGCCACTGGAAACCCTAAATTGTAACACTTGCGCTTCATCAGGGTCAGCAAAGAGCATCCTATAGACAGCTTTATCTGACAGCACCTTATAGTGGACACACACCTTTAGCCTAAAGAAAATGACGAAGGGCTGAGTGACCGACATAATTAACAATTGCTAGTTTCAAATGGCAGTGGACGGAGCACATCGCTCATAGAACAGTTAACTTATGGTATTTAAGAGTACTCGAGTGTGAGCCTTAGATTGGAAGAGCTGAGAAGGTTGCGGAAGAACGATGGATGCAAGCGGTGCAAGATGGTTCAAACTCAAACTCAAACACAACATTTATTTGACAAAAACACACTGCAACACAATAATCATCATCACAATCATGTTCCTTGTGGCAAACCTTCAGAAGTCTATGGCTTTCAGCTCAAATGATGCTGATGATGAAATCACGAAGCGAAAAGCCTCTCTGCTTTTGTGTTATTTATGTATCCTTTCATTTTTCAGGTTGCTGCCGGCCGTTGCGTGTTGCCCTATCCCCCATCAGCCGGAGCCATCTCCCCCTCGATCCAGCCCACCATCGTTGACGGAACCGTCGTACAATCTCTCATCGACACGATCCAACTCTTAATAGTCAGCGATCTTCTTGAGGAAACGCTTCCAGAAAAACAAAGACTGTATTCACCAGCCAACATCTGTGATGTTGGAACACCATTGGCCGTAGACTATGATATCTACGATGTATATGATTGTGTTGATGAATACCCAGAGCTTATTTTTGATCCAGATATTCCAGATTTTGTATCAGCTTTGGCTCCGATATGCAATTCTGTTTGCAAACCTATCTGCAAG
Organism: Acleris holmiana; assembly: GCA_949316455.1. Classification (NCBI taxonomy): domain Eukaryota; kingdom Metazoa; phylum Arthropoda; class Insecta; order Lepidoptera; family Tortricidae; genus Acleris; species Acleris holmiana. The sequence continues at coordinate 9,203,256 of OX438788.1, forward strand.
CCATGCTGTCCTGGTAGATGCGTGAATTTTGGCTTGAATAAGGAGTTGGTGCTGCCTCCGTTGGTAGCAGAGCTGCCCTGTGGCCTGGGCTATCTCCCTGGTGCGCTGCCGTTGGTGGCTAAGGCCTTTGCTCCTTGCTCTAAGTGTTGTGGCTGCGGATGTGGCTCCACGCCGTGTTCCAACGCAGCACTTCCTATATGCTCTCCGTACAGCTGTTTCGCGCTAGCTACTCCATTGTGCTCAGATCTGTCTCCCTTTTTTAAGCCTGTAATACTATAATTGACTGAATTTGCGATTTTATTTCCTTATAGCTCATGTTCTTCTGGTTTGCTAATACCTTGATTTTAGTTATGTAATCTATCTACCTAGATATTTTTGTAGCAGGAGCAACATGTGGTTAGTGCTTGACATAATTATAATATCGACCTGTTAACGATAACCCCCAGTTCAACGTCATAGAGAAAATACTCTTGCATAATTATACATATAAAAGAAAATATTCACAATGTCCTGGACCTCATTAAAGTACTTAATATGAAAATAGCGTCATCATTACATCAAGGGGAAAAATTACAATCATATGTCATGTGATTCATATAACAATGTGGTACTTTATCCTGCGACACGTACGATGCGACATGTTTGGCATCACGACACGTTGGCCCAGTTGGGAGTGACCCTGCCTCCGAAGCCAGCGGTCCTGGGTTCAAATCCCTGTAAGGGCAGATATTTGTGTGATAAGCGCGAATATTTGTTCCTGAGTCTTGGATGTTTTCTGTGTATTTAGGTATATACTCCTCTATATAAGTATGTTTATCGTTGTCTAGTGCCCATTAGTACGCGCCTAGCTTAGTTTGGGACTAGGTCAATTTGTGCGAGATTGTCCCCTGATATTAAAGAGTAATAATAAAAAACTATCAATTCCCAAACAAGCATTTTACATATAAAAACTATTCATCGCAAGTAAGAAAATAATTTGGAGAGGACCAACAATGTACGGATTATGTCCATCTCAAGATGATCGGTGGCACGCGAAGTGGGTGTGTTTGCGGCATCTACCAACACAGGTATGTGGTTTTCATCTATGACATTGAAGCGGTACTTATCGATAATAGGATTGTCGATATTTTTTATGCCCAGCAGTAACAACACGTTCGTGCTAGGAAAATCTCTAGGTGTAGACTAATCTAAATGGAACTTTCTTCTCTATGCGTTAGTTTATCCCATGACTTGGGAACGGTGTGAAAATAACCAGTTTTTATGGTTTTTGGTTCTTCCTGCACTTGGATAGCGTGGCGATTATAGTGTTTTAGTGATAAGACCTGCTTGACAAAGTTGAGCAAGTGATGAAAACTAAGCAGTTAAGCAGAAGATGGCACTGTGATTTCCCAATATCTAACCTGAGTGGGATTGCTAGGTTGGAAGATAGGAATCAGTCAAAGGGAAGGTGGTGTAATTCGTTTGAAGATACTAAACCTTCTTACTTGTTAAATAGTAACGACATCCATAAAAAGCGAAGTATAATATTTAATATAGTTCGCTTAATATCTTGATAATATTTAATATCATTATATTAAAATAAAAATACTGTTTCTGTTTTTTTTTACTATGTACATAAGTACTTAAATGTCATTGCCAAAAATCTTACCATGCTGCTAGTGTTCCCTCCGGAACCATCGGTCTACTTTCCCGATCCGTCCACTTGTGCAAACCGTCTACTTTCCGGATCCGTCCACTTGTGCAAACCGTCCACTTTCCGGATCCGTCCACTTGTGCAAACCGTCTACTTTCCCGATCCGTCCACTTGTGCAAACCGTCTACTTTCGCGATCGGTCAACTTGTACAAACCGTCTACTTTCCCGGTCCACATTAGCAAAAAAGCGAAACTTTTACATGAGGCGGGGTGATCCCCCTAGAAATTTTAACACAAATATCTGCTCTAACCGGGATTTGAACCCAGGACCGCTAGCTTCAATGACGGGGTACTAATGTTAACGTTGTTGCAGTCTGTACTAGACTTATAATCTTTTTTTTAATTTTGGACCCAAATGTAATGACAGAGGGATGGGGAGAAGCAAGTAGACAGTTAAGGAAAGTGGACCGTTTGGTAAGTAGACAGATCAGGAAAATGGACTGATCAGGAAGTAGACGGATAAGGAAAAGCAAGTGGGCCTATCGGGAAAGTAGACGGTTTGCAAAAGTGGACCGATCGGGAAAGTAGACCGATGGTTCCAGAGGGCTAGTGTTACATATTCCGAAAAATTTATGAAATTTAATTTGATATCTTGATTTGCGTTTACATAATCAATAAAACATATTTGTAAATTGATTACAACGATAAATTATGGATAAGTTGATAGTGTTATTAATATAAAAGTCATTATGTATTATTTATTACTTGAAGACGAGACTTAACAAAAATCAACTTTGTTTTTAAAATAAAATGGCGCTGAAATTTGTGATAATTTCGTGTATATCGGCATTACAGGTACAGTATTAACGTTACATTTTTTGTCATTAATATAGTCGTGATCTCAATATTGTCTAAATATTATAAACAAAAAAACAATATCTACCAGTCAGTGCCACTCCATCTCTTCCCGTGGTTGTCGTAAGAGGCGACTAAGGGAATAAGGGCTTGTAGTACTGTTAGGCGATGGGCTTGCAACCTGTCACTACACAAGTAAACTTCTTGGCCTGATTGTTCAAAATGTGGTCACATAATTTAGAAATAATCTTTTTAGAGTCTTTGGTATTTCTGTAGCTCTGCCTACCCCACTCTGGGAATAAAGGCGTGATGTTATATGTATGTGCGCAAAGAATGTCCTTGAAAGTACTTTTCTGGAGTTTCTTGAGGCCTTTTCTCCGCAATTATGGTATTGACTTAGGGTCTCCCCAAACCTATCGACGCGGAATCGGCGTTAGCTGATCGAAAAACTCTTTATGTCTACGCAATAAGAGCGAAAAGACGTCGTTCGGGTCCGCCGTCGCCGGCCGACGTCAGCCGAGCCGATTCGACGTCTTTTCGCGATTCCGCGTCGATAGGTGTGGGGAGACCCTTAAGCGCTAGTAGATTCACTCCATATTACCGACGCGTAATGAGGCCTCATGTGGCGATTTTATTAAATAAATATTTAGAATTTTGAAATTTTATTAAATAAATATTTATACTTACATTAAAGCCTGAAGGAAGTGTATACGGACAGAACATGTCTAATCACTTAAAAAAAAATAGATTGTAATCTCGAAATATAGAAGTTTGCAATGAACGTTCCACTTAGTTATTAAATCTTAATATAACTTTTATTGTCTGTGTTACAAAACAAAACTACACAAAACTATGTACGTACATTATAAATAATGATTCATAAATTTTGAATACCTATCTCACAAATAAATTAGTGCGCTAGATTTAAGTGCATTTTCATTCCGTGTTATTTCGTTTCCGCAATATTAAAAATAAATATACAGCAATAAATGATAATATATGAGTTTATTAACACTTTACTTGAATTGACTATAAAAATATTACCATAATATATTAAACGAGAGTCATTACTTTTAAACGTGTCTTAAGGTTCATACATACCTACCAATAATAGTCAGAAAGACAGACTGAATTACAAAATTATAATCGACTTTAATTTTAACAGATAGCTGTGTCCTTCTTGGCCTGTTTTTCCGACTGTTGGTTTGTGGGAACCTTCTTAAAAAAACATGTATACTCCATTCCATCTGACTTGTCTTATTTAGTATATACTTTTATAACCTCCAAATGCTCCCTTTTTGCCTAAAACTACAATTTTGTCGGGTACGTATTATACATAAAGTTCAGAATCTAACTGGATCATAATCTATAATGGTTTTATTTCTGAATCCGTAAACTTTTCAGGAGTGTTATAAAACAAACCTTACCTTATGGGTTCTATACAATGGCCTTATAAAAAATCCTAAATAGTGGAAGGTTTCAGAAATAAAACCATTATACCGGGTGCACAATCCAAATGGGTCAGTACGGAGAAGTCGGAAGCTATGAGAGATAGCGAGATCTATTCTTAGGAACCATGACGTCGATTTTAGATTCCGACTTCACCATACTGACCCATTTGGATTGTACACCCGGTATAATGATGACCATTATGGATCTATTATGAACCATTATGTATTTTGAACGTTATATATTATGATAAGATCCCAATTTTGTCATAAACAAAACCATCCTTGATGTAAAATCAGGAAAATAATGTGCGAAATTTGGTCTCTAGTTGCTTTTCTCAGCAGAAAACGCCGTTTAAGCCAAAAGCTACGCATTTTGAGGTTATAAAAGTGTTTACTAAAAAAGATGTCAGTTGATATGGACTTTCTTTGACCATTAAGAATAAAAACGAATATAAAAATCACTAATACTTTTCAGCTCGTGACATCACAATACCTTCGCCAGCCATGTGCAAACCCCAGAGCGTGCTCTCTACCAGGTCTCATCAACCCCTGTTCATGTTCACCACCTATCATATCATCAAAAACCGTCATCACCGATTGCACTCCAAGCGTATGCCAAAACCTAGCTGATACATTGCAACTAATGATAGTTTGCAACCTGTTACAGAACACGTGTGGTTGCAACGATTGTATAAATTCACCTGTCCTTTCCTGTGGTTGCGGTAACGCCGTTTCACCTAACTTTATTTCACCTAACATTGTTTCACCTAACTGCGTTTCGCCTAGAGTTTCACCTATTGGTGGCGATTTTATATCACCATACTCGGTTTCTAGTCCTTATAATAGAATATTAAATTTATTGGGTTGTTAAACTATTATTTTAATTAAATTATGTATATTTAAATAACTTTTTGTTTGCATTTATTTTATTGTACCTGTGTAAGACTTGTAATGGAATGGCGAAGGCAAATGAGCTTTATGGAGCTAGTCAAGTTGCATTCGACAATCGTTAGCGATTATGTTTCGATTGAAAAATGTATGGAATTGACGTAAGCCATCGATAGAGTACCACGTCACGATCTCGGTGGCTTACATCAATGACATACATTTTTTACCTTTTTTTAGGTACTAGATTATTTTTTAGGGGACACCATTTCGTGTTGAGTATCGATGGCGATCTAATAATGAACACAGTTTTCCGGAGTATAATAAAACTAGCCATGACATACCCTCGAGGAAAGAGAAGTGGGTGGGTTTATAATTTATATGCCGTAGACAGAATGGGAGATGGGGTAAAAAGTCCTTGATTAGAGAACTCGTTCTGGGCGCCGAGATGTTAGCAGGCAGCCAATGAGAAGGAACAAGCATCTGGCCACATTAGACAGTAGGAACTGGATAACGAAGACCGAATATCGTAGAGAAAGAGAACTATCAGCACTGGGTGGTGACTGTACTAACGGCATCAGTGTTAACTCACCAATAGCGAACGTTATTATAAGGGTAACAAGGTTCAAAAACCCAAGGGTAATGATTTTTACCCGCTAATCTGTCGTCAAGCTTCTGAGCTCGCACTGTTGTGTATCAGCGTACAGGTAAGAATATAGCCAGTGAAATAACTAGTACACAGCCATCCCATCCTATTCACGGTGGGTAATAGGCCGTACACGAATTTTTTGTTAAAATACTGCTTTTCTATAAGTTCTAATGCACGTCAAGAAATATAATTTCAGTTATAATTGAATAAATGAGTTTCGTATGAATGAGGTACTTTTTTATTTTTGTCGAGTATTATAATGCGAGATTTAGGTTGTTATAATACATTATATATTACTATTTTTATTTTTATGTTTTGATGTTGTTTTACGGTAGTGGATTGATTTTGAACTGAAGTTTATTACTGTTGTTTTAATTTTATGATCGAGAGTTTTAAGTAGCCGAAATCAAAAACAATTTCTTGCCCATTTTCTATAAAATTTTAGCAAGTTAATTATTTTAATACACAAAAAAAATATATCAAGGTGGTAAAAAGTTCTGTATTCATTTTTTAGACGACTTTTACAGCAATAAATTGTAATTTTTTCATAACTTTTAGACGTCAAAACGATTCGTGAATATGCGATATTCTAATCTATCTATCGGTGGCCTGACAGATCATATTTTACCAAGGAACCTTAACTGATAAGACATCCTTGATTTACCTGAAACCATTACCAAACTTAACTTAGCAGAGCCCTTGAGTGTACCATGTACCATAAGTTGCCATTACCTTCCTTCTCTATAACAATACTGTGGGGAACAAAGCTTTCGACTCGCTCGCGAGTATGGTAATTGCAACTCATGGTAAGGGTACTGGTCAATTATATCCACTGGTATTTTTTTCAGTTGTCTGTTCCAATGTGGGGATCAGACAACCGCTAAAATGAATAGCATAGAGGCATTTAATCTTAGTCCTCTGTATTGCCAAAGCAAATGCAGTCTTTGGATAGCATAGAGATTGTAATCTTGAAATCTTTAACATATCTTTAATATATTAATTATATTATTTTATTTCACACTTAACAATACATTCATAATGATAAATACAAATCTAAAACATTAGCAACCAATAACGAAGTTATTGCCACAGTCTCCCCCTCCCCCACCAACGGGTCGCGCACAAAAACTGATCACAGGGACAGTCGTAGGCATATACCCATAATTGCAAACGAGTTCTGCTGGAAACTCCTCAGGGAAGTAGATCTCACTGACGGTTGGTAACGAGCTTGTGCACACTTCCGACGTTTCACAGCCAAAATACGCGGCAATAGCTTCCATGATCTCATTCGGATAAGTGGTTTGAGGTTGGCAGTAAGCTGGTTGACATTGTGTTGATTTGACTGCTTGCTCGTTTTGTTTCTCCAAAAAACGTTTTACTTTATCCCATTCTGTTTGAGACGTCTCACATTGACCGTCTTGTAGTCGCTGAAGTAAATTTGACCAATCGTTCGTGGTTACAGGCGTGTTGCAGTCATAATTTGGAGTTTGATATTGGCTTGTTGTTGTTGGATTACACTGATTTGGTACTGTTGTAATCTGATCCGTGACTTGTCCACATTGATTCGCGTTCAAACTTTTTAGTAATCCTGCTACATCGAAGTACGGTGTTTCTGCTGGACTTTGGTAGCAATCTTGAGTGTTAATTTTGTTGTTGAATGCCCCGTTGAAGCACTCATTGGCAATCAACATCTGAAGGGCGTTGGCGAGGGTGTTCGACAAAGAGTAGTCGATGATAGTGGTACAGTCTGAGGGGGGGATCTTGATGGAAGATACTGGAGATGTGATGACGGGTGATTGGCCGCAAAGAGATGATTGGATCGGGGATGGTGTTGATAGGATCTGAAACAATTAATGATGTAATGATATAAAGGCTTTATAAATGTACTCTCAATTTATGAACGGTTGTTATCGTATGACGTGGTTCTAAATGATTAATTAAAAGTAAATGATCAAACAAAAAAAATAAATCTTATATATTCGGACGATGTACAGAATATCTATTAAAGCAACAAATTTGTTTTTGTTTTTCGGTTCTGTTTACAATTTATGTATTTTAAGTGACTAAATTGTACATTGTTCAACAAGGAACTAAAGTAAGCCATTATGACACGAAATATTTATCCACCCGAGCATAGCGTGGTTCGATTGCGAGAAAAATAAATCTAAATTGTATCGGTGTTATTACAATTACTTAAGGCGTGTCCGCTGCGCCAAAAAACTAACAAAACATGTTAGCAAAATATGTAACAAAACATGTTTAGGTACAACTGCACGTCCATTGCGGTTTTGGAGTGAGCAATGTATTGTTTTTCATAACATTTCACTTTTTTTTTGACAGCTCAGCCCTGCTAACACAAATGGCTGTATCTCAGACAAAACTCCTGTAGCAAATGCAACCTTATTACCAACAGGATAGAATTGAATCTGTTATGGCCATCGTAATTGAGATACTGCTTATTGGCTTAGGAGAGCAGAGCTGTCATCTCAGAACAATTTGTAAATTATGTTCACTGTTTGTAGGATTGTAGCATATTTATTAAAAGGTATCAAAATGAGTTCCGATACTTAGGGCCGTATTGATAAACTCGTCTCGGTTTAAATGCCCATCTCAAGATTTGTCAAAGTAAACGTCAAACCATAGAAAACTGTCACTTTTGACGTTTCTTGAGACGGGCATTTAAACCGAGATCATTTTATTAATACGGGCCTTAATAATTAATGCCCTATTTGACAGTTCTTCACTCAAACTCAGAACTTTCAAAAGTTAAAACTGGACCCCCTCCCCCGCAGACGAACGCGGGGAGTGTTTTCCATCCGTGACGGAAAACATGTTTATGTGTTTTTAAACAAAACAATTTTGGCCATGCCCCTTTCTGTTCGTTCTAACTAAACAGACACGTAAAAAATTACAATATGAAAGCGCATCCTTTTTACTCTCAACTCGTCACTGTAATGTAGAAAGAGACATCAACAAGGTTGTTATTGGGGTTAGAACATAACAATTAGTCCATAGACAACTTTTTCGTAATGTAGACTGAGGCGGTGGAGGTTGTATGCCAGCCCCAGCCTGCCCTCTACCGGCTCCAACGCGCTCTCCGACGACAAGGGCAATATCATTAAATGGCAACATGTATGCGGCTGTTTGTGGTTTTCCAAGGATGTTACTTATAAGGAAATTAAAAAGAAAAAGTCTTTAGTCCCTAGGGATTAAATGCATCACTTTAGTCTACCTATACATGGCTATTATGAATTATTTTAGAGCGAGAGAAATTAAAATTATATAAATAAAAAAATTAGGCAGCTTTATACGACACCAGCCTGCTGCCTAATTGAGAAGGCACGCGCTAAAATGTGTAAAGTACGCTCCGACGGGACTTCTTAAACTTGCTGGATAAAACTTCACCTATAAGATCGACGCAGCGCTGCGTTGAGAGAATCACCACCAGGATCGCTGGCTTCAGAGCCAGGGTCATTCCCAACTAAGCTAGCGTGTCGACAATTCAACGTCAAAATGAAATATGTTACCTGAGAGATTGGATTAACTGGAACGTTCTGCTGAGGAATGTTACAGCCACAGTTTTGGGGCTGACTCCGTTGAATGTTAGAGCCCTGAGAATATAAAAAGTTAATTAGGTTGCAGGTCTAGTTATACTGGATACGGGGATTCATTTAAATTCATATATTTTGTTTTATGTTTGGATTTATTTAGCAATCTTACTTAAAATTATGTACTTACTGTATATTGTGAAAGAGGAATAGCTTTTAAATTACATGTTTGTCCTGGTACCTACAAAAAAAAAACAGAATTTTATAAATAATTTCCTAGACAGACTGAAGGACAGACACCGTATAAAAATTCGTTCTCTAAATGGCTATCTACTGGTAAATAGAGCATTCATTAATATTTTGTTGACATTTAAACGAAAATGTGTCGACAAGGACGAATTCGGCAGCGAAAAGCTTATAAAATTAAAAAGCTTCGTATAATATTTTAGCGCACCTTTTTCTTCCACCACCCTTTAACTTAGTTTTGGAAGAGCCATCAGGCGACGAAACAGACATAAGTTGTTCGGATGAAGGTTAACTGTTAGAACACTAAGCTATATTCTTTAAATGGTATGTAAATATACAGGGTGTCTCTGACCATGGGGCTTTAAATGTAGGTATCGATTATACTCCTCGAATGCTACATCTTTTGTTCTACAACTTAGAAAATAACTTAATTTACAGTAAGTTATACGTGATCAAACTTTCAAAATTTACTAGTAAAATCAGTGAATTAATTTATTTTATATGAAAAATAAAAAATAAAAATTACTTAATTTTTTAAAGTCGTATAACAAAAGAAGTTCCATTTTGAGGAGTAGTATCGATCCCTACATTTAAGGCCCCGTGGTCAGAGACACCTTGTATTTACTGATTTTTTTATTTGTTATTACTTTATTTATTACTATAGTGTATTTATATTTGAACTTTATACAGGCAAATAAATCATTTGCAAAATTTACAGTGTTGTTTATTAACGCATGTTTCTGCAATTCTGCATATACTACTGAACTGCGAACTAAAGTATAATAAAAATAAAAACCACACTGTAACTAACAGTTGCTAAATGCTCGACCCGATGGTCCTTATTTATTATATGTCATTTCGAATAGGCTTTATGTGAAATCTGTCCTATTCCAATTTGAACCTTATTCTCAAGACGGTAAAGTTGTAATTCATATTCCATCTTTTGTTATTGATGCAGTTGTACTGGTAGTTAGCGGTTGGGTTTAACAAGAAAACAATGCCATTCATCGCGGATAAGTTGACAAGTGGGAATCGCGATTTTAAATAGTTTCTACTAAAGCAAATTGTTTAAAAAAAACCGATCAAGTGCGAGTCGGGCTCGCGCACGAAGGGTTCCTACCATTATCTATACAACATTAGCCACTATATGATAACCTTTTTTTAGTTTAACCAGTCCCGGTGTCTGTATAAAGATCGAGAAAAAAACGGCAAAAATATCACGTTTGTTGTAACCCACCTTGAATATTTCGTCGTATCCTAAGAATAGGGTGTGATTACATCAACTTTCAGGAGAATCTTTTTTGTGTAATAGAGGCCTTTTTAAAAAGGTATTCTATACTAAAATATTGTTGATGCTACAATATTTTAGTATATAATTTGAACCATACTTCATATTTGTTTAAGAAATTAATGAAACTATTGTTCTACCCGCCGAAGAAGGGCGTTATGATATCTAGTGGCTCTGTTCCACGCTCACCGTCTGTGATAATATTAAACTGACTGGATACAAGTAATAGCAAATAAAAGGCCATACTTTATACGGTTCATTTCGTTTTCAGCCATGATAAAATCACGAAACTAAAAGCTTTCTCCCGCTTCGCTCTTTGCCACCTTGTGGAAGACGGCCCGTATGACAGTAGCGGCGACTTTTGCGGGATAAAACGGCGCCAATGCAATTGTGGCTTATTTCAAAAACATGAATATCTTTGTAAGTTTTATGATTTCTTGCTTTTAAAAGCCATTTGGTGTAGAAAAAATATTTGATTACAATTTAGAAAGAAGAGAAAAACGGTATTCCTACTTTCCTAGGATACGAGGATTTGTTTTATTCGGTTTTTAGTATTTGTTGTTATAGCGGCAATAGAAATATATAATTTGTGAAAATTTCAACTCTCTAGTTAACACGGTTCATGAGATATAGCCCGGTGACAGATAAACAGATAGCCAGACAGACGGACAGTGGATTCTTAGTAATAGGGACCCGTTTTTGGTGTAGGTCTGGTGGTCCGACTGCGTGGTCCGACTGACCGATACATACATACATAACATCACGCCTTCATTCCAGAGTGGGGTAGGCAGAGCTACAGAAACACCAACAACTCTAAAACAACTTGTTAATAATTCTGTAACCACATTTTGCACAATCAGGCCAAGGGCCATTTTTACCCTTTGAGTACAGAACCCTAAAAGGGTATTTTTCAAAGAAATTGTACCTAATTAAGTTTTGAAATTAAGTGACGGACCTCCGTCCTGCACAAGATGTTTAAAGCTTCTCTCCAGAGTCATCTTGGAGTGCTTATTATATGCTCAATCTAACCAATATGGCTGAAGGACACAACGACGGGAGCACCCTGGAGCACCCTCGGATGAAGAAATTCTCCCACAATATTTACCCCAGAATTTACCCTGAAACGAGTTACTTTCCAACTGTGGTATTATTGATTTACAAAACATTAAATCACCTGATTATCAAAGAAGCTATTCACTGTTGTTCCTGAAACCTAAATCCCTACAAAACTTTGTTTCAGCAAATACTTCTATATAATTATTGAAATAAACATCACTACATAGTATAAAACAAAGTCGCTATCTCTGTCCCTATGTCCCTTTGTATGCTTAAATCTTTAAAACTACGCGACGGATTTTGATGCAGTTTTTTTTAATAGATAGAGTGATTCAAGAGGAAGGTTTTTATGTATAATACTTTAACCCGGAGCGAAGCGAGGGCGGGTCGCTAGTAAAGTAATAAATCTTGAAGTTAATTTTATATCCCAACAAACGAGTAGAAAATCTAAGGCTGACAACCGTAATGCAAAACCAGAAAAAATGTCAAATAATTACCAGCCTTTAAAAATACTAAAGATTGTTGCTAGTTCTCAGAGTTTGGGTTTGTTCCAATCAATGATAAAAACGCAACGTTACAACTTTCACATGTGAATAACGAAAATTAACTATATGAACGACTAATTTTTGTTACTCACATGTAACAGTTACCGTAACGTAATTTCAGTCCTTAATTAGGTACAATTTCTTTAAAAATAACCAAAAATGTTTTATTCCTATTTACTTACTATTTTAAGTTGTGGTGACGCTTTTATCCCATTATTACAATTCGAAGGTTGAATTTGAATCTGAAAATATTATATGAAACAAAATTATGACAATGATCAACTGTGTTCTTATAATTTAGTCAGACAAACATCTCGATACGAAGCAGCTATTTGTTAGAATGAGAGAGTAATATGCTTCTCTAATTCTAACAGACAGCTGCGTTATTGTCAGCCAGTCAGTCTAATTCCCCGCTATTATACCATCCTAACAATGACAGGTGACAGGTGACATTTCAGTGTACATGGCGCAGCTTACATGAAACCCCGTGATGTATGAATGTTAACATTGCAATGTACACTAAATTGACACCTGTCACGTGTCGCTGTCAAGATGGTGAACAAGGGGGCTGGTCAAACAGGGTAGTGATGGTAGGACCCTGTGCAGGCTCCGTCCGGATCGCTACCACCACCTTATCCGTTAACCACCCGCCAAGCAACAGGGCATAAGACAACCGGTGAAATTACTAGCATAGAGGCATTCCATCTTAGTCCTCAGGGTTGGCAACGCATTTGAGGTCTTAAGATTATAGTCTTGACAATTAAAATGTCTATGGGTCTCAGATTCCACTTACCATCAGCAGGTCTGAGTGCTCGTGTGCTTTATTCTTATCATAAAAAAAAACTGTATAGTATTTCATAAAACTTACGTTTTGAGGCTGATTTTGCTGTGTGTTGCATCCTTGAATCTGGGGCTGAAGGGAAACAAATAAGTTAAATGATGAAAATAACTTTAAAGACTATATTTTTTTATAAGTTTACTATTTAAACTCTTGAAGCCCACCATACTGCAATCCGGTAGATTTTTGCTAGTAGGAATTTGAATCCACCGGCAAGGAAATAAAGGTCAATTAACTTTGCACTTAAATGACATTTTCAATTTTGGAATGAATTAAAATGAGCTTTATTGTCCTTGAAATAAGGTTTAAATTGAATTGCCTGGATTATGTACTTTCTATAGGACACCGGGTCTTACGAGGTTAAAAGATACATGAGATATTAAGACAATCTGTTTATTGAGAGCATACGTCTTAAATGATCAACCGATGCATGAAATCTAGCTAAGAAACAGCCCAACGAACGAAACGAAATTCGTTGATAAAAATATAAACCACGTCTTAACCGGTTCATCCGTTTGGGAGTTACAATGCCACAGGCACACATAGACATATCTTCGATTTGGAGATACAAGTTAAACTTATTACACCCCTCATTTTTATCGGGGGTTAAAATCGGACGTCATATTTTGTCCCCAGATATTGGTGAACTAATATATTTTTATTACAGATGTTAATATGACAAAAGACTGCATTACACACTTATAAATACACTTTCTGCAAGGAAAAAAAACTAAAACTAGATTTTGACGCAGATCTTTCGTAAGGGGCTTCCAAATCAGCGCTTTACTGAAATCAAAGTCAATGGTTTTCTTAACAAATGCTCGTCAGTGACTAAAATCAAATTCAATGGTTTTTTTTTTAAATAATGTTCGTCAGTGTCTGAAATCAAAGTCAATGGTTTCCTTAACCAATGTTCATCAGTGTCTAAACTCAAAGTCAATGGTCTTCTTAACTTAATATGTCCGAAGTGTCTGAAATCAAAGCCAATATTTTTTTAACTAATGTTTGATTTCAGCATAGTCAATGGTTTTTTTAACTTATGTTTGCCAGTGATTGAAATGAAAGTCAATGGTTTTGTTAACTTATGTTCGAAGTGTCTGAAATCAAATTCATTGGTTTTCTCAACTTATAGTCGTCGGTGTCTGAAATGAATGTCAATGGTTTTCTTAACTTATGTTCGTCAGTGACTAAAATCAAAGTTAATGGTTTTCTTAACTTATGTTTGTCAGTGACTAAAATCAAAGTCAATGGTTTTCTTAACTTATGTTCGTCGTTGTCTGAAATCAAAGTCAATGGTTTTCTTAACTTATGTTTGTCAATATCTGAAACCAAAGTCAATGGTTTTCTTAACTTATGTTTGTCAATATCTGAAACCAAAGTCAATGGTTTTCTTAATTTATGTTCGTCGTTGTCTGAAATCAAAGTCAATGGTTTTCTTAACTTATGTCCGAAGTGTCTGAAATCTAAGCCAATATTTTTTTTTACTTATGTTTCTCAGTGTCTGAAATCAAAGTCAATGGTTTTCTTAACTTATGTTCGTCGGTGTCTGAAATGAATGTCAATGGTTTTCTTAACTTATGTTCGTCAGTGACTAAAATCAAAGTCAATGGTTTCCTTAACCAATGTTCATCAGTGTCTAAACTCAAAGTCAATGGTCTTCTTAACTTAATATGTCCGAAGTGTCTGAAATCAAATCCAATATTTTTTTAACTAATGTTTGATTTCAGCATAGTCAATGGTTTTTTTAACTAATGTTCGGTAGTGTCTAAAACCAAAGTCAATGGTTTTCTTAACTAATTTTTGTCAGTGACTGAAATCAAAGTCAATGGATTTTTTAAACTTATGTTCGTCAGTGTCTGAAATCATAGTTAAAGGTTTTCTTAACTTATGTTTGCCAGTGATTGAAATGAAAGTCAATGGTTTTCTTAACTTATGTTCGAAGTGTCTGAAATCAAAGTCATTGGTTTTCTCAACTTATAGTCGTCGGTGTCTGAAATGAATGTCAATGGTTTTCTTAACTTATGTTCGTCAGTGACTAAAATCAAAGTTAATGGTTTTCTTAACTTATGTTCGTCAGTGACTAAAATCAAAGTCAATGGTTTTCTTAACTTATGTTCGTCGTTGTCTGAAATCAAAGTCAATGGTTTTCTTAACTTATGTTTGTCAATATCTGAAACCAAAGTCAATGGTTTTCTTAACTTATGTTTGTCAATATCTGAAACCAAAGTCAATGGTTTTCTTAATTTATGTTCGTCGTTGTCTGAAATCAAAGTCAATGGTTTTCTTAACTTATGTTCGTCAGTGACTAAAATCAAAGTCAATGGTTTTGTTAACTAATGTTCGTCAATATCTGAAACCAAAGTCAATGGTTTTGTTAACTAACGTTTGTCAGTGACTGAAATCAAAGTCAATGGTTTTTAGCTAATGTTGGTCCTGCAGTCACTATAATTTCAAATTAAAAACTAACTTACAATGTTGTTGCACGTGGGAACGGAACACGATTGTGTATATGGATACTGCGTCTGCGATTGCACCTGTAAATAATTATGAGTATTAGATACTTCAAACTTTATTGGATTCCATTTTATTTATTTATTCATAAAAATACTGTACGACGCCAAATCGCTTACAATGTTAAATTTAAAATTACAGACAAATACTACTATTCAAAGGATGCCTACAGTCAATACATACATACATACATCACGCTTTCATTCCCACAGTGGGGTAGGAAGAGCTACAGAAATACCAACAACTCTAAGAAGACTTGATAATTCTCTAAACAAGCCCAACCAGGCTAAGATGTTTACTAGTGTATTAGTGACAGGTTGCAAGCCCATCGTCTAACAGTACTACAAGCCTTTATTCCTTTAGTCGCCTCTTACGACATCCACGGGAAGACATGGAGTGGCACTATTCTAACCCAGCAACCAACCCAACCCAATACATAGTCGTATATAAGTACTGTCCTTCCGTCCAGCCTTCCATCGGTTGAACTTTTCACTAACTTAGAGCTATTGCAACATTATATTGTATAAGACATTTATTATCATTAGTATTTTACAATATTCACTTAAATTGTGAAACTGAAAGTTGAACTGGAAATTGTGATGGTGAGTGGAATCAGAGAGCCATAGACATTAGAACTCTAGACTATAATCTTCGAGACTGCAATTCTGAGACCTCAAATGCTTTGACAACCTAGATGGAATGCCTCTACGCTAGTCAGTAGGTTGTCATTTACTCTAATACAATATTACCTTAATTCGGTAATATATTTTTCGCATCGCAAGGGCTATGGCACTATGGAACGTAATGAGAGTTGGAGTTCAGTTGTGATTGAACCGTACAGTGAAAACAACAAAGTGCACACTAACTAAACTTTCATAATACGAATAAGTATAAATACCAAAACTATGCCGTGTGGTTGTCGGGTTAGAATAGTGCCACTCCATGTCTTCCCGTGGATGTCGTAAGAGGCGACTAAGGGAGTAGAGGCTTGTTAGGCGATGGGCTTGCAACCTGTCACTAATACACTGGTAAACTTCTTGGCCTGATTGTGCAAAATGTGTTGTTGGTATTTCTGTAGCTTCGCCTATCCCAGTTTGGGAATGAAGGCGTGATGTTATGTATGTATGTAAATACCAAAAGTAGGTAAAGAAGTAACATCGAAAATATTCCATATTTTGTACTACCCGTATTACCAGATGTGCAGGATTAAACACATCAAACATGTCCACGTATAAAAAAAACAAAAGTTTGGCATATTAACTCACGCAATTAAAATATCTCTGACGCTTTATCTTGGTGCGACGAAAGTTAGGCATACAATTGTAAGGATACTTTTCGTTTCACATCGGAGCTTAGTTCACCTTCGTTGTTTGTATGTTAACAACGCTTAGCTATGATCCAACTTATTTGCCCTCACTCATTTGTTATAATCACGTAACTATTTGCAACAGTTGATAAAACCAAAATGGATGAAATGTAATAACTAAGAAGCCGCTAAGATTATTCTCTTGCAAATCACAAATAAATAATAAAATTACCTGCCAAATTGTCACCAATAAGGTGAACACCGCTATTTTTGCCGCCATTTTGAACAAAAGATACAATAAAGCTAGTACATGTCTTTTTATATTTTCATATAAAATGCAATGTGACAGTGACATAATTATAAGTTGCAAAATTATGATAAAGAGTTTCAGATAACATAGAAATAACATTCCAATGAATTACTAACATAATTCTAAATCATAATGGTAGGTATAGTCAATTCTAGGAAAATAGCCCTTTAAAATAACACGACGACGAAAATAATCAATAGTGTTTGATATAATTGATATCGTCTTTACCAATCACGGGACTATGGGAGTCCTGGACCTTTTGAAAGCGTATATGGATCCGAAGCCAACACGCCGAGGCCCATTAGACAACTTTAATTTAGTAAAGTAATTTGGCACCAACCAGAGATTGTCCCTGAATTCACACTACAGAAGTATGCTCCCACGGCCATCCACCGATTGGTGTAGAACTATTTAACCCCTCGTTCGTCAGAAGTGAAAAAAATGGTTCTCTGCCTTCGCCGACAAATCTTTGACAAATGCATCGTTTCAAAACCTAATCATTTGCCAACCCGCTTTCTGTATCTACAAATACTCGTATTTCACTATATTTATAAAACTAACCTAACCTGTTTCCTGTGTGGTTGCCGGGTTAGAATAGTGCCACTCTATGTCTTCCCGTGGATGTCGTAAGAGGCGACTAAGGGAAAAAGGCTTGTAGTACTGTTAGGCGATGAGCTTGCAACCTGTCACTAATACACTGGTTAACATCTTAGCCTACTTGTGCAAAATGTGGTTACAGAATTATTAACATGTCTTTTTAGAGTTGTTAGTATTTCTGTAGCTCTGCCTACCCCACTCTGGGAATGAAAGTGTGACGGTATGTTATGTTATGTAACCTAACCTAACCTATACGGGTTCTACACGATGCTCCTGAAATAAATCCAGAATTATTTACAGTTCGTG
This sequence comes from Acleris holmiana, assembly GCA_949316455.1. NCBI lineage: Eukaryota > Metazoa > Arthropoda > Insecta > Lepidoptera > Tortricidae > Acleris > Acleris holmiana. The sequence continues at coordinate 9,221,280 of OX438788.1, forward strand.
AAAAAACGCGGGTTGCCAAATGATATGTTCGTGAAATGAGTCATTTGTGAAACGCTGGTTGTGGAATGATAGGATCCCGAAAAAAATAGACCTCTCTCTCTGAGACCCATAGACATTTGAACTGTCAAGACTATAATCCTAAGACCTCAAATGCGTTGCCAACCCTGAGGACGAAGATGGAATGCCTCTATGCTAGTAATTTCACCGGTTGTCTTATCCCCACACCGGAACACAACAATGCGAACACTGTTGCTGGGCGGGTGGTTAATGGATAAGATGGTGGTAACGATCCGGACGGACCCTGCACAGGGTCCTACAACCATTCCTTTTGGTGGGTCCTTTGGTTGAAAAGCAGATGGTGACCTGCAAACTCAATGAAGGGCCTCCCGTAATAGTCGCATATATATAGCAGCAGAGAGGTAACAAATTCCGGGTCCCTAACCAATATGCAAACACTCCTAACTTTTTTCTTTTCAATCACTCAAAACGTAGGGGCTGACAGTTGACCACCTGATTAACCGTAAAGCACGAGAATGTAATTTATCATTTACATTTTAGAGTTATATAAACTGGGCAAGAGCATGTCGGACCATGTTCAGTGTGGGGTTAAGCCGTTAAGTACTACAAACATAGAGAACATCCAGTAAGAACTAATTTTCTATTTAAAGTCAATTGGTGCAGTCTTAAATGATTTTAGTAGGTATAAACTTAGTCATGATGGTTTTTCTTTTAATTTTATTTAAGTTCTTTTTTCAGATTTTTAGTATTTGTAGTTTTCGCTGTAGGTGAGGGGGCACACGCGGCTGAGTTTAAGTTTTTTTGCACTTACAATTTTCACAAATCTTATCGTTTTTCCAAAGCTTTATAATAATTATTACGTACATCAGTAGCATAATAATCGATAAAATGTACAAATAAATACTTTATCCATATCATTTCATCGTTGGACATAACGATATATTGATACAAAGTTGCGAAAATATATTTTGATAAATTACAAAACGCAAAGTGCAATAGATTTCTAGATTAGTCGAAATATACTAAAATTCGATAAGGAAATCTATATGAAAAGAAGGATACTGAATAAGGAGTCATTTAACTTTTTCCTTTTGAGTTATAATGACTCTTTATCTGATAACAACTACTTTGCTGCAATGTTATTCTATAAAGGTATTTGTTACGTATGACAATTAACTAACCACTGTTATGTACTGCATCATGGACATTCAAAAGTCAAATTCTAGTCAGAGAAAGAGATAGACCTACATGACTGCCATAACTCTGTCTCTTTCACCGTCTTGCCTGGCTTTGACTGTTTTTTTAACCAACGAAAAGATAGCTAATGATACTTTTTTTTGCAGATGATATGTGGGCAAATGCCACCTCAAATGCCGAAGTACTTCCCAATGGGAAACATGCCACCTATGCGGTCCAACGGTCCAATGATTACCAGCATGCCCAGCATGCCCAACATGCCCATGCCGTACCCCCCCACCTTCCAAACCCTCCCATCCTCCACGATGAACTCGTACCAGTCATTCAACTTCCCTATCGTACCAACATTGCAAAACCTACCAAATCTGCCAAACCTACCAAATTTCTCGAATCTTCCAAGCTTCTACAACGTGCCAAACTTCTCAAGTTTACCACCTCCAATGTCTATGGCACCACCCATGCCATCTATTCAATCGTTGGCACCCTTCCCCACATCTAACATGCCTAACATACCAATGCCATTACCTAAGAATCTTCTAGACCCAACAGTGTTAAACAACTTAGCTGTCTCGTTACATTTACTAATATTATCAAATCTAATGAACTCAGCAGAATCTGAACCGAGAATCCTAGCAAGATATCCTGCAGAGCCAAATAACCCTCAAACCCCACCACCTATCCCACTAACTTACACACCTCAGAATATCCAACCACCACCACCTAACGGATACCCACAACCACAGTCAACCCCAACTCAAGTCCAAGGTTACTTCACCTCAGATGTTCCAGAGCAACCAAATTTCAACCAACAAAATCCCTCTTTCACCCCTCCTAACTCTAAATTTCTGGGTAACTCTGGCTTTGCGGAACCACCACCCGTGTCTTCTATGATGGGTGTTCCATCTTTTGGACCTGGTAACCACCAGAACCCTAACCCAAGGGCTGGGTGCAGTCTCATGTCTCCTTACGAGGCTTTGGGTCCTGGGTCAAGCCAAGGTTTCAGCAATGATGTCTTCTCGCAGTATGGACCACAGAATCTGAAGGCTGACTTCCAGTCGCCGTACCAGTCCTTCGCGAATGACAAGACCAGCAAGGACCTGTTCTCCATATTTTGATAGTTCCAGTTCTATGTATTTATTTGTCTAGAATTAAAATAAATTATTTTGAAAATTATTTGATTGTATTTTATGTGTGTGTTTACTGTCACATAGACAACGCACATTTGTATTGTATTTAAATGATATCTCGGAAAATATTTCTGGGAAGACAAACTAAAAATAAAATTAAAAACGACCGTCGTCAGAGTTGGTAACGCATTTGCGGTCTTAGGGTTGCAGTCTTAAGATTGAAGTCTTGAGATCGCAAATGTCTATGGGTCTCAGATCCCACTTACCATCAGGTGGCCTGTGTGCTAAAGCACCTTAAAAGTTATAGCCATAACATACATACAGCACATAACATCTTAACATCACACCTTCATCCCCAAAGTGGGGTAGACAGAGCTACAGAAATACCAACAACTCTACAAAGACTTGATAATTCTGTAACCATTTTGCACAAACAGGCTAAGACGTTTACCAGTGTATTAGTGACAGGTTGCAAGCCCATCGCCTAACAGTACAACAAGCCTTTATTCCCTTATTTTTACGACATCCAAGGGAAGACATGAATTGGCACTATTCTAACCCGGCAACTCGACGGCAATAAATGTATGGTTATTATATCAACCTTATACCGATTTCTTGCCAACAAAGTGCTTACCCAAGAAAGGTAGTACTCATTTAGATTAATTGATACGCTTGCATAACAAAATTGTATTAAGTTAGAATTGCTCAAGTTAAAAGGCCTCATGTTCTACAGAAATTATACAGAATACCCAATCTTATTACAATTTAATAAGGTCGAGTTCAGTTTACCCATTGAATAGCAGATAGGTACACCGTTCTTGCTTCGAAAAGCAATGTTTTGCACAGTATGTCGTTACGATTTACGTCATTGCAAAAGTACTTACCTACCTAGTAATAGAATTCACAAAGCGAATGATAGTAGGTTGCGTCACAAGGGAGAAAAGTGATATTTTGGCATCACTAACCAGTCTGTTGAAAAACACGATACCAAATCAAAGATTGTGTTAGACTTACATCTACATTATACAAATTTTACAAAAGGTACACAAAAAAAATACAAAAAAGTAGTGGTGTATTTTCGGGGTTCATATGCATGTTTGTGCATTTTAGGGTTTCGTTCCCAAAGGGTAAAAATGGGAACTTATTTCTAAGACTTAGCTGTCCGCCTGTCTATCTCATGCACCGCGATAGCTAGAATTGAAGTTTTTACAGATAAATTATATCTGTTGCCGTTATAACAAAAAATACTAAATACAGAGTCGTGAAGTCAGGTTCCTATAATGATTAGAGTTGTTATTTATATTATATATTTATGTAGGTATATATGTATATGTATGTATATATGTATATTTGTATATATATGTGTGTATTATACATGTACGTTTATATTAGTCTATGTACTTGCTAATTTGTTTAAAATTTATTTATTTATTTATAAGTATTATCATTTCTTTTTACTTTTTGTGCAAACTTGTATGTGTCCAACCCCATGCATTGTCCTTACTCATATGCTTCAGGGTTAGCTGGAAGAGATCCCATTTAGGGATAAGTTCGCCTTTGTACATTAATTTAGTATTATAATTGTAATATTTATATTTTTGTGCAATAAAGAGTTTACATACATACATACAGAATATTATAAATATTTTAACTGGCTCCCATACAACAAACGTGTTTTTTGTCGTATTCTGCTCGACGTTAATAACGGCAACAGATAGACGCTTGAAGTATTCATATAATATTTATTTCTATATTAACTTTAAAAATAAATACTTTAAAGATTTTTGTAAGATTTGATTATAGACAGACACCGAGACAGAAGAAACTAAAACAAAATTTTAATATCGTGCGCGAGTCTGACTCTCACTTGGCCGGTTTATTTATTTTAAGACGAGGGATATAATTTGTCCTAATATCGCACCTTCGGTAGAACAAGGGCACAATGTACAATGTGACTAAAGGGGAAATTATGCCCTTGTCTGGTAGAACAAAGGCACAATGTACAATGTTACTAAAGGGGAAATTGTGCCCTTGTCTGGTAGAACAAAGGCACAATGTACAATGTTACTAAAGGGGAAATTGTGCCCTTGTCTGGTAGAACAAAGGCACAATGTACAATGTTACTAAAGGGGAAATTGTGCCCTTGTCTGGTAGAACAAAGGCACAATGTACAATGTTACTAAAGGGGAACTTGTGCCCTTGTCTGGTAGAACAAAGGCACAATGTACAATGTTACTAAAGGGGAAATTATGCCCTTGTCTGGTAGAACAAAGGCACAATGTACAATGTTACTAAAGGGGAAATTGTGCCCTTGTCTGGTAGAACAAAGGCACAATGTACAATGTTACTAAAGGGGAAATTGTGCCCTTGTCTGGTAGAACAAAGGCACAATGTACAATGTTACTGAAGGGGAAATTGTGCCCTTGTCTGGTAGAACAAAGGCACAATGTACAATGTTACTAAAGGGGAAATTGTGCCCTTGCCCTACTGAAGGTGCGATATGTAAACTTCTTAAAACGGCTCTTACACAGGCTAGCTGATAACTTATTTTTGATTACTAATCTCATCAACCGTAGACACTAGAAATTTTCATTGTGTGTTTTTTTTGCTGCTATAACAACAAATAATAATAAAAAAATATATATATAGAGTGGGGTAGGCAGAGCTACAGAAATACCAACAACTCAAAAAATACTTGTTTATAAAATTCTGTAACCACGATTTGCACAAGTGTTAGTGACAGGTTGCAAGCCCATCGCCAAACAGAACTACAAGCCCTTATTCCCTTAGTCGTCTGTTACGACATCCACGGGGAGACATGGAGTGGCTCTATTCCCGCGGCGACCACACGGGACTATTAAATTGAAAGGGTTTAAATTAAACCGTTCGTGCCTTAGTCCGACTTGCACTTGACCCGTATGTTTGTATATCTATTCTGAGTCGTATCACAGAATCTAAACATTGCCAGCACAAATGTTGTAAAACGGCTTTTAACGGTCTTATTAACATCATAACCTCTATAATAAATTAACGAATGTACATTTATGATACTTGGAAACCTTTTCGGATATCCGGACCCTTGCCCTTGGCAATTTCCGGTTTAACGATAGCCGTGTAAGGGCTCTCATTCACGATCAGGTACTTAATAAGCAAGGTAGCCTAATAAGTTTTATTTTTATGTTAAGGAGTAGGCACACCAGCACTCAGGCCACCTGATGGTGAGTGGAATCTGAGACCCATAGACATTTGAATTCTCAAGACTGTAATCCTAAGACCTCAAATGCGTTGCCAACTCTGAGGATTAAGGTGGAATGCCTCTATGCCGTCTTATCCCCACACCGGGACACATCAATGCGAACACTGTTGCTTGGCGGGTGGTTAATAGATATGATGGTGGTAGCGATCCGGACCGACCCTGCACAGGGTGCTACCACCACTTGGTTCGCCACTCCTTTTTAGGAGAAAAGTTTTGAAACATTTTCGCCATGTCCGTCTCCGTCGTCACAGAAACTATCGCAAATTAAAAATACACGCATAGGTAATAATTACATACACACATTTTAACATTTTTCGCCATTGATGTTAGTACGCAGTACGAGTATCATTTTTAAGGACTGGACAAACAACCGTCATTAAATAAATAAAAAAATAAAATAAAAGATATCAAGGGATAATCTCACACAAATTGACCTAAACTAAGCTCGAGGCTTGTACTATGGGTACTAGACAACGATAATAGTAGATTGTTCAACAAGGGACTAAAACAAGCCATAATGACACGAGATGTTTAGCCACGCGAGCGAGCTTGCGAGCGAGGGTGGCTGTAGTTCGAGTGTCATTATGGTTGTTTAGTCTCGTGTTAAACACTCTACTTTTCACTTTGACTGCGAGGAAAAAAACGACGTTCTAAACAATATTGTTTTTTAACAAGCTACGCTCAATACAAGTTATGAACATCTATTCAAAATACAAAGAGGAAAAAAAAGTTCCGCGGTTTTTTTGTAAAGTGATGTTTTAAATGCTTGCATATTTAGCCAACAGATTCAAACTTGGAAACCATTTTAAAAGTAATTGGACCACGCATAATAAAAGAGTTCGGCATTAATATGATTAAATAGATTCATATTCGTAATAATTTATCGTGTTTTACGAAATTAAATCCTTTTTTTATATATTTGCACAGTTGTCATTTTGAGGTTATTTCGACACCCAAAAATATGGTTCATACACAATCACTGAAAATGGCGATCCTCCGATGGAAATCCTCCATTCACAAACACCGTGATTGGTGGTTTAGGGGTTTCCAAAGTAAATTAAAAAGAAAATACTTTAATACCTAGACATTAATAATGAGCTTTAGTCCCGATTCGCAAAGATTTAATTAGCATTTTAAGAGCATGAGAAGTGAAAACATGCTTATATAGAGAAATTAATACTTAAATACATAGAGAACAAATATTCGCGCTCATCACACAAATATCTGCCCTTACCGGGATTTGAACCCAGGACCGCTGGCTTCGGAGGCAGGGTCACTCCCAACTAGGCTAGCGTGGCGTGTTTGTGTCTCAATACTCATAATCATAACTGTGTGGTATTAATTTGGGGTATTAACATTATTGATTTTCAGGAATAGTAACTATTTCTTTATTAATGATTCCGTTTATAAATTATATCGACATGCCGCTGGCTATTCAATTGACAGAGCCATTAAAAAAAAGGAAAAAAAATGTGTGTTCATAACCCAATGTGATTTTCGTTAATTAATTATAATTATGGCTCCAAGACGTTCGGCAAGTGAAAAATGTGCCGGGTGTGGCCTGTAATAGGAGCAACAAATTGAATAAATTGAGGGATCGTTTAGTTCTACTCTATAAACGTAGCAACATTTGTTCTACAACTTAAAAAAATATGTAATTTAATATTTGGGATTTTTTCGAACAAACTTAATAGCATTTTCAATGTACTCTATCCAATAGTTTAGTTGCAGCTGTCAGCCTACAAACTTCGTAGTTTTCGCAATACATTGCTTGCTTGGAAAATCTAAATTCATTAATATTTGCTAAACAACAAGTTATTTTCAAAAGTTGTAGAATAAATGTTGTTACGTTTGTGGTGTGGAAACGATCCCTCAATTTATTGCTCCTATTACAGGCCACACCCGTATACGATCTTGGATATCTTCTTATCCAGATTTATCTTTCGACGGATTCGAATTGCGTTCCGTAGTTTATGCTTTCGTTTCCCGGCTAAACTGCTGAAGCGATTTCGATGAAATACTGTAAAATAATAATAATATCAGGGGACAATCTCACACAAATTGACCTAGTCCCAAACTAAGCTCTAGGCTTGTACTATGGGTACTAGACAACGATAAACTTACGTATATAGAGAAATATATACTTAAATACATAGAAAACATCCAAGACTCAGGAATAAATACTCGTGCTCATCACACAAATATCTATCCTTACCGGGATTTGAACCCAGGACCCCTAGCTTCGAGGGCAGGGTCGAAAAGGACCTAGAATACTTTTAATTCCAAAAAAAAGCAAAAAACGACTCGCGTCGCGGGCAACTAACTGCATGTTCAACATGTTTTATTTTGCAATTACATATTACCTAAACATGTAACGCATGTTAAATAATTTAAACGTTATCCAAGTCTATTTGGCATTTAATCTTATCATAAATAAATGTTAGGAAAATTGGTAATCTATTTTTACTCAATTTGTTAGTATAAATGCTCCAATTTAGATTTTATTTGTATCATTTTTTATATTTTGCTCGAACGATACTTCGTACGTTTAAATATTTAAAATGTTTGCCAAAATCGTGTTAATTGCTTGCGTTCAGTTTGCTATCTTCGATGTAAGTATGCAAATTAAATCACATATACCAGTTCCGTGGTTAGGTATTCAACGTCTCAGTTTGTATAGTTGGCAGTGAATTAGCAGTTCTGGGTTCGATTCCTGGAAAGTGAAAATATTTGTATGATGAGTGCGAGATCCTGTCTTTTGGCCGCAATATTATTTGTCCAAATGTATCGTTTCCCAACCTATTCATTGGCCAAACAATTTTTTTCTGTAAAATATTTTCGTATTCATTTATCTTATTTGTTTCCGTCTTAGATGTTTCTACTTATCTTTAGATGTAATGTTTATTGCGTTGGTGCCGTCGGGCTGTAATATTTTGGTTCATAACATTTGATATATTATGAACAAAAATTTGGCTTTAAAAAAAAAACTTTGCTAAAATTGACTGCTGTTTTTTATACATATAATTCTAATAAATAATCTAACGTAACCTATTAAATAAGCGGTTTTTTATCCTGGAAACACAAGGAAAATTATTCTAAAGCTTTTTGGAAATTACAACTTGTGAAATGAGACATTTGACCAAAAAATATTCCGGCCAAACAAAAAAGGCTCCCGCGTTTATTATTGCCTAGTACCCATATACCATATACTATAGTTGCCATAGTGTAAGCCTGTAGCTCTGCTCGGGAATAGGTAAATTTGTGTGAGATTGTCTCCTAGCCTACCCAAGATACACGGCTCGAAATGTGTTCTAAACTCTAATTTTAATAAATGGCTTCACTCCTTTTAGTGTGTTTTTCGCCAGAGTCAAGTTATTTAGTTACTCTCATGGACACTTATTAGAGATATAGACATAATAACAGAATTGCGTTCCATTGATATGAACTACGAGTAGGAGAATACGTAAAACGCAATACACTAAGTTTTGATCCGATAATTAAAATATAACATTTATTGCCGTCGAGTTGCCGGGTTAGAATAGTGCCACTCCATGTCTTCCCGTGGATGTCGTTAGAGGCGAATAAGGGAATAAAGGCTTGTAGTATTATTAGGCGATGGGCTTGCAACCTGTCAATACACTAGTAAACATCTCAGCCTACTTGTGCAAAATGTTGTTACAGAATTATTAACATGTCTTTAGAGTTGTTGGTGTTTCTGGAGCTCTGCCTACCCCACTCTGGGAATGAAGGCGTGATGTTAAGTGTGTAACATAGAATCAAAACTTGTTAAAAATTTAATTCTTCTTTTAAGGTTTAGCTTGTTTTTGTCGGCATCCTTATTTTATGTACCGAAACGTTATCAGCGTTTGCATTTTAACTATGTTAAGTAACTCGTCGTTGACGCCACTTTTTTCGTTTCGTAAATCAACGTCCTATCTACGATTGTAACGAAGTAAACTTTTTAATTAACTAAACTTTTGCGCCTTGGAGTTTTATTACAAATGAAAGCTGGTTTTTCATCAACCGCCCGGGGGAACGAGCTTGAAAAAAAGTTTTCCAAATTAGTTAGGACTCCATTTTTTCCTTTGTTGTCTTTATGTCCATATTTTAATAAACATCTACTATATTAAAAGGTTAACTCGTTTGAACCGTTAACATTTTTATAATTAAAATGTTGAAGATATGTGGATAATGGTATGATATTTGGCACGATTTGGCTGGACAATTCTGAACCTGTGCAGGGTCGATGGACCTTATATATTTCACCATCTTGACAATGACAGGTGACAGGTGACATTTCACTGTACATGGCGCAGATTATATGAAACCCAGTGATGAATTAGCGTGTCAAATTTGCAATGTACACTGAATTGTCACCTGTCACATGTCATAGTCAAGATGTCGAAGTAGGCGGCAGATTGCTGTCAGTATCTCTTCATTTAATCTTTTTAACGCCATTGACAGATATTTCCGTCATGGTTGACAGTGCAAAATAGACCTGAGTGTCTATGAGGCAAGGTTGATATTCACTCTGGTTTTAAGCTGGCATTGGCGTGTAAGTGACGTCTTTTGTATGCCAAACAGCCAAATTTACATTGCTGTGGGTATGAGAGGATCGGTGAAATTACAAGCACAAAGGCATTCCAGCTTCGTCCTCAGGGTTGGCAACGCATTTGAAGTCCTCAAATGGCACTTACCATTAGATGATCAGTGTTCTCGTTTGCCTTCATACATACATACATAAATCACGCCAACCAACCACCAACAAACCACTTCTTTCCACCTGCTACGATCCTGACTAATTTATCTTCTTCCACAATCATACATCGAGTCATCCATACACGTCGGTTTCGGGTACTTAAGATTCGGCCCTTTTTCAGTTTTCTTGATTAAAAAGAGTACGCCTAGGGCGGCCCCTTCCGACCCTTACACTCACTTTCGCACTGTATATTTGTTTCGTTTGCCTTCAATCTCTTATATTTTTATTCCTTTCAGGTCATTGCCTCCCAATGCATCAGGAATGTTCTGCCAAGCTGCGGCTGTGGTGGCCTTGATGTCTGCTTCAACCAGCCAGGATATGCCAACGTGATCTCTGGTCTGTCTCCATCCTTCATTAACGGACAGTACACGCTGCCTGGATCTACTAACATCATTCAGGTATTACTTCTTTTCTCTTTTTGGTGCTGCTAATAAGTGGCGGGAACTTCTTTCTATCAGCCTACCTGTAGTTTCACCATCATGCATGACAATGACAGGTGACGGTTACTTTTCAATGTACATGGCGCAGCTTCTATGAAACCCAGTGACCCAGTGGTGATAGGACCCTGTGCAGGATCTGTCCGGATCGCTACCACCATCTTATCCATTAACCAACCGCCAAGCAACAGTGTTCGCATTCTTTTCTTCTGGTGTGGGGATAAGACAACCACTGAAAATACTAGCATAGCGGCATTCCAGGGCCTCTATTCTACAGGGTTAAAACGATATTGCGTTAGACGTGTTTTAGTTTTTAACTCGGCTGCCATTACTGACACGTAAATAAGTGCTACCAGAGCGACCAGATATCAACCGAGATGGAGATTCCTCTAAGTAACGCTTTCCACGAAGCAACCAACAGGGAGAAGTGGAGAGCGGTAATCAGGAAAATTGGCAAACGGAGTCACGATCCTCACCAGTGAGGGACCGACTTAGAAGAAGAAATGAGAGCTATCAAAACTTTGACAATATGAAAATACATCAAGCGTTTTTACCGTATAGAATCTCAGCCAAGGTCTTTGACAAAAAACAAAAGCTAGAAGATTCTTTCTGAGATTCAATCAGACTAGTGTACGTTGCTACGAGTAGTCCTTGGTAAAACGACTTTGGAAGGATTCGCAGCCCAGGTCGTTTGGTCGTTCTTAAATTATTAAAGGTTCTATACTTAGCAATGCATACAGCATAATTTGTTCATAGTATGGTTGGTAATAAGGTCGAAGTTCGCGTACCAGAAGACACAGCGAGGACACCACAAGATAAGTAGATGACAATGCGAAAGTCACGTGATGACGCTGATAACTTCTGCGATTCATCTTCAGGGGTAACAATGACATGCAAGCAATTTAATTAAAGATGAGTGTAAGGGACGGAGCTATAGCAGTTATACGACTCTGTCTCTTTCTTTCACCGTAAACTGATTTGCTTAGCCAAGTCATGGTATGAACACCGAATCGTCACCTATTAGAGACATTTTTGTAAATTAGATTGCTGATAAAAGTTTCAGGAGTCTCCAAGCTACCAACGGCCATTTTGACGATTAGGGAAGGCATATTTATAGCAGTGGACATCTTTGAACTGGCATAGGTTCTTTCTTCCTCGTTCTTTGAAACTATGGAATGAACTTCCCTCCAGGGTGCTTTCCATCAGGTCCGTCTGCTTGTTTGCCTGTTATGGCTATAAAAAATACTTAAATTACTTTTGTTTTCAGGACAACAGCGTAGCCAACAACTTGGCCAACACCCTGCAGCTGCTCCTGGTATCCAACTTGTTGTCCAACACCCTGCCCAACACGGGTGATATCTTTTTACCCGGCGGGTGCTCATGCTCACCCTGCGGTGGTCTCTCTTACATCTGCTAGATTTTTTCCAGAACATATTTTCTTCTAGAATGAGAGAAAGACTCTAATTAACATAATTTTTATGTGAATATGAAAAAAAATAGCCAAAACAAAGGCCATTTTTAAATTAACATTTTGGTCAGTCGGTTATCCGTTTTTCAAGAATATTTTTTCAAAAGCAACTTAGATTAGTTATGTACTTCCAAAAATACCAAATTGCATTTAGACATCAGTTTCATTTTCTATGTTTTGTCTTTTTCTGCCCTTCTTTTACTTCAACGGGGAAGAAAGAGATATTTATAAAATAGCTATGTTTCTTCATCGGTCCTGTATCAAAACTAGAAATAACTAAATACCAACGTTTCTTAATTTTCAAAAAATTTAACTGTTAAAACTTATTCTGCCTCCTTCCGTTGCCAATAATGTGGGAAACCTTTTTTGTTTTTTTGTCAGATGAATCATATTGAAGCAAGTTATTTTATTTTTTTGGGAATAAACTATACATCTATAACTGTGTTTTACTCAAATATCATTAGCATGCTCCATTTACCTCCTTTTTGGGTGTCTAACGGGACCCTATCCTCGTGGCGCCTACCATACTACAAACAGGGAGATTTTTATAAGTGGGAATTTGAACCTAACTGCAACGAGATAAAGTTCAATTACGTTAGCTTTTAAATTCCATTTTCATTATTGAAGCAAATGAAAATGAACTTTATGTATACTGAAATAAAGTTTAAACTTAATCGCCTTGATTATGTACTTCCTATAGCACACCGGGTCTTAAGAGGCTATTACTAAGTCTCCGCTGTCCGTCTGTCCATCCGTCCTAGCTTTAAAAAGCAGTATCTTATAAACCGTAAGAGATAGCAGACTATGTTGATTCCAAAATTTGTATTATTTTATAACGGCTTATTAAAATAAATTAAAAAAAAGCGACGCATTTTTATTTTTGTTGTATTGTAAAAACAGTAAAATATACAAATGTGAAATTTGGTATGGTTATATTATGGTACATACCGTAAGGAAAAAAAATATTAAAAAATTGATAATTTTGAGATAGGTTCGCACTGATTGGCTAAAGGGCTTTAACGCCACATGGTCTTCTCTACGGTAAAGCTAGTGCTAGACTAAAAAAACCGGTTTCATACAAAATAACTTCATTCCGACCTCTAGTCCAAAGCGGGCGGGCAAACTAAAGAATACATACATGCATAACATCACGCCTTCATTCCCAGAGTGGGGTAGGCAGAGCTACAGAAACACCAACAACTCTAAAAAGATATGTTAATAATTCTGTAACCACATGTTACACTAGTAGGCTGAGATGTTTACTAGTGTATTAGTGACAGGTTGCAAGCCCATCGCCTAACAGTACTACAAGCCCTTATTCCCTTAGCCGCCTCTTACGACATCCACGGGAAGACATGGAGTGGTACTATTCTAACCCGGCAACCACACGGGCCTACTAAAGAATACTATAAAAAATATGCTTTTGAAGGGACATAAGCATATATTATTTTTCAATACAATTAAAAAAATCTTATCGTCAATTGTTTGTCAAAAGAGTATTTTCTCTTGTGGGACTAAATTAATTATTAATTATTTATTTATTTCCACATCTACAATAATCATTACAGGTTAGTACCCAATGCGACATTGTAGCTAAAATACATCAAAAAGCTTTTCATTCTATTTATTATAACAATTTTTATACAACGCAACTCTTGTGAATTCACTCAAAGTACAGAAGAACAGGTCTAAGTCTGTTTGAGGTTTAAAGTGCGCAGCGCACGCTTCATCGGCGCCTCGCGCAACAGCTGCGTGCACGTGCGCGGCGGCAAGCATTTAGCTGACTGAAATTTTCTTTTTTAATTAATGGCGGTCCACACAATGATTTCGCCAATGTCAAATGAATAGAGTAAATCAGGAAAAAGAATAAATCAAAATCAAAAGCCAATCAATCAATCTTTCAATCGGCCATCTTCCCTCCCCGAAGGATTTTTTTTTTTTTTTATGTGAAGGAGAAGGCACCCGAGCACTCAGGCTACCTGATGGTAAGTGGAATCTGAGACCCATAGACATTTGAATTCTCAAGACTATAATCCTAAGACCTCAAATGCGTTGTCAACCCTGAGGACTAAGATGGAATTCCTCTATGCTAGTAATTTCACCGGTTGTCTTATCCCCACACCGGAACACAACAATGCGAACACCGTTGCTTGGCGGGTGGTTAATGGATAATATGGTGGTAGCGATCCGGACGGACCCTGAACAGGGTCCTACCACCACTAAAAAGGAAGGTTAACTTTTAAAGGTTACCGGAAGACCGACTGAAATTTTGATATTTCGCTTATCGACTGACAGCTCACACTTGACATTGACAATTGAGACTTTTATGAAGCAAAATGGCGTCAACTTCCAGTTTTTTTTCTGACAATTTTTGAATACAAGTGTTAATTTGAATCAAATAAAAAAATATGAAATGTTAACAATTTAGTTACGTAAACTTAAATATTTGCAATCTGGTGCAGTGTGTCACAACAAACTCTATTAATCACGTTTTGTATTCGAAACACGTGTAGTAACTGTACTAACAATAAACACTTTTGAATTATGGAATACTATTTTAACACACACACAGCATTTGCCGCTACTTCTGATAATCCACCTACTTTTTAGTGTTCCGTAGTCAAACTAGTAACCCTTATAGTTTCGCCACAAGCTGTAATTTGGCATGGATATACATCTTTATCACGCCAAAAAAGTGGTCAAATAAAATTTGAACAAAAATTTTTTTAGGTCATGTACTTTATTCTTAACCAATTAGCTATACTATTAATATTTCTAACCGTTTTAGTACAGCTTGTTAAACATTAGTGCAAAATCTGCACATTAGCAACCCTAGCAAATAGATCCGATGACATCATCAAGGTAAGGTATCTAGGTAAGTTAAACCTTTTTCACCGACTTCATTAGTAAACAAACTTAATGAATCACGAGCGGCAGCATGCATAATACGACACGGTGGTACTTTTGAGCATCGCATGTTGAGTGAAGTTGATGACATGTGTCAATTTAAAATGTAAATAACTTTGATCTAATAGTAGTAGGGTTGTCACTGATATTAAATTGATTAATTTTAATCATTTTGTTTTACTTTTAAGTCCAGCTTTACAATTATAATAAAATGATTGTAGATACTTAGATAACACTATCTTTTCAGCTCAGTCCCTCGTTTTGTTCCACCCGGTAGATAATGTACATAGGCGAACTTATCTCATATGGGATTTCTGACAGTTAATCCTGAAGTGGAATAAACGTACATACCGAGAAGCAGATAAGAAGAAAAAGTTAACTGCTTTAATAATATACATACATAGGTAGTAAGATATACTAATATATATTACAACATACGTAAAAACAAATTAAAACCTACAACAGACCATATGGCTCGCACTATCAAAAAGTTATCAGATCTGAGATAGACGATGATATTAGATCTGACGTGAGCGTAGAGCCAAACTTTTTACAATACACGCCCTAGCTCTACTAGCCCTAACTTCACAAACTCTACACTTTAGTAAAAATATGAGGCTTGGCCGTTTAGCTACCGTCACGTGGGCGTAGGGTGTTGTGTCGGCCTAGCGACATCTAGTGACAACTTGTAACAACCAACTCGCTAGCGCCACCAGCGTCAGACAGCGCAACTAAATCAGATAGTGCGCTACATCGCGCTAACGAAGATACTTCAGTCGGCTGACTTATATACCACTTCCAACTTCATCCATATGGACTTCGGTTCCCAGGCTTAACACCCGCCTGGAAAGAGATCTCTCTATTGCCCTCTCTTTCTACATTGGTGACCCACGATAATGGACATTTACGCAACCCTACGACCTTCAAGCACTATGACGCAGTCTCACAGCAAGCCAGAACCCGCACTGTGCACCACTAGCATTCTGATATCTCCTTACCTGGTGTCTACATTGTGCCCAATACTCTGACTCAACAACGCGACTCACTGCGTCCTACTACGAGTACTTCACGGAGGAGGCACACGACTCACTGTGTACTCCACTTCACTCCTCTTCTCCTACGATCCTACGATCGCCAACGCAGCTCTGACCTCTAATGGAGACATCTACTACTGGCACTTGCAACCGGCATGTTCAACGCACAGACTGCACGTCATCCATCACCATCAACCTCCGGTCTCAAAAAGGGATGGTGTTGCGACCTAGCGACATCTAGGGACAACTTGTAACATTAAACTCGACAGCGCCACCAGCGGCAGACAGCGCAACTAAATCTGACAGTTTCTTCAGTCGGTTGACTTATATACCACTTCCAACTTCATCCAAATGGACTTCGGTCCCCAAGCGTAACACCCGCCTGGAGAGAGATCTCTCTATTCTCCTCTCTTCCTACACGTGCAAATTTTATTCTCTGTTCATTACATTTCTGTTATTCACATATTTTGATGACTGACTGCTCAGTTTCTTGCGGCTTTTCTTCTCAGCAGTGGTCTCCTCTTGGGAAACGCTGGTAGAATTTTGACGTGTAAAGTGCCTGTGTGTAATTACTGAATTATGAACTTTTATATTTTATCTCTTTATCTTTATGTGTTTGTATACTTATTAAACATCCTATAACAAAAATTGCCTAAATAATTAAGAAAATAATTATCAAAGACAAAAATAATGTCAACCCTAGTAAGGCGAGTCTTTTTTGGTAGTTTTTGTGATTGATTTTTCATCGTTGGATTCCTGTTTGGACATATTCTTCTTTCGATACATTTTATTAATAAATTATACTATGAAATATTAGTGAGTTTGCTTGCGTAATAAAATTAAATAACATCCTAGAACACTGGCATTTAATTTTCTATCACTTCCGTAGTTTTTCAATTAATTCCTTTACTTTTTTTTCTTCTATCTCATGCTTCGTCTGTTATCTTTTTTGGAGGATGTATTTATGTACATATTAGATAGATTAATAATTATTTGTATTTAGTATGTATTTATTAAATTATTTACTTTATGTAGTCTATATATAAAAAGGCCGTGTGGTTGCCGGGTTAGAATAGTGCCACTCCATGTCTTCCCGTGGATGTCGTAAGAGGCGACTAAGGGAATAAGGGCTTGTAGTATTGTTAGGCGATGGGCTGGCAACCTATCACTAATACACTAGTAAACTTTTTGGCCTGATTGTGCAAAATGTGGTTACAGAATTATCAACAAGTCTTTTTAGAGTTGTTGGTATTTCTGTAGCTCTGCCTACCCCACTCTGGGAATGAAGGCGTGATGTTATGTATGTATATATAAAAAGGTTAAATTTCAAAATTGAAATAATTTAATTTCTTCTTGTATTTTTTTTTGTCTTCTTAAATTTGTGTCCTCAGTTAGTTCTCTTACAAGGTTGTCTGGAATAGATCGCTATTTAACGGTAAGACCGCCTGTTTTATACGTATGATTTAAATGTAGGTATTGTTCCGTGTTCTTTTTTTTTTATTGTTTGGTGTTCAATAAAGAGTATTTGTATTGTATTGTATTGTACTGGCTGCATTGCCTCTCTGGATTGCTAGTCCAATAATTTGAGAAGGGTAACATGTAGATTTAATTGTTATGTTATAACTAAGTTTGCAATTCTGTCACAATCGCTTATCGTCGGTGAATCGGCAATAACACCGCGTAACTAACAAATTCAATAACTTGCAAAACGTACCTTACTGACTTATTTGCTAAGGTGTATTTTGCGACGTAATCAATTGGTTCGTTACGCGGTATATCAGTTTCACCGACGTAATGCTATGAATGCTGTGATATTTGAAGGCCTATCAAATGATTTGGTAGTATTTTGGCTTTTTTGCTGAAAATATTGTGGTCGCCGACTTCAGTTGGTTGTAGGTACCTACCTACAATTTTAAAAGAAGTTATTTTTTGCGTTTTTAAAGGCAGTTTTCTGTTTTTAAAACACTTATTTTATTTTATACTTTTTAGTCATAATTATGCTGTTACGTAGTTCGACTTCTTAGTTGATATGAAAATTTAAGTTATTTCAAGCGCGCCGAAAGCAGCGCCGCGGGAAAGTCATAGTCATATTTCAACTAGTAAATATTCTTCGTTGCAGTCGCTCAACTGTCTTAGTCGAGATATCTTATCGCCACCCTTGAAATAGGTACCGTTGAGGAGTTCCGATGGCCATCTGTGGTCTTCATCATCAGTTCCACTGCACCATGTTATACCTTCTGAATGCAAATGCTACATTTGTAACTAAAAATACTAAAATCGCTATATATTTCCCTGCAATATTTGAGGAGTTCCCTCAATTCCTCACAGATCCCCTCATCAGATTCAGAATGAGTGACAATGAAACCAATTATTTATTAAAATCGGTCCGCAATTGACGGAGTAATCGGTGAACATGCATAAAAAAAATACAGTGTAACGTATAACCTCCTTCTTTTGAAGTCGGTTAAAAACTCGGCGTCATTTCATTACCGTCAAGTACATATAAGTTATCAAAACGTTGACAATACGGAAACAATATCGTTTTAACCATCTGGTATAGAAGCCCAGGTCGACCATTTTTTAGGTAACTTATAGTCGACAATTAGAAAATTAATGATTCTAATTTAGGAATATTTCATTACCATAAATTTGAATATCAATGATTACTCTTGTTTACACCAAATATCATATAATGTGTGGCTTAGATTATATTTTAATAATTTTAAAAATAAAAAAATCAGGGGACAATCTCACACAAATTGACCTAGTCCCAAACAAAGCTCTAGACTTGTACTATGGGAACTAGACAACGACAAACATACTTATGTAGAGAAACAAATACTTAAATACATAAAAAACATCCAAGACTCAGGAACGAATATTCGTGCTCAACACACAAATATCTGGCCTTACCGGGATTTGAACCCAGGACCGCTGGTGGAGGCAGGGTCACTCCCAACTAGGCCACCGTGTCGTAAATTATGTTCTTATTTGGTTATATTATAAATTAAAGTTAACTCTAATGACTAAATTATAATCTCTCTAAATAAAAGATTCCATTTCATCACCAATTCAATTTATTAACAAAAAAAAAAACAAAAATCCACCTAATAAACGTAGTTGATACCGCCGCATCCGCAACCACAACCCAAACCGCGACCGCAACCAAAGACTGGTTGCGCGACCGGCAAGCCCAGGGTGAGATCGTTGCACGGTAGAGTGTTACCCAGAAGGTTGCTAACAATGAGCAGTTGCAAAGCATTCGCCAGGTTATTGGCGATGGAACCATCCTAGAAAAGAATAGGTTGTTGAAAAGTTTATACACTTTTAAACCTGTATGCAGACATAACATCACGCCTTCATTCCCAGAGTGCAGCAGGCACAGCTATAGAAATATCAACAACTCTAAAAAGGCTTGTTGATAATTCTGTAACCACATTTTGCACCATCAGGCTAAGATGCATATTATTATTTAATAAAATAAATATCAGGGGACAATGTCACACAAATTGACGTAGTCCCAAACTAAGCTCTAGGCTTGAACTATGGGTGCTAGACAACGATAAACTTACTTTATACCGGATGTTGCCTGTAATAGGATATAGCAATAAGTTATGGGATCGTTTCCACATCACAAACGTAACAACATTTACTCTACAATTTACAATAACTTATTGTTTACTAAATATTAATGAATAAAGATTTTCCAAGCAAGCAATGTATTGCTAAAATTACGAAGTTTGTAGGCTGACAGTAGAACTCAACTAGACTATTGGTTGGAGTACATTGAAAATGCTATTTAGTTTGTTTGAAAATACCCCAAATATATTTTTTTTAAAGTTGTAGTACAAATGTTGCTACGTTTATAGAGTAGAAGCGATACTTCAATTTATTGCTCTTATTACAGGCAACACCCGTTATAGAGAAATATATACTTCAATTCGTATAAAACATCCAAGACTCAGGATTAAGTACTTTCGCTCATTACCAACTAGGCTTATTTAAAATCTACATTTTTGTATTTCGCCAAATTGATCATAAAAGTGTCCCTTGAGCTTCGATAAAACGGGCATCGTAATATTGCGTTAGAAAGGTTTATCTTAAATAAACTTTGATTGTTAAATTTAAGTTCATTGAAAGAAGATTCGTGTTCAACACGCAATTCTGTTCACATAAAATATGTTAATCGTATTGTAATATATATTTCAAACCTCTTTAACCTGCCAAATCATTGCTTACTTTTTTGTTAAACAAAGACAAATTTGCATTTGTATCAATTTGAAGTAAGAATTTAGTAGTATGCATACTAAAAACACACACACACATTTATGTTTTCACATTTATTACGTTGATGACGTGGCTACCGTAATTTGTAGTGACCCTGCTAACTAAACTAGCGGTTTTGAATTCAATCACCGGTCAATATATTATAACTATGTTGATGTTAATTATTGTTACTTTTAAACTGCGTGTTGCCTGTAATAAGAGCAATAAATTCAGGGATCGTTTCTACTGTATAAACGTAGCAACATTTGTTCTACAACTTTTACAAAATATGTAATTTATTATTTAGGATTTTTTCGAACAAACTAAATAGCATTTTCAATGTACTCCATCCAATACTCTAGTTGACATCTACTGTCAAGGCTGAAAGTAGATGTCCGATGTTTGTAGGCACAAACTTCGTAGTTTTCGCAATACATTGCTGGCTTGGAAAATCTAAATTCATTCATATTTAGTAAACAACAAGTTATTTTCAAAAGTTGTAGAATAAAATGTTGTTACGTTTGTGGTAAGGAAACGATCCCTAAATTTATTGCTCCTATTACAGGCCACACCCGGTATTTATCTCTGTTAGTGTTTATTCATTATTTTAGCTCTTAAATTTAGTTCATACAGTTTCTTTAAACATTTTTTTGTACTCATGTCTACTCGTTGCCATGTTTTGCTTTCTTATTTTCTTCAATCACCCAAAGGTTAGCTGGAAGAGATCCCTTAAAAGGAAGAGTTTGCCTTTGTGCCGTTCCTATTCTGTAAATATTGTATTTAATTTTTTGTGTTTAGTACAGTAAAGTGTTTATATATCTAACATACATATCTACCCATAGACAAACTAGAGCTTAGCTCTGAACTAGGTAAAGGAGACCATTCACGTTTCATACAAGTTTGGGTCCAAGATCAAAAGCGCCGGCCAACGGATAAAAGTATTTTTAATTTGATCTTAACAGTGCTCTGAGCATTTTATTAAATGACACAAAAGCTCTAGGACCATCATTTAATTTTGTTGGTGTTATAGAAGTTCTTAAAATCCTGACTTTTCATACAAAATCAAAAGTGCCGATTTACGAATAAACGTGTTATAATCTGATCAGGGGGGTTATCATGACATAACAATGCAGTTCTGTTTACGCTCAGAGAAAAGGACAGAGCTATGACAGTTATATAGCTCTGTCCTTTTCTCTGAGCGTAAACAGAACTGCATTGTTATGTCATGATAACCCCCCAGAACATCGCTCTGAGCATTTCATTATATGACATCAAACTCTAGAACCATCATTTGTTCGTGTTTACCCTTTATTTGGCGATGTATTTTACACTATCAAAAGTTGATGTCTTTCGACTGATCGAAGATGATACCTGCTACTATGATATTTGTCTTGAGTCAAGGTATTTTCTATGCTCACAGTGAAGCAAGCAGTAAAAAATAATCATGTTTGTTAGTTGACACTTTTGATTTTGTATGAAAAGGATTTTCGAACTTCTGTAACAGCAACAAATGATGGTTCTAGAGTTTACATGTCATATAATGAAACGCTCAGAGCAAAGTTCCGATCAGGTTTATAACATTTTTATTCGTTGGCCGGCACTTTTAATTGTGGGCCCAAAATGAATGGTCTCCTTTGCGTTTAGTTGGCCTAATAATATACCTGAATAATGGTGGTTCCTGCAGCTGCGGGCAATGCATAGTTGACACATCCAATATCACAAGGAGATACTGGAGAAAAACCGACATTACCCAGATACGGTTGCGCGATGAAACCTGGCTGGTTGAGGAAAAAGGGGTTTTGCACGCAGGTTTCCGTAACGGCCACCTGGGATGCGCCACAGTTGTTTGAAGGGATGCAGTTTGCGTAGATGTGCTGAAATAAATATAAAATATTAACTTACATTTAAGAGGATTGTGAAGCGATGCCTAAATCGCGTAGCCGTCAAAAATAGCTCCGGGCGATCACGTTTCTCACCCCCTAAATATAACCCGATTTCCACTATTTTTGAATATGTTGTAGATATTAAGGAAAACTAGGTCTTTACGTCTCCGCTTTGGTTTTTTTATTTCATTTTCAGTCCCATAAATATTTTCTTGGAAAGAAAAACTTACAGACATAGTTTTTCATAATATGTTTAAGGAAAAAAAAACGTTATCGCATTTTGTATGTTTCTTTTTGCTTCACAGTCATCTTAAAAGCATTAAAAATGTATGAAGCCACCACCATCGATTAACCATCCGCCAAGCAACAGTATTCGAATTGTCGTGTTCCGGTGTGGGGATAAGACAACCGGTGAAATTACTAGCATAGAGGCATTCCACCTTAGTCCTCAGGGTTGGCAACGCATTTGGGGTCTTAGGATTATAGTCTTGAGAATTCAAATGTCTATGGGTCTCAGATTCCACTTACCATCAGGTGGCCTGAGTGCTCGAGTGCCTTCTCCTTATCATTAAAAAATTCAAGAAAAATAAAGCCACTATTTTGTGTGGTATTTCTATGGTCTAGGATTTCAATCTGCAGTTAATAAATAATGCAGTGCAATGTAATTCACTAGCGGCCCACCATTTCGCCTCACTGCTATTTTTTTACAATACCGGTGTTTTTTTTATTATTTAATAACCTTCTTCTGACAATAACAAACACAACAAAAAATAATTAGCGAAATCGGTCCACGCGTGATGCTGTGAGCAAGGCAAATTGGGATTCATTTTTAGGGTTCCGTAGTCAAACTAGGAACCCTTATAGTTTCACCATGTCCGTCGGTCCGCAGCCTAGCTCAGACTCTTAATACTAGAAATCTGTTAATTACATGAATATGCGGGGTAATTATTGAATAGGTGCACAAATTTTAATATTTGCTTTGCTATTGTTAATTATACTTTAGCGTTGTGTTTCTAACGTTGTGTTATTTATACTCTAGCATAAAAAATATTAGAGATATTGCCGATTCAATGATTCCACTAACTTAACGATATTCATGGACCCTCTAATGCAGAGGTGCGAGGAGAGGAGCTTGTTGTCTGATAAGCTGTACATGAAATTTCAAATTTCGAATTTCAATACAGCGTATCGCATACCTACAGCTTGACAACCCATGTCATCATTTCTAGTGTGACTTTGTGTCCACACGAGAAGGTAAAAGAGAGATAATTTGAACAAAAAAATATATTTTTTGAACTCGTTTTATTGTCGTAATATATTATATTAACTATACAAAATCATATGTTAAAATTTGTGCACTGATAAAAAAATTACCCTGTATAAATTAGTTACGCCAAGAAAGATGTAAAATAAAATCTTAAAAAAAACAGCGTAGTTACCTTCCCTACACGTAACGTGGGGAAGTATTTTTTCTCGTCTACCTCATACTGTAAGGTGTCATTGGATAGGTCTTTCAAAAACATACCCCTACAGCCAATACTACTAATACTAAAAATCCGAAAAAAACTTAAATGAATGCGCATATAACGAATTTAGATGGAAAACTATCACGACTAAGTAGACATCATTGGTACTTGAGATACAGGCGTTTAAAGTGTTTATACCGACTAAAATCACCTAAGACGTCACCAAATGACTTAAAATAGACAATTAATTATTACTTGTTGATTTTTATTTTTGTAGTACTCAACGGCTTCGGAACCCTACACTGAGCAAGGTACGACATGTTCCTGCACGGTTTTTATATAGGTATATAGATCAGCTGAACCAGTAAACGTTGTTCTACCAGGTATATACAAAAATACTAAAATTACGTTTAAAAAAGAGGGAGTAGGGGGGTGAAATATAGTTTACGTCCTTTTCTCAAACCTACTGAATATACATACAAAATTTCATTAAAATCGGTCAAGCCGTTTCGGAGTACTTTTGTTACAAACACTGATACGCGAATTTATAATAGAAGAGATAATTTTGGCTAAGGTGTATTTCGCCAATGTCAACATTCAGAAATACGATAACTTATTAGGGAAATAAGTCCATGGATATCACATGTGATGACAATTGTTCGGTTAAAGATTATGTACTCTGATGGACTAAAGAGAAGCACATGGGTTAGCTCGCTCTTTTGCCAAGACACATTTACAACGTAATTAAAATACATACATTTTTTTTTTGTTATGGAGAAAGCACACGAGCACTCAGGCCACCTGATGGTAAGTGGAATCTGAGACCCATAGACATTTGAATTCTCAAGACCCTATATCCTAAGACCTCAAATGCGTTGCCAACCCTAAGGTCTAAGATGGAATGCCTCCATGCTAGCAACTTCATCGGCCGTCTTATCCCCACACCGGAACACATCAATGCGAACACTGTTTCTTGGCGGTTGGTTAATGGCTAACATGGTGGTAGCGATCCGGACGGACCCTGCACAGGGTCCTACCACCACTAAAATCACGTCTTCATTCCCAGAGTGAGGTAGGCAGAGCTACAGAAATACCAACAACCTTAAAATACTTGTTTCTAATTCTGTAACCACATTTTGCACAATCAAGCCAAGAAGTTTACTAGTGTATTAGTGACCATTAGTGACTTGCAACCGCAAGCTGAGGTTGTTATTAAAATATTATACCTGTAAGCACATTGCTTGTAGACAAACGAACACAAGGAAACAAGACGCCATATTTGAAATTATTTTCAAATGAAAACAATAGAAAATGCTCGAGCCGCACAAATTTATAAATGTGTCCGCTATATTGTAACACTATTATTTATAGCAAATTGAAGCAATAACTAAATTGACATGATTATCAATATTTTTTTCATATTAACATAGTGACATTTATATTATGTTAAGTAATCTAACTTACCTAATGTTTTATGTTATCGCATATTGCTTTTCTGATTAAAATTCGATTAAATATTTTTTTTCATTAAATGTTTGCAATCGCTGTATCAAAATGGATTAAAATATAGAAATATGTCTGTTTTGTGTGGTTATTGTTTCTTCATCATCATTTAAGCTGAAAGTCGTCCACCGTTGGACATAAGCCTCCCTATAGGCAAAATATAAGTACAGTGGCCCTAACCGAGATGCAAACGCTCTTAACGTTTTTCTATTCTATCGCTCAAAATGTATAGAATAACAGTTGACCACGTGGTTTATCGAAACGCACAAGAATGGCATCCCATACATTTTGAGTGATAGAAAATAAAAACGTTAATAGCGATTGCATCTTGGCTAGGGCCTCTGTAATTACTGTAAGTTAACCAGTGACAGAGAGTATGCACTCATTTTCAAATAAAGCAACATTCAGTATACTGTTACCCACGTCTACCGATTTAGTAATAACTATTTTATTTGTATGAGATTAAAGCTGAAAATTAAATGAGAATTGCCTTCATCTGTCAGTGGTAAACTCAAAATAATTATATAGCTAGTAGCCTCCTAAGGCGCAAGGCGCATAGTACTTATTAACTTTGTCATTCTGACTCAGGCCTTCGACAGTTGTGTAGTCATAGCGTATTTCTGGCTTCGGGGGTCGACTCGTAAGGTACCGAGTTCAAACCCCCGCGGACACCAAATAACAAAGAGTACCAATGAGTATGTATGTATGTATGTAAACTCTTTATTGCACAAAAATATAAATATTACAATTATAATACAAAATTAATGTACAAAGGCGAACTTATCCCTAAATGGGATCTCTTCCAGCTAACCCTAGTTTCTCTAACTTAAGTACAATACCCGATGCTCTTACGGTGAAGGGAAAACATCGTTAGGAAACCCGCACATTCGAGCAGCTGGGTGTGTTGGTTGCACTAAAGATCCCAAGGGGGTCGAAGTGTATCCGAAGTCATTACGTACCACGGTCCTACCAGTAGGACTTAATATAAATCCTTCTAGTAGGCCCGTGGTACGCTATGACTACACAAGTACATTAACATAAAACACCGGGCTATAGCATGTCGGACCATGCTCAGTGTAGGGTTCCGAAGCCGTTAAGTACTACAAACTTAACAAACAACAAGTAATAACTAATTTTCTATTTAAAGTCATTTGGTGCCGTCTTTTAGTAAGTAGGTATAAACAACTGCCTGTAACTCAAGAACGAATGAAGCAATGTCTACTTAGTCGTGATAGTTTTCGTTTGTCCAAACAAAGACAAAGAAGAGAGAAAGAGAGAGAAAGATCCTATGGGGTAGACGAGAAAAAAAATACATCCCTCACGTTACGTATAGGGGAGGTACACATTTTTTTTTAAAGATTTTATTTTACCTTTTGTAGGCGTGACTAATATATATATTCGTGACAAATAACAGCTTTCTGTACTAAGGGTCTCTGCGCTAGGCTGCGGACGGACGGACATGGCGAAACTTGGGTTCCTAGTGTGGCTACGTAATCCTAAAAAGGCGAGACGAAGAAAAATGCAAACAAAAATTAGAAATAAAAAATTGCAATTTTATTTCGTATCATTTAACACACGTTCTGATAACGGTGTTATTATTGCAATCATTTTGAAACTGTCACATCGATAACGTTTTTTTTCAACACTTAACCAGAACACCCACTTACATACTTAACGTTGAAGAAATATTTAACGTTATTAATATGCTATTGGTAGTTATTAATATGGGTGGCGTGAGATTTTTTGAACATTTGCGTGAATCATTTGGAGCAGTATGGGGGTGCCTTTAGTAAATACATTTATACTCGTTTTTCTTGGATATCGGGTAAGAATATTTAATGTAGTAGAAGTTAACTAACAGTGTAAGAGTTAGGCTGCGTTTCCACCAGAGATGTGCGAGGTAGCTAAGCGGCGCGAGGCTGTGTAACGAGGAGGTGTAACGGTGTGAATGTTTCCACCAGAGATGTGCGAGGTAGCTAAGCGGCGCGAGGCTGTGTAACGAGGAGGTGTAACGGTGTGAATGTTTCCACCAGAGATGTGCGAGGTAGCTAAGCGGCGCGAGGCTGTGTAACGAGGAGGTGTAACGGTGTGAATGTTTCCATCAAAGATGTGCGAGGCAGCTGAGCAGCGCGAGGCTGTGTAACGAGGAGGTGACAGAGGCTCCCCGCTCGCCCGAAATCCTCGCTACGCATCCTCGCACCGCTCAGCTACCTCGCACATCTTAGCCAGACGCCTCGCAACACATTCCTCGCACACATCTTTCCCTTCGTTTGTATGTACAAAAACCTCGCTCCTCTGAGCTGTTTCCACCAGAGAGCTAAGCTAAGCGAGGATAGGTAAATGAAGCGTTTCTATTGGTTAATGACAAACACATCCCTCGCAACGCATCCTCGCACATCTGGTGGAAACGCAGTATGCAACTGATACATAATTATGTTTTAGTTGCATACATTATTTTATTTACACACATATTGTAAGTACTCTAAGATGGGTTTAGAATCCAAAGGCAAATGACCTGCATTGCTGCCAGTGCTGCCTGTAAAGGTGGGTACGAATTAGAGCAAGCCTCGGGTTGCGTATTTTGCTCAAATTCGCACGCGCTCACGCTCGGGTCGGTCCCTTGACCGTGTTCAAAGGCGCCTCGGTGTGCGTGCCTCGTGTAATTTGGACGTGTATCCGAGTGTGCCGCGGACAGAACGACAAGTTGTAACTTGTCTGTGGGCGTGGCGCCTACAAATTTGATAAAGTTGCTGAGCCGTTCTGACCGATTTCTTCTTCTTTTTGTTAATAATTCGGTGAATTATGAAATTTACTTTAATTTAATTTAATTTAATTTTAGCTCGTGTGGTTGCCGGGTTAGAATAGTGCCACTCCATGTCTTCCCGTAGATGTCGTAAGAGGCGACTCAGGGAATAAGGGCTTGTAGTATTGTTAGGCGATGAGCTTGCAACCTGTCACTAATACACTAGTAAACTTCTTGGCCTGATTGTGCAAAATGTGGTTACAGAATTATCAACAAGTCTTTTTAGAGTTGTTGGTATTTCTGTAGCTCTGCCTACCCCAATCTGGGAATGAAGGCGTGATGTTATGTATGTATGTATGTATTATGATATTATGATATGAAAAGCAGCCGCGGCTGTCATGGAGTCCGACGCCATTTTGAAATGTCGGTTCGCGTCGAGCATGCTGCCTCACCTGCGCATGTTTATGTGCAACAATTTGGGACGCGAGCAGCTCGTCGCGCGGGGCGAGCGTTTCTCAGGCTGAGCCGCTCATTCGTACCCAGCTAAACATATCTAAAGGTGCTAAACTAAGTTTCGTATTGACTAAATTGATACTACGATTGGGCTTGTTTAATTTAAGAGGACTGTGAAGCAAAAAAAACCACACAAAATGCGATAACATTTTTCTCCCCTTAAACGTTGTCCGATTTTTAGGATAAATAAATCGTCGAAATTGGATTAGATTTAGGGGGTGAGAAACGTTATCGCCCGGAGCTACATTTGTATGGTTTTTTTTTTGACAACTACGCGATTTAAGCATCGCTCCAAATCCTCTTAAGTTGGTTTTGGAAGATGTTCCAAATTTGAATCTACACATAACATAACATAAAATCACGCCTTCATTCCCAGAGTGGGGTAGGCAGAGCTACAGAAATACCAACAACTCCCAAAAGATTTTATTTGATGATTTTGTAACCACATTTTGCATAAGTAGGCTAAGATGTTTACCAGTGTATTAGTGACAGGTTGCAAGCCCATCGCCTAACAGTACTACATGCCCTTATTCCCTAAGTCGATTCTTACGACATCCACGGGAAGACATGGAGTGGCACTATTCTAACCCGGCAACCACACAGGAATTGAATCTAATATCTTTATCATATTAGATCACCGTGGCCGTGGTGATAGTCCACCACCACACACCACCACAGATAACTAAATTGAATGTTGTAATGCTGGTCATTGCCAACGGGCTGAACACCTTATAGAGAACTTTTGATACGTGTGTAGATAAATCATTAAAATCTGTGCGTGTTTTTATAAAATTCTGTTGTCCGCAATTTTGCGTAGGAGTTTATTTTATCATTACTTACGGAAAAAAAATATTAGAAAAAATTATCTAATGGATCTGCAACTATAGTATTTTATTTCAATTTATGTAATGGTTACCTTAACATATATTTTACTTACGTCTTGACATTTTTTATTTCAGATACTTACAACCAGCAAAGTCAGTGGATTGCCGTTTGCAAGTATACCATCAATGCCATCTCTAAACTTATCTGAAGCTTCAACTAATAAAGAATCATCACCAGGGAGCGTCATTTCCAATAATGACACCGAAAAGATGAACAGAACTTCAACATCATCAGGGGATTTAAAATTATTCATTACATCACCAAATGTAAACATTTATCCACTACCATCAAAATTATCAGTTCATAATATTGCAACAAATGAAGACACTTCCTTGTCACCAGCAACATTAAATTCAAAATATATTACTGTATCAAGTGCTTCTTTATATTTGCCAATGTCAGCTGGACCTGTAAATTCAGATAAATCTTCATATTCAATTCCAGTATCAAAACCTAATTTTACATTACCTAGTATGGATCAAGAGTTAAATATTAACATGAATGCTGATAACACAGCCAATTTTAGAAGAGATTCACGAGATACTGGTCCTGTATTACCACAAATACCATTTCTATCTTACCGGTTCACAGATTGTGATTCTAGTAGTCCCACTTTAAATTCTCCAACTTGTACCACACCATCAAGATCAAACTCAAATGTAAATTGTATTAGTTCTAAACCCCTTCTATCAATTATTAATGATAATGCTAATACACAAGAATTTGACACGTCAACAGATGCAAAATCTGATGGTATAGATACTATATTACCATGCCCACCGACGAGATCTAATCCGCAGATATCCTCCTTTAAAAAACCCACTACTATAACAAACGACTTTTCCTCTAATAAATCACCTTCTCCTGGGTTTCTTACTTTAAAACAATTAAATAATAATCAAGAAGTTAAGTTACTAAACATTGACAATCTAATGGCATCTTCTAGAAGTTCTTGTAATACTCCGTCAAGTAATTTGTTGAATAATATAAATGTTATTGATCTGGATGTAATAAAGTCTAGCAGTCAAAATGCTGTCGATGAATCAATCAATGAACCACAAGAAATTATTACGTCTTGCAATGGTCCCGATTCACAGAATCTTTGTCAAAATAATGTCTTTAGTAATTTTAATGCCAGAAGAAATTTAGGACAAGTACAATTAGAAATTAATGATGAACCTAATCGATGTACCCAGACTGATTGTAACCAACGGAACGCTCAGGCTGAAAATAAAGGTTATTTTCAAAATTTCAGGTACGGTTGTGAACAATTAACAAATAATAATGCACCTTGCAACGAAAACTTTAACTTGGGTAAGCCTATTCAGATAAATGTGAAAAACAATATAGCGTCGTTAAGTGATACTAACAATTTAGGTAGCATAAATCCACAAGACTCTATACAAAATGTAAATAATAATAATCAGGGATGCCCTCAGTTAAGAACTATTATAGGTAGTAATAAAATGAATTCACTTGCTCCAAATAATATAGTTAATCCAGCAAACAATTTGATAAATCAAAATATCTGCGGAAATAATTTAGGCTGTCCAGAAATAATACCAACCAATAGTAGGATAGCAGATAACTTTATAATTAATAATAATCCAAAGTTTGTTTCACCTCCAACACAAAATCAAAACTGCCCTCAAGTTATATCGGTCCCAAATAACAATAAAAATGTATTGCTAACAAAATCAATTGAACTAACACAAGATAATTGTGATGATTTCAATGAAAATCGAAACAATGTCGACATTGCAGCATCTAACCAAGGAATTCCATCTGAAAATTTTGTTTCTCTCAATGATTTACGTATACAGCCGAACTTTGGTTTAAATAATAATAATGTTGTTTCAAATCAAAATAATCAAGGTTGTTCCGAGTTACTTGCAATAGCTCAAAATAATTTAATGGCAATGCTTAACAATAAAGCTAAAACCGAGGCTAATAATCAAAATTATAATCTTGGTTGCCCAGAAGTAACACCAACCGCATTTTTAAATAATGTACAACAAAGTAATATTGGAATTTGTTTACCGAATAATCAATTTAACAACAAATTATCTATTTTAAACCAAAGTAATAAAGAAAATAACCAACATACTTTATCAGGTTCCAATAATTTACAACCTTGTTCAGTTAATTTTGAGCCAAATTGTGATATATCCCCAGTTCGGGACACTTCTCAGAGTTTTATCACGTTAAAAGATGTTTCTAACGTTATTCCAACTGCGAACACTAAACCACTATTTGTTCAACCAATACCCCAGAATAACTTTGGTTTATCTTTAACACCAAATGTAATCAACACTTTGTCTTCGTGTAATGATATATCAGTCCCTTCGTTTTCTTTATTGAATTTGAATCCGTCAAATTCTATAGTAAGTGCAGATTTAGCGTATTTGAATCAACCTACAATATATTACCCGAATTCATTCAACCAAGCAACCAACCTTCAAACAATATTGTCATTATTACAAAGTAATATTAACAACAACCTTCAAAATAATTACAATTGTAACGGCTTTGGAAATTCATTAGTAAGTTCAAATACTATCCCAATTGAATCCTTGCCTCAAGTTTCATTTATTAATAGAAGGCCTTCACCGACTATAAGTATTCCCATCTCAGTCTCTCTGCCTGAAACACTAATACCTACTGTCTCTAACTTACCTTTAGTTTGCACTACACCAACATCATATACACCCATCCAGCCAATTATAACTTCATCATCAATAAATCCTTTTATGTCAGCTCTTTTACCACAAACTAACAATATTGTTGGAACTCCTGGATTATACACGTCCCTTAATAATCTTGTTTCTACTCTAACGCAAAATATTTTATCAAATTTAGTATCTAAAGCTGTGCCAGTGGGAATATTGCCTCCAGTTAGAACTGTTGCTCCTATGACTGTAACAGGATCATCACAGATTGATTCATCTATGTGCTTAGATGTCACTGAACCTTTAGCTCCATACTTCATAACATCTCCACAAAGTTTACCTAGATACTCATTCTCAAGTATACCTGTGGCTTGCAATGAATACCTACCTCCAGTAGGACGTTGCCAATTTACACCTCTTTTAAATTCCGATTTGTTTGCATCAGCTTCGGAACCAGATGTTTTTGAATGTCCATTTTCTTTATCGGATACTGATGCTTTTTATCCGGAAGTATCTTTCCTTGCGTCTCAAGAATCTTGTCTGCCTGTTGGTCCATCTCGCGTTTCAACTTCAAGTGCCATGCAACAGTCATCGCCAGTGTCAAAGATTAACAACACCGGTAGAGATGCAATAGACTTTCAGCGTTTAGTAGATACCTTATCACAGGGGTGTTGATCTATGGCAATAAATCTTATCAATAAAACTCAATTCTGTTTCATTCGTGTTCTTCTTTAGTGGTCTTTACAGAACCCTTTCCTGATCATTGTTTAAGTTATAACGCAGAAACTCTTTTTATTCTATTTTATTTAGTTTTTTAAGATTAATGTTATCTAGTTTTAAGTTGTTAAATAAATCATAATAATTGCATAAACACATTGTTATTTTAACATCTTCCAATCTATCTAAACAGACGTCTTAACAACATTACTCACTCAACATTCAACAATGTGCTTTTCTATCTAATGATCTTTCGTAACGTTTACAATAAGAGCAAGTAACAGCATCTTTTTTTTGCTACATTCTACATAAATAAGTTTTGTGCTGTAGTGAAATGTACCAAAAAAATAAAACTATTATGTCATCTACGTATATATTATTAATTCTTATAATTTTTGAGGAGTTGCCTCGATTTCCCCAAGATCTCATCATCAGATTTTGACGTGCTGAAAATGGAACCAACTAGTAAGTATACAACACGATATCGTTATAACGCAGTAGAATAGAGACCCTGGTTACTTGGCAGTAATAGAAGCTAAGTTAAGAGCATTATGTAATACCTAACTTAACGTAATACCCCGCGAAATGACGCGACGCACGTAAATATAGGAAATAACAAGTCAGCAATAATAAGACATAGATTCTACATACACATACATAGAGCCTGCCGTTTGGCCAAAATATTTTTGGTCAAATGTATCATTTTCCAAAAAAAATATTTGCCAAACCAATGTCATATATTTTTTTTAGTTTTTTTTTAGTATAATAGTGTCAAACCCTAGGTTAGGTTCGGTAAGCTTTTATAAAATCCTGAAACATTTACGGTTACAGAAAACAAAGCAGGTTGGCAAATGCAATTTTGAGAAAAGGAACATTTGACCAAAAATATTTTGGCCTAACGAAATAGACCCATCATCCCAGAGTGGGGTAGGAAGAGCTTTAGAAATACCAACAATTCTAAAAAGACTTTTGATAATTCTATAACCACATTTTGCACAATCCGGCCTAGATGTTTGCCAGTGTATTAGTGTGAACTCTGTGAAGTTGCAAGCCCATCGCCTAACAGCACTACAAGCCTAAGGGCAATAAGTTCCCTTAGTCGCCTCTTACGACATCCACCGGAAGACATGGAGTGGCACTACTCTAACCCGGCAACAACGCGGAGTACCACAACCACAGATATACAATTTCATCTTAACTGTTCCTTTTTCTTCTTCGAAATGTTACGCTGGCTCATTTACTATTTGTATTTATTTATTTAAGTTTATATATGTTTATATTTATATATATTGTACGTATATGTCTTTTGGACTTTTTTTTTTATTAAATTCGTTATTTTTGTTTTCACCGCATACCAATGTATTTCTGTTCCTTTTTAACTTCTCTTCTTTGTAAGGCTGTCTGGAAGAGATCGTTACTTAGCGATAAAGCCGCATATTGACTCACTTAGTAACTATTTATTTGTATTTTACTTTTCATGCTGTAATTGTATGTGGTGTTCAATAAAGAATATTTGTATTACTGTATTGTATATACTGTGTACTTTGTGTAGGATTCCGTGCGTGAATGCCCAACGGGACTCTATTAATATTCCTACGCTGTTCGTCCGTCTGTCTTAACTTTAAAGAGATGTATCGTTTGAACAGTAATAGATAATTACGGCGGATTTACAAAAAAAAAAAGAAGGAAACGAGAAGGTATTTAAAAAAAACGCCGTGTCGTGGATTGGCTTTATTTATAATGCCTATTTGTACTTCACCAAAAACTGTAATGCTGTTCAATGAACAGTGTTCATGTCCCAAATAAAAATAAATAAATAAATCGCTGCTTTAATACAAAAGCGCCACAAATCAAAAACAAGTACAATTAGATTTAAAACTTTAAGTATAAAGCGTTCCGAATTTAAATGCAACAAAGATTCATTTTGATTTGTGGCGCTTTTGTATTAAAGTAACGAAATGGTGTGAGAGTTAGCTTCGCGCTGATTCGATTTGAAATCGAATTCAAAACGGAATATAAAAATACCTACTGTGCGGGGCGGTACGGAACACTTGGAGCGCGAGTCGGACTCACGCTTGACCAGAATTTAAGTTGTCTATTATATTGGATCTTCCGAATATACAGTTTCGGCTAACTTACCTGGTTTAGCGTTGCAAAAGTCCGGAAAAAACCCGTGTTTCACCAAACAAATCGTTTTTTTCGGAATTTTATAGAAAAAACAATGAATTTTCTGCTTTTTAGGGTTCCGTAGCCAAATGGCAAAAAACGGAACCCTTATAGATTCGTCATGTCTGTCTGTCTGTCCGTCCGTATGTCACAGTCACTTTTTTCCGAAACTATAAGAACTACACTGTTGAAACTTGGTAAGTGATAAGGTTTGATAGCACTAGCGAAAAAAGGAAGTATGGGACTATCGGTTGCTATGCTACGTTGTTATGTCATGTCACCCTAATATGAAAAACTGATTTTAAATACGTGTGTAAATAAATCCTTAAATATCATAATAATTGTCCTTGTGTATAATATTTCATCCTTCTCCGTTTCCAACTCGTACCAGCCTCTGCTATTTATATCAGGTTCTGTGCCCCACCGGAGAAAAAGGAGAGTGTTTACTGCAATGGATTTTTCTACGAAAATAGATATCGGCAAACTTGGAGGAAAAGAAAACTGGTCTACCTGGAAATACAAAATTTCTATTATGCTAGAAGGTACAGAAGGTGCCTTAGAAGCAGTTGAGGGAAAGCACCAGAAACCTATTCTTGTTGCAGAAGCAGGTGACGCTGCGCTAAACGCCTATAATGCTGCGATGGCTAAGTATAGGAAGGTTGAAAGCGGTGCTCTGCTGATCCTACCAACATGACCGAAGACACATTAAAGAAAGTTATGAGGTATAGGACTGCACACGAGGTTTGGCAAGAGCTACACAGACTTTTTGACGGGCAATCTGATGACCGGGCTTATAATTTGTGTCTCGAGTTCTTCGGAGTTAAACATAATAAAGATGTTGATATTCCAACTCATATGTCTAAACTTAAGAACCTATGGAATGACCTAAAGGTTGAAATTTCCAAAATTGACGCTACAGCAAAGCTCCCTGAATTGTTCCTGATTTGTAAAGTTCTAGATACGCTAGACGATAGATACTTTAACTTTAAGTCAAGCTGGCTAATGCTAAAACAGTCTGAGAGAAATATAGACAGTTTAACTACTCACCTCTGCACATTCGAAAGAGATTTAGGCAGTCAAGAGAGCTTTAGACAGGAGGCACTAGTGACATCACCCGCTGAACGACAAATTGCACTAAATAAGGATAAGCAGCTTATTTGCAACTATTGTTTTGGAAAAGGACATAGAGTTCGCAAGTGTAAGAAGTGGATTAAGGATGGGAGGCCACCTAAACCAACTTCAGGCGCGTCAGCATCCGGCTCGAAAACCAATCAAGTGCAACAGATTTCGCTTATGGTAAACGCATGCTCATTAAACGAAATTCAAGACCGTGAGAACTGGTATATTGATAATGGAGCAACAACACACATTGCAATTACAAGGAATGCCTTCACCCTTTTTCACGAGTTTGACTCTGACCACACCGTATCGACGGCAGATGGAACCACTATACCTGCGTTGGGAATGGGCTCTATTGTGGTAGAAGCAAATGTTAACGGAAACAAGGAACGAATGACTCTAAACAATGTGTGGTTAGTACCATCACTGACAAAAAATCTGTTTTCAACTTTGGCAGCACAAGATAGGATGCAGAACAGCATCTTCACGTCAACAACAAGAGAGTGCAAGCTAGTTATTGAGGGCACAACTAGAATTATTGGGAATAGAATTCCACACGGAGGACTCTACAAGTTGGACATGATGACGATCATTCCAATAAAGTATGCAGCGATTGAGGTTAATGCTCTAACTGGTTCCAACATGCTACAGATGTACCACGAGCGCCTTGCTCACCAGGACAAAAGACATGTCATTCGCGTGGTAAAACGTGAGTTAGGCATTCAACTGAGTCCAGACAAAGTGAAGTGTAAGGGTTGCATATATGGAAAGTCACATCGAAAGCCCTTTGGAACAAGGGAAAGAGCAACATCCGTTGGAGAGCTGATACATACTGATGTGTGCGGTCCCTTCGCAACAAAAAGTATATCGAAATACCAATACTTCGTATTATTCAAGGACGATTACTCAAGTTACCGTATGGTCTACTTTATTAGGGAAAAGTCTGAGGTGAAGGATAAACTTCTTCAAATGCTTCAAGAAGTGAGAAACGCTGGGCATACTGTCAAGACTTTACTGAGTGACAATGGTGGTGAATTTGACAATGAAGCTGTCCGTAAAATACTGCAAAGTTTCGGCATCAAGCAACGATTAACAATGCCATACACGCCTGAGCAGAACGGCTGTAGTGAGCGGGAGAACCGAACGCTTGTAGAGGCTGCTAGATCGATAATGTATGCGAGAGGAGAAATGCCGCAAGTACTTTGGGCTGAGTTAATCAACACTGCTGCTTATGTACTCAACAGGACCGGACCTACAAGAATAGAAGGAAAAGCACCTTTTGAGTTATGGCATGGGAAGAAGCCTAAGATAGCTCACCTGAAGATAATTGGAAGTGAATGCTTCGCTCATATTCCGAAACAGAATCGCAAGAAAATGAGTAAGAAGGCTGTTAAAGGCATACTGATAGGCTACGAAAATGATGATGGTTATCGTGTCTGGGACGGGAATAAGACGTTGAGGTCTAGAGATATAACTTTTGAGACTGATGTTGAGTTCAAGATTTCAACCAGTGCCCCTATCTGTTCAGAGGGAGATATTGAGACCAGCGCCAGCGATAACGTACATGGTTTCGAGCATGAACCAAAAAGTAATGAAAATAATTTTGAACATGTTCTAGAGGGAGATAGAACAGACGTTATACAAGACCAAGTTCAAGAAGAGGAAGGCTTCACAAACGAGAATTCCGTTGAAAGAGCAGTTGTAAGTCATGGTGAAGAACGTAGTGATCATGCCAGTGAAGATGAAGATTATTTTGTCGATGCTGATGCAGAGCCTTTGGAAGTAATTGAGCCCCTGAGAGAAGTGGTCTCTGGATACAACCTGAGAGACAGACAGAGCATTGCACGTCCCAAAAGATTATGTGACTACGTGTGCTTCGTAGGCACAGAAAGCTTCCCAGATACTTACAAAGAAGCTCTTGAAAGGGAGGACAGTATTGAATGGCAGAAGGCCATGACTAATGAGCTTAGGTCACTGGAAGGTAACGAAGTTTGGATGTTGTGTGATTTACCGCCCAACAGAAAAGCGCTACCATGCAAATGGGTTTTCAGAATTAAACGCAACCCAGATGGTACAGTTGACAAGTATAAAGCCAGGCTTGTGGTAAAGGGATTCAAGCAAAGAAAAGGAATTGATTATGAACAAACTTTTAGCCCGGTTGCTCGGATGGCTACTATAAGAGCCTTGCTAAGTGTAAGTGCCAAAGAAAATCTGCATTTAGTACAATTTGATGTCTCCACAGCATTCTTGAATGGCAAGCTGAAAGAAGAAATTTACATGAAACAGCCAGATGGATTAAGTGACGGAACATCAAAGGTTTATCGGCTCAAAAGAAGCTTATACGGCCTAAAACAAGCACCTCGCTGCTGGAACTCATGTTTTGAAGAGATCCTACTGCAAAAGGGATTCATGCAGTATGTGGCAGACTGCTGTCTTTTCACTAAGAAAGTGGGAGACAAGAAGATCCTTATCACAGTGTACGTGGATGATGGTCTTGTAGCCACGACAGATGAAGCTCTGGCGAACCAATTTCTCAAGGAGTTAGGTGATACGCTAAAAATCACCAGCAAACCAGCATCCTACTACCTGGGGCTGGAAATTTCACGATCCAAAGATGGTTCTATTGATATTAATCAGGAATCCTATACAAATAAGATTTTAGAACGCTTCCGTTTATCTGACTGCAATCCTGTCTCTACACCTATGGACAGGATTCCGACGTCTGAAATAGGGAAAGTTAGAGATGGAGACGCTAAAGAGAAGAAGTTTCCATATCGAGAGGCTGTAGGTGCTCTCGCGTACCTCATGACAGGCACGCGCCCTGACATAGCCTATGCTGTTGGGGTAGTATCAAGAAAGTTGGAGAATCCAACAGAAGCTGATTGGCTAAAGGTAAAAAGAATATTTAGATACCTGAAAGGAACAATATCGTATGGCATCAGATACCAAGCCAACTTTGCAAGAGCCAAATTAGAAGGCTACAGTGATGCAGATCATGCCGGTGATGACCTTACAGGACGCTCGACGACAGGTGTCACTTGTCTATTTGCCGGTGGTGTTGTTTCATGGTTAAGCCAACGTCAAGCATCAGTTGCAATTTCAATTACTGAAGCGGAGATTGTTGCAGCAAGCGAAGGCGCGCGTGAGCTTGTGTGGCTTCAAAGAGTTTTCAACCAACTAACAAGCCTCGAAGGCATACCCACACTGAAAGTGGATAACGAAGCGGCCATACGCCTTGCATATAATCCAGAATTTCATAAACGGACAAAGCATATCCGAGTAAGACACTTCTTCGTTCGAGAAACAGTACAAAAAGGTCTAGTGGATGTACAAAAAACAAGTTCTACCGATCAATTGGCTGACCTTTTGACAAAGGCAGTTCCGAGACCCAGGCTCGAGAAGCTTAGAGCAGACTTAGGGCTGCATAACCTTTTTTCAACTAGTGAGGGAAAGTGATAAGGTTTGATAGCACTAGCGAAAAAAAGAAGTATGGGACTATCGGTTGCTATGCTACGTTGTTATGTCATGTCACCCTAATATGAAAAACTGATTTTAAATACGTGTGTAAATAAATCCTTAAATATCATAATAATTGTCCTTGTGTATAATATTTCATCCTTCTCCGTTTCCAACTCGTACCAGCCTCTGCTATTTATATCAGTAAGTAGATGTATTCTGTGAACCGCATTAAGATTTTCACACAAAAATAAAAAAAAAAACATAAATTTTGGGGGTTCCCCATACTTAGAACTTAGAACTGAAATTCAAATTTTTTTTTCATCAAACCCATACGTGTGGGGTATTTATGGATAGGTCTTCAAAAATGATATTGAGGTTACTACATCATTTTTTTCTAAACTGAACAGTTTGCGCGAGAGACACTTCCAAAGTGTTAAAATGTGTGTCCCCCCCCCCTGTAACTTCTAAAATAAGAGAATGATAGAACTAAAAAAAATATATGATGTACACTACCATGCAAACTTCCACCGAAAATTGGTTTGAACGAGATCTAGTAAGTAGTTTTTTTTTTAATACAACATAAAAACATTGATCATAGCTACAACGAACTTTAATATTATGTTACTTGCTGCTACGGAACCCTTCATGGGCGAGTCCGACTCGCGCTTGGCCGCTTTTTTTAATCTATATTTGGTCTAATTTGTACCTACAAAGGCGCGACATCGGCGACATGGAGGCAGAAACTATTGAAATAGGTGTCGAGAGTGAGAGTGATCGACCATGAATTAATTGACAATATTCATGTGTTGAGTTTTTTTCATAAAAAAACCCGAAAAGAAACGGAAAAAAAACAAAATTTCAAAAACTCAAGGATAAAAACATCCGATTCTTTCCGGAATTTTCAACGCTAGTCTGAGCCTATAGCCAAGATGCGTTCGGTAGCTAGCGTTTCGATCACGCAATACGAAGTCACGTGATCTACCAGTGACGCGATTGGTTTGAATACCAAACGGAAGTGAGTCTTGGTTGGTAGACTTGTGCCGCGCCGCTGACAGGAAGCATTTTAATCGTTGCCTTTTAAGCACTTAGGTATAATATAATATAATCTGGGGGGTTATCATGACATAACAATGCAGTTCTGTTTACGGCCAGAGAAAAGGACAGAGCTATGACAGTTATATAGCTCGGTCCTTTTCTCTGAGCGTAAACAGAACTGCATTGTTATGTCATGATAACCCCCCTGTTCTGTATTTTCGTATCTTATGTGATATCGCTCTCTGCTATTACTTTATATATATGTTAATAGTGTGAGCCCTTGTCACAGAACATAATAACTCTGGCCCTTACTTTGTGTAAATCAGCAGTCAATTGGTTAACCTTTTTTTTATATTAAGGTGAAGGCACACGAGCACAGGCCACCTGATGGTGAGTGGAATCTGAGACCCATAGACATTTGAATTCTCAAGACTATAATCCTAAGACCTCAAATGCGTTGATGGAATGCCTCTGCTAGTAATTTCACCGGTGGTCTTAATCCCACACCGGAACACAACAATGCGAATACTGTTGCGTGGCGGGTGGTTAATGGATAAGATGGTGGTAGCGATCCGGACGGACCCTGCACAGGGTCCTACCACCACTGCACAGTGTAATGCCATGCAACTGCGTAGTGTGCGTAGTTTAATGTTTATTGGTTTCTTGGTTGCGTGTCTTTAATTAATTTGTTTTTGTATTAGATGGTCACTTAGATTTTAATACATCTTTTTTTGTTTTATCTCCTTCTTTCTTTCTTTTTTTTATCGTCCTTGTGGTTGCCGGGTTTGAATAGTGCCACTCTGACTAGTGTCTTCCCGTGGATGTCGTAAGAGGCGACTAAGGGAATAAGGGCTTGTAGTACTGTTAGGCGATGGGCTTGCAACCTGCCACTAATACACTAGTAAACTTCTTGGCCTGATTGTGCAAAATGTGGTTACAGAATTCATAAGTCTTTTTAGGGTTGTTGATATTTCTGTAGCTCTGCCTACCCCACTCTGGGAATGAAGGCGTGATTTTATGTATGTATGTATGTCTTTCTTTTATTGTTATGTTTTAGTAATGTCACTGGTATTCCTCATTTCACTCAAATAGGGGCCACAGAAAATCAGCGTGGTGGGTAGTGGGTCGCCACGCCACGGCACCATGCCGAATATATTATGCCCTAGTTGACGCTATTTGATACTATCTTACTTCTTTTTTTTTTCATGTTGTATATGTATTGTGTCAGATATTGTCAATAAAATTATTTCTATTCTATTTCTATTTCAAACGAATAGATACGCTAGTTAGCGTACGCATCTTGGCTAGGGCCTCTGGTTTCTTAATTACTCCATTGACCTTGACGACACGCCTAGTTGGGAGTGACTCTGCCTCCGAAGCCAGCGGTCCCGGGTTCAAATCCCGGTAAGGGCAGATATTTGTGTGATCAGCACGTGTATTTGTTCCTGAGTCTTGGATGTTTTCTATGTATTTAAGCATTTATTTCTCTATCTAAGTATGTTTATCGTTGTCTAGTACCCATAGTACAAGCCTAGAGCTTAGTTTGGGACTAGGTCAATTTGTGTAACATTATCCCGTGATGTTTATTTATTTATTTATTTCGTACAACATACATCATTAGGGTAATTTACTTGTACACATCGAATACGAACATTTTTCTACAAATTTTCTTTTGTCTCG
This sequence comes from Acleris holmiana, assembly GCA_949316455.1. Classification (NCBI taxonomy): domain Eukaryota; kingdom Metazoa; phylum Arthropoda; class Insecta; order Lepidoptera; family Tortricidae; genus Acleris; species Acleris holmiana. The sequence goes on from OX438788.1 coordinate 9,263,587, forward strand.
TCTCATCTGCTACATGAAGCGCTCTGGGGCACATAAGTCGTCCCATTCACTGTACAGCGCGACTTGCTTGCTGGACGGGTAGTTAGTGGGCGTTGAAGGTGTACGTATCCCTTCATTTTTCATAATTTCAATGGCACTAATTTCATTTGCCATAATGGTCAACTGGCTATATAACCCTCATTTTCCCTTACATCACATACCATAATTTAATTTGCCATAAAGTTTTTTTTCTGAAATCGTAAGTCTTTTAGGTAATTTGTGCATGCCATTGTATAGAGACCAATAGGTTAGGTTAGGTTTGTTTTATTACAATTCTAAATAGCTTTCAGTTTTAGAAAAAAATACTTTATGTCAAATGAATATTATAGCGCATCATTCGTATAGCATATAAAAATCGGGCAAGTGCAATTATTGCATATAAAATTCGGTCAAACGATAGAGAACTACTAAAATATCATGGTCATACACAGTTGCTGTCGCACACTGTTGCATATATATCTGATCTACGACCATGGTGTTCAGTTGGTGTCGTTGGGGACAAGTTTACACGATTTAACAACACCTTGGTGTGTGCCTACGGCTTGTTTTAGCAAGAACAGGAGGGTTATTATGACATGGCTATAACAGCTAGATAGATCTGTCGTTTTCTCTGAGCGTAAAAAACTGCATACTTAAGTCATAATAACCCCCCAAGACTCTATAGTCTTTCTTTTTTTCTTTTTCAAGCTTTAATCATTACTATCTATTACTTTATTAAGTACCTACTTGTAATGTAACTTACTTTTAAGTGTCTGTACTTTTGTTTGAAAAAATGACCTGCTGGAGTTTCTTGGCGCTTCTTCTCCGCAATGATGGTCTTATCTGAACCGCTAGTAAATTCACTTCATATTACCGACGTGTAAAAGAGCCCCATGGGGCCTATTTACTGAATAAACATTTTGATTTTTTGATTTTGATTTTGATTGAATATTCATATTGACATTTTCGAAACAGTTATAGGTTTGACGCTTTCGTTTAAAGGCTCCATCTATGACTTTAGTTCTTATTCTATGCCTTGAGACGATATACCGGGTGTTGCCTGTAATAGGAGCAATAAATTGAGGGATCGTTTCTACTCTATAAACGTAGAAACATTTGTTCTACAACTTAAAAAAATATGTAATTTGCTATTTGGGATTTTTTCAAACCAAATAAATAGCATTTTTAATGTACTCCATCCAATAGTCTAGTTGACATTTTCTGTCAGCCTACAAACTTCGTACTTTTCGCAATACATTGCTTGCTTAGAAGATCTAACTTCATTAATATTTAGTTAACAATAACTTGTTTTCAAAAGACGTAAAATAAATGTAGTTACGTTTGTGGTGTGGAAACGATCCCTCAATTTATTGCTCATATTACAGGCAACACCCGGTATAACAGATACCACAGATAACATTACATGTATATATAATAAGAAACAACCAGTTATTTATACATAAGTTGTTGTAGGACCTTGTGCTGGGTTTTCCATGCCATTTTAATACATGATGCGTTATGAATGGGACCTTTGAAATGAAGGAACTTTTATTAGATAAAGAATATATTCTTATTCTTTGTTGTCTTGAGCGTACAAAACAAATGAATCACGACAGCGAAACAAAACAAAATTATATGTTAATAAAAGATTGTAATTTAGAAATAATAGTTATTTAAATCCTAGAGACTTGACCATAATAAAAAATAAGCGCTTTAACGCTTAATATTTCATAAACGGGTCCCTTGATCGAAACTTTGTTTTCATAAACTCGCAACATTTTTGAAAGAGCTATCCAACGACGACCCAAACTATGGGGTCGACGAGATTATACAATCTTCATGCCAAATTACAGCTTTCTAGTACTAAGAGAACCATCAGAGGCTCTTTGAGAGTTCTCTGCCTTTTCCTCGACAAATCTTTGACAAATGCATCGTTTCGTAACTTATTCATTTGCCAACCCGCTTTTTTGTCTGTAACTACAAATATTTCAGGATTTTTATAAAACTAACCACCGGTACTACACGATGGTCCCGAAAATATGCAGAATTATTTACAGTTTCGGAAAAAACGCGGGTTGTCATATGATTATGTTTGTGAAATGAATCGTTTGTAAATTGTTGGTTATGAATTGATAGGATCCCGTCCCTGAGCTAGGCTGCGGACGGACGGATGGACGGACACGGTGAAACTATAAGGGTTCCTAGTTTTACTAAGGAATCCTAAAAAACAGTGTTTTGTAAGCTAATACAAATATTGAACACACTAACAGATTAATTGAATAGATTTATTTTATTTTATGGCAGGGAAAAGTTATTTTATCGAAACATATTGTAATAATCTTATCACTACGCAGAATTTTCATTTCATCTAAAGGCCTTTCTCGCCGCATGGGTTTTTTTTTTAAGTCACAAGTCTAACCTAATGTTTAAGATATTTTGAAAATATCGTCCCCTTACTTCTAGAACCGACTAACTGCATGAAGTATAGTTTTGAGAAAAACGAATTTAAAGGTTTGAGTGTTTAAATTTCTAGTTAAACCGAATTCTAAGTAAATGATATTTGAGATTTTATAACGAGAGGTTATTAGTAATCAAATCTGTACGTGACAAATTAGTATATTCTTAAAACAAATGGGTTAAATTGAGGGTTATGTAAAAAAGGTGATGCAGATAAGTGGTTTTTGCTGTAGAGTCAATTTAATCGTATCTTATAAACTAAGAGGCTTAGGCAGTATTCATTAAAAGTTAAACTTTCTTACTTATATGAATTACACTTTGTACTAGAAAAATATTGAGAATTGTGATTAATTATGCAGTTATCTTAGTTTATATTATAGTCACGAATCAGTTAGTTGGTTTTGGCTGTAGAAAATTTGATATTTCAGAATTAAGTGCACTTAAAATGCTAATATGTCACTAGTATGTCTTGTCATGTAACTAACTTTACCAACTGCCCCGCCCCTACAAGGTATAGCGTTATGTTTTGTAACGTTTGCATTACTCAAGACTTTAGCCTATTCGTTTACAAAATTTCATCGAATTATGTTTACTAATAAGGCGTTTATTAGATAAAAAGCCACATTGAGACAAACATTGGTGTTAACTGAAGAAGTTTGTAGTTAAAACTAAAATAAACGTCACATAGGTTCCAAAAATAGTTTATTAGGGTTATACAAATTAGGGAACAGTAGATCAATTTATTCTTCGTCACTGCTCGTGTCGGCTGCGGCCACGTCTGGCGCCCGACCTACCATGTCGTTCTCGCAGGCGAGTGTCTTGAACCAGCCGTGGTCAGCCTCTGGTATAATGCCCTTATCTCAGAGACTTATAAGGTCCCTCTTTTTAGCTACGCTGATAGGCAGGGGAATTCCTCGAGAATCTGACAAATTTCTTCTGTAAAACATTTCTCAGCCTCGTTTAACAACTCTGGATTGCAGTTATCTGAAACAAATAATACTGGCTTTGAGTTATGTACTGTCACCAGCAATTATAATATTAACCTGCATTAGGCGCAAACATATCTGGCACGCTCTTATAATTATCTCTAGTAATAAAGACGTGTCGTGATAATATATTATAAATGGTGACTGTACGTCTTTATTCTGTATTTTCTTTTTTCTTTTTCCGCAATAAAAACTTTACATAACTACTTACATACATACATAAGTTCATACATAACTACTACTTTACCCTAAAAAGTTTTTTTTAATATTTTAGTTGGCAACAATGGCGACTGTACTTGTATCACTGATAACTTGTCTAGCCCAGCCAGTCCTTGTAAATATTTACTCACCTTTATCCTCGAGAATCTGACAAATTTCTTATTTCTCAGTCTCGTTTAACAAATCTGGATTGCAGTTATCTGAAACATAAAACTAGCTTTAAGTTATGTACTTACATTACATCCCTATTCTGTACACATTGTATTTTTTATTTTCATTCAGTGCCATAAATAGTTTTAATACATATAAATAGGTACATACATGACTAGTTCTTTCTAAAAAAATCATTTTTGTGACACACTTTATTCTTGCCGACTGTACTTGTACCACTGATGACAAACTCGCTATTAAAAGATGACTCCAACGAGTACAAACTTTATGGACCTACTATAACCCGTTGAAGAGCTCTTATGGCCACCTTCCGTCTCGAGCATCATACCAGCTTGATGGTACCATATTATTGTATAGTCATCGGAATCACATTAGCATGCAAATTTTCAAATCTATCCGACAAAGAAAAGTACGTTAACATCGTCTTTTAAGATTTTTTTAATCAGTCAATCAAGACCGTAAATATTGCGACAACGATGACCTTGCCTTGATGACCTACTCAAAATTATTTTGTATACCTAATATGAAACTAAGATAATACGCTTAGTATTTCAAATTGAAATAGTATTTAATTTTGTTAAGTGGCATACCTATTACCTAGTAAGTACCTAGTTGGTTACTAAGTTATGTTACTGTAATAATCCTTATCTATATAAAATATACTAACGAAAGTTAAATAAATTACATATTAAAATGAAGTACACACAATCAGGATTTACATTTGTCAATTTCATTCAAAATGGCCTCCTTGGGCCTGAACACAGGCCTTCAGACGACGAGGCCAGTCATCAATAGCGGCACGCACGGTTGTCATATCTAATTCCGTCACTGTCTTGACTATGGCCCGCTTGAGGGAGTCAAGATTTGTGTGGGGTTTAGCACAGGCTTTCTCCTCAATAACCTGCCATATAGCATAATCCAGGGGGTTGAGGTCCCGGCTGGAGGAGGGCAGACTTAGTGGGCAATGAAGTCAATTTTGTTGCTTCGAAACCAGGCTTAAGTTGTTTTTGCCTTATGTGTAGGTGCTGAGTCTTGTTGAAAGACCCAGGGCTGGTTTTGAAATAGAGAGTGGCTTAAAGGCTTCACTATTGGTTCCAGAACGGCTCCCTGGTAAACTTTAGCCCCAGTTTTGACACCTTTTTCACAGAAATAGACCTGTGTTAACCCTGAGTATGACACACCTAACCAAATCATGACATAAGAGGGATGATGGCCTCGTTGCACTCTCGGAACAGCTACACTCGCTTCTTGACTGTTTTTTGCATATACTCTGTCATTCTGGCGGTTACAACATTCTTCAATGGTAAAAATTTTTTCGTCTGTAAATAATATACCTATTTCGGTGGCCATTTTGTGCGTACCGCTTCAGTAGCACGCGACTTCTATTCAGCCTCATAGTCTTCAATCGTCCATTAAGCAAATGACCTTTCCGTCTACGATAAGCATGTAGTCCAAGGTCTTGATTGATAACTTTTTTAAGGGAGCTTCTCTTCACAGACATCTGAATTGCCAACAACTTTTGCTTCCGGACGGGGTTTCTTGCGATTCTCGCCTTCACTGCCTTTATTAGAGCTGGGGTCCGAACGGTGCGTGGTCTTCCAGACCTCTTGCGGTCATCAAAGCTCAGGGTACTATTGTACCTATTAATGGTACGATAAACGAATTGTTTGTTGATTTTCAGATTTTGAAGCAACTTCAAAATCACGTTTGGCGGATGCTCGCATTTGTGCAACGCAATTACAGCGACACGATTTTCTTTTAGACCCCAATCCATTATAAATACGACGAGATAAGTGTTGTGTGTGCTATAAAATTATAACTGACATCCCGCCATATTATGTAATTTTTTATTTTTTCGGTAGTTTTTGTTTTAACGCAAGAAAAGAGTTTGCAAATCGAGTAACAGAACTTAGTAACCAACTAGGTATGTAGGTAGGAACGCGTTACAATCCACGGCAAACTGTTGAGTAGGTAGTTGTAATACCTACCTAATTCGTTTCCATATTCGACTTCCATGGTCTGGTTGATTTGTCCGTGACTTCACCAGAAGATAGCTTGTTGTCATCAATGTCATCATCAATAACGAAAACTTTTTGTTTAAGTATGTTGGGGTCAACGCCCCGCGCGATTTGCCGTAATTAATTATGTTCAAAATGCAAATTCGGTGTCTTAAATGACATTGTCTAAAATAGTTCGCCTTATTCAGCGAGATTTTAGTAACATTAACATTAGGAAAACCTTTGATAATGTTCTAGTGATCACCTAACCTATCAATTTTAAAATAATTAATAGAAACAGTCATTTTGACTTACCTCTTTATTCGAACCGTTCCCAAGCACCAGACTTAAAAGTTTTTTGTACGGGAATTCATTCTTCCACGTTTGTCATCACTGTTATTTCGTAAATATTATATGCGTGCACGCAATCGACGTCGACACTTCTAAACATGTGAAACGCGACTAAGCTGTGAGGGCCTCACTAAGGAGCACAGCGTGAAGCGCGTACGCGCACGTTAAGCGGTTTTGGCTGAATCAGATTCTACCGTCGAAAGAAAAAACGATGCAAGCAAAACATGTTATAATATGTTTTAGATGTTTTTGCCGATTTATATTCTTACCTGCTGAGTAATTACGAAGTGGAAAAACATATTATCGATTGGTTTGAATGTTTTTGTAGATGGCAAAATGAACGTTTATTATTATGGTTAACACCAAAAAACGACTACACATGTTTAGTATCTTATTGGAGTAACTAAATTGTATTTTTGTTAAAACATGAAACCTGCTAAAACCACTTTAATGAGGATAAATTGTTTTTCTTCTTAAAAATTTAAAAATATCGATTATAACAGCCATTTAGTAGCTTTTGCTTGTTCAATATTAAAAAAATCGCCGTTAAACTACTTTAAGCTAGAGGCTAACTCAAGAACGGAGCATCATATTAAAAAACGGGTTTTGACAACACGTAGACATCGGAAAGTACTTTCTAACGGTATTCGTAACTTGGTTTTGCCTGAAAGGTACTTTAGTCGGTTCTAGAAGTAAGGGGACGATATCATGGCTTCAGTAGAAAAATAGCATTCGATGGAGTGATAAAATCGATGAAGTGAAATTCGATAGTTAGTAGATTTTACTTCTGATAACCTTCGGGAAGGGAAGATGGCTGATTGTAGAATGTCCAGCTTTTACTTTTGGTTTATTAAGTTGACTGTTTTACTGTACTCACTTTACATTGGCGAAATCACTGTGAAATATCGCGGTGGACCGCCATTCATAAAAAAATAAGAAGAAGAAGAAATTCAATAAAATTATGGGTTACCATCTGAGAACCATAGTTGCATTGTTAGAGTGCAGTCATAGTATTGCACTGGAATACCTCTATTTTAGTCATTCCACTGGGTGTCGTGTTTCCACCAGAACACAAAAATGCGAATGCTGCTTGGCTATGTGAAGCTTGACAATGCCTTGTCACCAATTAAACCACCTTGTAAGACTTTTGCACGAGTTCTTCAGTTTATGGAAGAGCACAGAAGTCTTCCATATTTACTTCGAAGTAGAATAATTTAATGAACTGTAAACAACACTAGTTTTATAATTTATTGAAATAATTAAATGAAAAACAACCTTATACAGTTCACCATAGACATATTACAAAGATACGTATCATCTGACACAAAATACATTGCAAAGTATTAAGTCTAACAAAGCGTTTAATCCCAAATCTCTTCAAGATTATGAATTGATTTGGCAACAACAATAGAATGTTCGCCATCAGGCAATTGAATTCGTTCTTCAGTCATGGCTTCTTCTGGCAAGTAGTAAGTAATAACAGGTGTAGATCCCGCTCCTTCGGCATCTTGTCCATATCTAACTACTTTAGAATGTCCAAACACAGTTTCAACGCTAGTCCTTCCCTTTTTATCTTTAGAAAACACTTTGACTGGTGTTATGTCATTTTCCGCAATCCTCCAATCGGATTTCGCGTCAGAATATACTGATGCTTTGTCAAAATTATCTGCAACAAATTTGTCATTTATTTCTTGGGAAGCATACTTGATTTGTTTAGTTTGAAAATCTGGTAATTCTAATAGCGGGGGAGATCGAAAAGTGATTTCAACGCTTCTGTCTGATAGACGTTCTTCCACACATTCTTTATTTATGTCAGTTGGAATAGGTAATGTGTATTTGGAATTGGTTTTGTCTATGTTGAGATTGTCATTTAATTCGCTTGTAATATCCCTTGAGTTATGTTTTTGAAGATTCACATACCTTTGTTCGTTTCGTTTGCCTCCGTTTCTGTCAGTTGTATAATGATACCGATCTGGTTCTTCATCACTTGTGTAATACGCACTGTCTCTAAAATTAGGATAGTAATCCCCTACACTATTTTCATAAATTGTGAGTATTTTATCTTCCTTGCCAAGTTCAGGAAACGTTTCAAGTTTATTGTATTTCAGTGTTGTCGTCTCGATTTCGTTTAATTTTGTAAACTTGTCTTTCATTGCTTCTACTTTGCCTATTAAATCTTTAGGGGTTTCAATTTGTTGCTCTGATTTTTGTTTTGAAACCTCGCTGTTAACTGGATTCCTTGCAGTTTTTATTTTTTCCGTGGTGAAAGTCTTTGTTTCTATATTAATAAGAGTGGGGTTAAGCTCTACATTTTTTTTACTATTATCACATTTTTCTTTTGTACCATGGCAATCTTCTTTTTTGTTAATGTTCCCTCTTTCTGTCCAACTTACTTCAGGTCTTGGCCTTTTTTCAGTTGGTTGTCGGGTTCTCTGGGTCGTAGTTCGATAAGCAGGGTTGAACATTTGTGGTAAATGTTGCCCGTAACCAATAGGGAAATAAGAATTTTGTGGAACTTTTGAACTTTCTGAAATTTGTGCTTGGAGTTTTAACGTTGCTAGCAGAGTTTTGGCGATTTCTTCAGGTATTGCAGGATTTTTAGTGCAAAAGTCTTTGATGATGGCGTTTTCGACATTTTTCACTCGGGTTGGATTAATTTTTCTCGGTACCAGATTGCCATTTGTGTAACTTTCTTCGACAGGTCTTTGATAAGGCACCACTTCTTGTTTCTGTTGGATAATTTTTCTAATATTATCTACTAAAACTTTCCGCATAGTTTTACGATTTTCGTCTGCTCTTTCAGGTTTTGAGCTTTCATCTACTAAAGCACTATTATTGTTACATATATCACATTCGCCTTCCTTATTTATTTCATCTGAGTTCTCAGAAACATTTTCTTGTTTTCTTGGCCTACCACGTTTTATTTGTCTATTGTCTTGCCTCCTTTGTTCACTTTCATTTTCATCAATCTCACTTAAAAACTCACTATCATCTTCTGTGTATTGTTCTTCACTTTGTACCATTTGTCGCTGTTGCTTTCTATTTCTTCTAGCTTTATATCTTCTTTTATTTATACTCTTATCATTCGTTTGATTTGTTGTAAAATATTCAGGTGGTATTATAATATAATTATTAATAATATTAGGTACTCCAGTATTTTGAGCTTCACATTGATTACAAACCCTATTTGGATTCATAAGCATTTGCAACTGTGGACTTAGAAGTCTACTTAGCATTACTTGCTTTAAGATTTCTGGGTCTAGAGGAGGATTAGTGACTTGATTCTGGATAGTAGCTGCCTGGTTACAAGGGCAGTTATTGCTTGGCTGGTTAACGACTGGCATTGAAGCGAAGACATTTCGAAGACCGTTGTTTTGACAAGCCTGGCATGGTGGTAGGACTTGGTTCGGGCATGTTTGTGAAGGACAAACTGGACAGGCCTGAGATGGACATGTTTGAGAGAACTGTAGCGGCAGCCTTTGGAATAGTGGGTTAGCTGCAACCTGGAAATAAAAAGACCTTGTTAAAGGTTTAAGCTGGATTTTTATTCATGTTATTGAGATTTGACAGGTCAAAAACCCTGCAGTTAGAAAACCAGCCAACAGAGAGTCAGACGCATGTATTGAGGTTTTCGTAAATTTCGGTAGCATCACAAAATATAAAGACCGGTCAAGTGCGATTCGGATTTACGCCAGATGGATCTGTATTGCCCGACTCGTATTTGACCAGAGTTCATGTTTTTTTTATGATTTGCACTACACTAAATTAAATCGGTGATCATGCAAATCATAGTTACCCTACTTTTAGAATTATTCCCTCTTTGGATCCTATAAAAAAAATTTTAAAACGACTTAAAAAAAAGGAGGGAGTTCTCAATTCGTCGGGGTTTATTTTATGTATGTTTTCCGATTACACAAAGACCGCTGCTTTGTTTCATTGTGGTTACTTTCCAGCACGTCAAGATCTGATGATGGGATCTTGGAAAAATCGAGGGAACTGCTTAAATATTATTGGAATAAATATACGTGGATGATATAACAGTATTATTATGATCACTAAAACGTATGATTTCCGTGTGGTTGCCGGGTTAGAATAGTGCCACTCCATGTCTTCCCGTGGATGTCGTAAGAGGCGACTAAGGGAATGAGGGCTTCTTGTACTGTTAGGCGATGCGCTTGCAACCTGTCACTAATACACTGGTAAACATCTTAGCCTGATTGTGCAAAATGTGGTTACAGAATTACCAACAAGTTTTTTAGAGTTGTTGGTAATTCTGTAGCTCTGCCTACCCCACTCTGGGAATAAAGGCGTGACTATATGTATGTATGTATGTAAAACGTATGAAACAAAATAAATGATCATAAAAACTAAAAACCGTATTCGAAAAACAAGAAATAACTTCTTTTAAAATGATAGCTAATAGGGCAGTCCAACTTATTTAAGACGGTTTTTAGATTTTCGAGATTTAAAGTCAGTTATTTGTTCGTATCTTGAAACATGTTAGATATGTCTATCTTTGCATCTCTTTCTGTCAAGTAGGGTGACCACACTGTTTACAATAGATTATTTAATTTTGATGATTGCGTGATTAAGTCTGAATACTCTAAATCTAAACACCTACATACCTATATCATTAGGATCCCACTTGAATGCTTAATTAAGTCATAATTATCACTTTAATCACGTCTTCGAGTCAGCCTGTATAGTCACAACAAAACACTTATGTTCGGACGATACAACAAAAAAACATTGAAAAAAAAACCCTCTATTTCCTAAAAACTATAAAATACAAACACAAATATTTGCAATAAAGTTGTACAAGTTTCTACAGCACATTCAACCAGAAACTGGCATGCAATATTTCTATGTAAAATAACTTCTAAATTGAGCTGAGACTGCATAATTAAAACGAATAGAATGAATGATAGAATAAGTAACAATTTTACAACTCAATCAATTAATTCATAAATAATTCACATGACATAATTTTTATTTCAAATAGTCTTTAACTAAGAAATAAAAGGGACAGAAAACGATAGATAACCACCCATAGCGTGACTGTGCAATAAATATATATCCTGCTCACCAATAGGTAACTACAAGACCAAAAAAGAATAGGTGATTGTTTAGAAACGGTTCTCTGCCTTTTCTCCGACAAATCTTTGACAAACGCATCGTTTCGCAACCTATTTATTTGCCATTCCGCTTTTTTTTCTGTAACTACAAACATGTCGGGTTTTCTATAAAACTAACCTAACCTAACCTATAGGGTTCTACACGATAGTTCTGAAAAAAAAAACGCGGGTTGTCAAATGATATGTTTGTGAAATGAATCATTTGTGAAACGTTGGTTAGGAAATTATAGGATCCCGTTTAGAAACATCTTATTTATTTATTTATTTTATATATTAAATAAACCCACAGCACAATATTGATAAATTATAAGTATGATACAGAAAGCTTGTAAGGGTTACGAGTATAAGCTTTTTATATGTAAACTAGCGACCCGCCAGCGGCTTCGCCCGCTGCAATTTTTTTTTCTTTCATGTCACTTAGGGGTATGAAAAATAGATGTCTGATTCTCAGACCTACCCGATATGCACACAAAATTTCATAAGAATCGGTCGAGCCGTTTCGGAGGAGTTCAATAACGTACACCGTGACACGAGAATTTTATTATTATATATTTTCTGGTTGATTGGTATTTGTAGTTTGAAAAGTTTATGAAGTACCAAATTGTAAATACAATGCCTATTTTACATTTATGTGCTCCACCTCAATAATTTACCAAACAACAAAAGAAGCACCAATTTATTAAATATTTCCGCTCAAAATAATCACTTCAGAGAATCAAACATTAAGCAAGGCTTATTTATTTTCGTATTGTTTGGAATACGGTTTCCGGTACCCGAATCAGTGGAGGGTTTATTTCTAAAAGGATTTCTTGCTTTCCTGATTTCAAGGGAATATTCCGGAACAGGAAATTTCAGAAAACTTTTCTTAAGACTGTGTTTTTTGAAGAAAAAGGTGGGGTTTTTTCTTTGATTTATTATAGGCGTTTTAATGTACCTATTTCACAGTATTGTATAGTCAGCGAAATAGGTGGTATGGTTAATTTTCAGTCGATTTATCCTAAATCAATAAGGTCAATGACACAGACACATTTTTAGCTTTATAACAACCCCCTTTTACGTCAAGGTTTTAAATAAAAAGAGGTAATTTTTAGGGTTCCGTGGTCCAACTAGGAAGTCCAGGAACCCTTATAGATTCGCCATGTCCGTCCGTCCGCAGCCTAGCTCAGAGACTCTTATTACTAGGGGTCTTCGCGCTAGACTGCGGACGGACGGATATCGAGAAACTATAAGGGCTCCTAGATTGACTACAGAACCCTAAAAAACATAGTGTTTATTATTAAATAAAATAAATAAAAATAAAATTATTCTACTAATTTATAATTAAACATTGGCGACTCGTGGCATTCAGGTAGCATTTGACGTTTCTGATAGACTAGTGACGTAACAATGTTTTCAATAATTTAATCTATGTACATATATGACATTCGTTATAGACGATCCATATTTGATCTACCTTCTTAGACGTCTTTTATTTGAAAAAATCTACTTGGTGTAAGAAAATTACCTTTTGACTTCGACTGACGTGATGGGTAAATAAAGCACTCTTCAGTAATGTTACAGCGTAATTTTGTTGGTGTTCTCTTTGATTTCAACTTCCTTATTTTGTAATTAGTTGTTAATATTTTATTGAAAGATGTCCTCGATGTTTTGATAATACTATTACTAGCTTTTGATTACCTTTTGGATGCAGTCACAGTGATGAAAGTAAATTTTCAACAAATTTTCAGGTATTAAGTTGTTAGGTGATCGAACCAGTAATGGACAAGGTCCAATGATGGACACTTGACTCTTATTTTACAGACAATAAAGGTTATTCATTTGTTTTGCAACATCAAATTATAACCTTATGATCTTTGAATTAAGAGTAAAGTGTCCATTATTGGTGCCTGTCAGCTTAAAGTGTCCAACACTGGTGCCATCACCCTACTTTATCTTATCTTAAAAGACTTGAAAAACGTGTCTCATCACTAGTGCTACCTAATAGCCACAGGTCGCCGATGTTTAATCAGGGCCCGTAATTTTCATGCCGCTGACGCAAAAATGACGTCACGCTACTTAGAGTATGATTCCAATTAGTATTTCTTCATAATCATTATTTATTAAATGCCTCTGAGAATTAAATACTTACACACTTACTTACTTATATATTGATTGTTTGTTTAAATTGTTAAAATCAGAAAAAATGTGTCCATCGATTCAAATTTTCTTTTTAACAGGGAAGTTGGAATAATTAACCAGTAGTGCGAACAAACAAAACAATGATTACAAAACAAAAGTATTTTTATGAATATCACATGACGTATGAAAACGAAGATGACGTAGATTTTCTCTGTACGGAATTTGAAGCAAGAAGGATTGTGTGCTTTAAGTTAGAGAGGAGTAATTCCGTTCTGTACTTACTTGTTGAAATGTGGTAATAATAAATACCATTTAATAAAATGTATGTATCGACATAAAATACAAAACAAATAGTTTCATTTACGTTTTACGTATCAAGTAAGTAGGTATTTATTTTTCTACGCGTAAATAGATTACCTACTTAACTTATTTGTACATGATTAAATGATTGACGACTAATGGTTAATAATTTCAATAAAATTATTTGAAATCATACTCTTTGTAGCGTGACGTCATTTTTGCGTTAGCGGCATGAAAACTACGGGCCCTGTTTATAATACACAACATACTTAGTTTTATTTTCTTGCGCGTGTTAAGTACATCACAAAAGTTGATATTGTCAAAAATGTAGACAGAAAAGTTAATATGGTCGATAAGTTGCCTTAAATTTTCTAACTTCCCGCGTAACTTCCTTAATTTTTCTTTCATAAGAACCTTCTCCTGACGATAACGACCACAACAAAAAAAAAATAGCTAAATCGGTCCTGCCGTTCACGAGTAATCGCTACATAGTATAAAACAAAGTCGCTCCCCGTTCTCTGTCCCTATGTATGCTTGGATCTTGAAAACTACGCAACGGATTTTGATGCGGTTTTTTTTAATACATAGAGTGATTCAAGAGGAAGGTTTATATATATAATACTTTAACCCGGAGCGAAGCGAGGGCGGGTCGCTAGTAAATAATAAAGAAAAGATAGATGTATAACTTACCACAGCCACAAAGAAACCAAACAAATAAACCGTTAACATTTTTACTCATTGTCAAACACTTGAAAACTGTGGTCCATCTCGGAAACTAGATATAAGTACGTGATATTGCTATACGTCTGATTATATATGAACGATATATCGGCGTTTATAATCGCTTGTGTTTCTTTATTATCTCGTTACATCTAGATATGCCACGCGAGGTTGCATCAGGTTAAGTTGATGAAGAAACATTATATGGATGTTAATTGTAATTAATTTGGGAAAGGAACTATATCAAAGCCATAATGTTTTAAACTGTAATAGATGGCTGGCTGATCTTTTTACGGTTCCGTGCCCAAAGGGTAAAAACGAGACCCTATTACTAAGACTCCGCTGTCCGTCTGTCTGTCTGTCTGTAACCAGGCTGTATCTAATAAAGATGAAGATAAAGACACATTTATTCACAACAATACAAAATTACATTTCATAGATGCAAAAAGAACGAGACACAGAGAAACTGTTGCGTAACGGTCCCAACACAGCATCAGCTATCCGTAAAGCCAGCGCTGGGTGGTGATTCCCTCAACACAGCGCTGCGTCGATCTTAGGCCCGTATTAATAAACTCGTCTCGGTTTAAATGTCCGTCTCAAAATACGTCAAAGTAAACGTCAAACCATAGAAAACTGTCATTTTTGACGTATCTTGAGACGGGCATTCAAACCGAGATCAGTTTATTAATACGGGCCTTATAGGTGCAGTTTTATCCGGCAAGTTTAAGAAGTCCCGTCGGAGCGTACAAAACACATTTTAGCGCGTGCCTTCCCAATTAGGCAGCAGGCAGTGCATCGAGTTCAGTGTCGTAGCCTAATTGAGAAGGCACGCGCTAAAATGTGTTTTGTATGCTCCGACGGGACTTCTTAAACTTGGCGGATAAAACTTCACCTATAAGATCGACGCAGCGCTGTGTCGAGAGAATCATCACCCTGGTCTTCCGTTGGAACCGCTTGGTGAAAAGATGGAAAGTGACACTTAATACAAAACAACGCTAAAAAAAATGGTAGCTATACAGTTGAAATTTTCACTGATGTATTTCTGTTGCCGCTGGTCCCATACAACAAACGTGATTGTTTTGCCGTTTTTTGCTCGATATTAATAACGGCAACAGTTAGACACTTAAAATATTTATATTCACTTAAAAAAATAAATTGAGGGGAGCTCCCATACAACAAACGTATTTTTTTTGCTTATAATATAGTGTCTATCGTTGTATACAGCGTGTAAATTTCATACGGGCATATATTTTATCCTGACGTAGTTAACGATCGTACAAATCATGTGAGAAAGATATTTTGTTGGTATCTTTTATTATTGAGGAGCAGTAAATTTTTTAAAGTTTGTCTTAGGAGCAATGTACGAAGTGTGCGAGCGTCCATCGGTCGTCAATGTATCGCCTTTATCCAAGTGCAAGGACGAAATGTGTGGAAAATAAATACCAATCTCAGGCGAGTAAACCGCCTGCGTTAATGATCTAAATTTTTGACTTTCATGGGCGAAGTAAACAAATGGCGAACCATAACAATTCGTGAGCATAACATGACTATTATGTAGATGCTTTAATTTAATTGGCGCAATGTCATACATTGCTTGCTCAATTAATTAGTAAGAAATAAAGAAATACAACTAATTTTGCTGTTACACACGTTTTTATGTTAATTAGGGTGTATATTAACTATTGTTAAAATATATGCCCGTATGAAATTTACACGCTGTATACCCGGTGTCCCGAAAATCGTCTTTAAGCCGGAAATACATGATATGGCAGCTCATAAGCTATCGATTTAACCCCCATGTGTGTTCAGCGATTTTTAGTACTTTCGGAGTTATTAATCATTTTAATCGGAATTATTGTATTTTTTCCTTATGTCCAGGTTACGAAAAACCCTTGAGTTCAAACATTTTTTCAAGATTGTTTCAGTAGTTCATTACATCGATAGAATCATTATGAACTTAGGACATTTTTAAAGCTGCTTGCCAAATTTTTTTATCACATTTTTTGTGTAATTATTATTATTATTATTACATACACACACACACTCAATCATGGCAAGTTCAGAAGACACTCTTTTATTCTAGTTTTTACTATTGCTTTCCCTAATAATCTAATTATATTGAATAATTTTTGCACAATGTATTTTGGAGTTCTTTTACAAGCGTCTTATTTTGTAATTATAGTGCCAACTCTGAATAAAAATAACAAGTAATAAAAATCGGCCAACTGTGAGTCGGACGAAAAGAAACGGAACCCTCGGTACGCGAGTTCGACTAGCACTTAGCCATTTATTTTTTAAACTAACCAATTTTTATACAGACTGACTAAAACACTTTTAAAATATTACACTTTCAGACTTAAAGAGAAAATATTTGAGAAAATTCAGCGTCGTTCGTTTATTATATTAGGCGGTAACTTACACTTCGCGAAAACACAAAGAGCTAAAGATACCCGGGTGCACACCATTTCAATTCAAACCTTCACAGTCTAAATATAGAGTTTAAATTGCATTCCATGCGAAGCGGTTATGATATAGTACATTACATTTTCATTTTAGCAAAGCCGTTGAGACTTTAGAAAATTGCATTTGGTACAATACGTTACCTAGAGACGTCATTTTAAAAATGGCCGACATTTTTCGGTTTTCTTGAGGCTATTAGCGAATTATTTTTGTTACTTTGTTACAATATTTTAACGTAGTATTAAGGATCAAGTTCGTTCATTGATATACATTAAAGTAAACTACTAAAAATTACGAAGTTTTCGACATTTTAATTTGACATCATCATTTATTTTCCCACATGTATACAATGCGATACTTGAAAGGTGTAATTTGAAAACCTGCTGTCTTGCAAAAGCTAAAAATATAATCCGACACTTTCTTATGTCTTTATCATACAATGACTCCGAGAAAATGTTGTGTTAGCATCGTAGGGCTGCTCCTGTAAGTGTATAACTCACGCATGCACTCACACCGCACACACACACACACACACACACTCACTCACTCACACACACACACACACACACACACACACACACACACACACACACACACACACACACACACACACACACACACACAGCGATTTCCTTTGATGTTTACTTTTGATTCTTTTATTCTCAAGCCGACTAGTTTAAGGGTAATTCGTGTCAGTCATGATTCCCGCGATACAGGCTCTGCCTAGTGTGGGGGTCGCCGATTAATTGTTAAACCTTGTTATTTCTTTATATGGCAATAAAACATTTTTACTTTTACTTTTACTTTACATTCAGTTTTTTAGAAAAATATTTATCTACACACTTTGCGAATTAAAACAAAAAAATACAGGCATTCAATATCATGAAATGGTAAAAAAACCGGTGAAATTACTAGCATAGAGGCATAACTAAGGTCCTCAGGGTTGGCAACGCATTTGAGGTCTTAGGATTATATTCTTGAGAGTTCAAATGTCTATGGGTCTCAGATTTCACCTTTTAGGTGGCCTGAGAGCTCGTGTGCCTTCAATTTAACATAAAAAGCTTTTATTTCTCAATAGCTGTTGCCCGCGACTTCGTCCGCGTTGAAGTCGTTTATCGCTATTCCCTCAGGAACCGTCCAATTTTTCGGGGGAAAAAGGTCCCCTTGTCCTTCCCCGGGATTCCAACTAACTCCAAACCAAACTTCATCTTAATCGGTTCAGCGGTTTATCCGTAAAAGCCTAACAAACAGACAGACATACAGACTGACAGACCGTTACATTTATAATATTACATACATACATAACATCACGCCCTCATTCCCAGAGTGGGGTAGGCAGAGCTACAGAAATACCATTAACTCAAAAACATACTTGTTTATAATTCTGTAACCACATTTTGCACAATCAGGCCAAGAATTTTACTAGTGTATTAGTGACAGGTTGCAAGCCCATCGCCTAACAGTACTACAAGCCCTTATTCCCTTAGTCGCCTCTTACGACATCCACGGGAACCCGGCAACCACACGGGGTATTATATTAGTATAGATAAAATCGGGTCTAAGTATAAATACCTTAATTGTTAAACATATTCATATTCGATTTTATTTTAAAACATCGTCTATACTAAACTTAAGAATAAGAAAGCCGAAAGCCAAAAGCTCTGTTCCCTAGAAAATTGGTAGAATAAGAAAGTGTAAAACGAGTGTTTGTTTCATAAAATTTTATCCGTGTGAAATGGGTTTAGTGTCTTTAATAATCGAGGTATTTGTTGTTATATTATTTACGTTTAGGTACATGTAAAATTTAGTAGAGTTAGTTTTAAGCGATATGATTGTCACGGGTTATAGAAAATAGTTGTTTTCACTTCTCATGCTCTTAAAATGCTACTTACGACTAAAGCTCCTTATTAATCTCTAGGGATTAAAGTATTTTTTTTTCATTTACTTTGGAAACCCCAAAACAACCAATCACGGTGTTTGTGAATGGAGGATTATCGCCATTTTCAGTGATTGTGTATGGACCATATTTTTGGGTGTCGAAATAACCTCAAAATGACAACTGTGCAAATATATAAAAAAAAGGATTTAATTTCGTGAAACACGATTAATTATTACGAATATGAATCTATTTAATCATATTAAGGCCGACCTCTTTTATTACGCGTGATCCAATTACTTTTAAAATGGTTTCCAAGTTTGAATCTGTTGGCTAAATATGCAAGCATTTAAAACATCACTTTACAAAAAAACCGCGGAACTTTTTTTCCTATTTGTATTTTGAATAGATGTTCATAACTTGTATTGAGCGTACGTTGTTAAAAAACAATATTGTTTAGAACGTCGCCTTTTTCCTCGCATTTAAAGTGAAAAGTCGAGTGTTTAACGCGAGACTAAACAACCATAATGACACTCGAACTACAGCCACCGAAAGACACGAGATGCAAATAACTTTGGTCTCATTTAGCACATAAAACTTTTTACCTCAGCAGCGACAACATTATAACCTTGAGTTAGAAAATACAACATGGTAAAAATGAAACCACGCGTCTATTCTCCCCTAGCCGCCCACTTGGTGCTACCACGATCACCTTTATATTGTGAAAAAAAAAGTTGCTTTGTCTCACGCTCGCAGCAAAATCGCATTTTGTTCACTGTCAGAGCAAAACCGGCCTTTTTGAGGTGCTGGCTTCCACCCCCATATTGCACCATCATTTTTACCACGTTTTCTTTTTCAGGGTTCCGTAGTCAAACTAGGAACAGTTATAGTTTTGCCATGTCCGTCCGTCCGTCCGTCCGCAGCCTAGCGCAGAGACTCTTAGTACTAGAAAGCTGTAATTTGGCATGAATATGCAATACTTTTTCAACAATATTTTTTTAGGGCACCTCCCCTATACGTGACGTGGGGACGATTTTTTATTTTTTGGCGTCTACCCCATCGTGTGGGGTATCGTTGGATAGGTCTTTCAAAAATATTACGGGGTTGAAAAACAGGTTTTTGAATAAGCAAACCGTTTATGAAATATTAATTTTTAAAGCGCTAATTTTTGCTAGACTCAAGTGTCGTCGTCGTCACCCCCCCCCCCCCCCTACAGCAAATAATAAGGACACACAACGAATTTTAAAGGAAACTATCATCACTAAGTAGACATCATTGGTTCTGGAGATACAGGCGATAAAAGTGTTCATACTTACTTAAATCACCTTTTGGCACCAATTGACTTTTACTTGTTGATTTTTATGTTTGTAGTACTTAACGACTTCGGAACCCTATACTGAGCATGGTCCGACATGCTCTTGCCCGGTTTTTAGCTTATAATGTTCTCTACTGAGGTGAAAAGTTGTACGTGCAACACGAGACCAAAGTTATTTTGCTTCTCGGGTCTTTGAGTCCCTCGCTGCACTCAGGATTCTCACCTAGAATCCTTCGCTTGCTCGGTATTAAAAATCTTTTTAAATTTGTTATATATTGAGCTGTGGATTTTGTTTCAATAAATAAATAAGTTCACACAATATATTGTAAGTACTCTAAGATAGGTTTAGAATCCGAAGACCGGCATTGCTGCCAGACCTACCTGTAACATATATTTATAGGTAATTAAGTTGCGTATTGACTAAATTTTAATTTAAATTGACACTAGAATTATTTGAGTTGATTTTGGAAGATGTTCCAAATTTGAAACTCAACTTTATCATGTTCGAATATCGTTACAAGAACATTACGTTACATCCACCAGGGCCTCTATTCAACTGCGTTATAACGATATCGTTTTTGACCTGTTTCCGTATTGTCAACGTTATGATAACTCTTATGTCATTTAAAATAATGGCGACTGTTACATAAACTATTCTAAAACACGTCAAACGCGATATCGTTATAACACTGTAGAATAGAGGCCCAGAACAATTGCTAAATATAACGTGTCTTTCGTAATTTTTAGTGTTCGCATTGTTGTGTTCCGGTGTGGCGATAAGACAACGGGTGAAATTACTAGCATAGAGGCATTCCATCTTAGTCCTCAGGGTTGGCAACGCATTTGAGGTCTTAGGATTATAGTCTTGAGAAATCAAATATCTATGGGTCTCAGATTCCACTTACCATCAGGTGGCCTGAGTGCTCGTGTGCTTTCTCCTCAACACAAAAAAAAAATGCTTAATTGTTCCTAGTATTTATTTTATTGTTATACTTCATACACTCTGACGATCTTTTTGTGAATTGATGGTATTTTAATTTAAAAAATTACATGCTTATTTTCAATATGAAATAAATAATTTTAATTTAATCTAATTTATGAAAGCATAAAACATGGATATATGCTTATTAGTGAATACATTTGGTTTTATATCGCCATCGAGATTATCGATGATTCTGCCAATGGCAAGTTTCAAGAAGACACGTTATATTTAGCAATTGTTCTGTATTCATTGACGACACGTTGGCCTAGTTGGTAGTGACCCTGTCTACGAAGCAAGCGGTCGCGGGTTCAAATCCCGGTACGGGCAGATATTTGTGTGATGAGCACGAGTATTTGTTCCTGAGTCTTGGACGTTTTCTATGTATTTAAGTATATATTTATCTATATAAGTAAAAAGCCTAGAGCTTAGTTTGGGACTAAGTCAATGTGTGTGAGATTGTCCCGTGATATTTATTTATATTTATATCTTGCCGTAAAATATACTCCGTCCTTATGCTGTCATTATGGCATTTGCATCTGACAGAAATGACAAAAAACACACTTGTCTATAGTGCACTTGACAGAAGCACGAGGAGCTATCCCCATGTGCTTCTGCGGCCCTAGTCAAGATGCGTTCGCTAACTAGCGTTTCTATTCATTTTGTTTTTAAACCAATCGCGTCACTGGTCTGTAAGATCACGTCATACGAAAAGTCACGTGATATACCAGTGACGCGATTGGTTTAAAAACAAAACGAATAGAAACGCTAGTTAGCGAACGCGTTTTGACTACAGCCTGTGATCTGTTTAGTTCACAAGAGAAAATAGTCGTTCAGGACTTATTTCTACCCTTAACTTGGCAGTGTGCACCACAGTATACATAACATACCATAATGCTCACTTTTTGTTTTTTTTTGGATTGATATTTTTTTATGCTGGTTCGAAATCAAATAGGGTTTGAATTCTCGACTTTTTTTATTTTTATATTAATTTTGCCAATTTAAGGGTTAATAAGTCCACGGGAGTGTCAATAAATAACTTGACATTGGCGAAATCCACCTTCAAAGAAACCAAGCTGCCTGTACGTTCTTATAATAATTTTACCTTCCTTGTTTATATTTTTAAGAAAAAGGGTTGCATTTTGTACCCGAGTCTGAGTGACTCATGAAGGTGGAAGAAGCGAAAGAGATTTGTCAGGATTATAGCAGATGAAAAGAAGTGGTCTCTCCCTCCCCCTCTGAAGAACAGGCGTGATTTAATGTATGTATTTCTATTATTGTCTATTGCTAGATATCCCGGCAGGTTTTTACAAAGCACACACAATAAAAATTACGTTAAATGTTTCGATTAATCTTTATTTCATTTAACTCAAATCGAAAAAAAATTAAGCGGCAGCGTTCTAAAACACTTTGTGTATGGTCATTCCTATCCCCACGTACTTACCCCCAACTCAAAATATTAAAAAAACCTAACCAAAAATTATAAATAAAATTTAATTAAAGTAACAACTTTTCCAACTCCACTAAAATACTTGTGATCAGCTTGATCAGCCCCCCCAGCAACCCCGTGCTGTCAGTCAAACCAGACAAAAGTCCAAGCACCAGATTGAAGATCTGAGACGCCAACCCCATCAGCAAAGCTGGGGCTGCCAGGACATTAGACCTGAATAAGGAAATCAGGACACTAATATAAAGGAACAGCACAGAAGCTAAATCGGTCAAAGTAGCGTAGAGAAGGGGTAGGGTGCAGCCAAAGTAGGGGAGTATGGCAGGGGTGAGGTTCTGGACGATGTTGGAGAGGTTGTTCAGGTTGTTGATGAGGTTGATGAGGAAGGGGATCAGTAGGGCTGCGAGCTGGTTGGCGATGGGCAAGACCACGGCGATCTCGTCAAAGGCGAGACGAAGAGCTGTGACGGAGTAGGCTGGAATCATGGCATCACTGGTTGGGACCTAAAAATAAATGATAAAAATGGTAAACCAAAGATCTCGTGAAGATTGAGGGGAACTGATGGTTGGTGCAGAAAATTGATAGCCTGTA
Source organism: Acleris holmiana (assembly GCA_949316455.1). NCBI lineage: Eukaryota > Metazoa > Arthropoda > Insecta > Lepidoptera > Tortricidae > Acleris > Acleris holmiana. Next base: position 9,286,727 of record OX438788.1, read on the forward strand.
TCTTTATTGCATATAAACAAATTACAAGACATGTTTGCATCAATATCGACGACACGTTGGCCTAGTTGGTAGTGACACTGCCTTCGAAGCTAGGGGTAATGGCAGATATTTGTGTGATGGGCATGAGTATTTGTTCCTGAGTCTTGGATATTTTCTATGTATTTAAGTATATATTTCCTTATATAAGTAAGTTTATCGTTGTCTAGTACCCATAGTACAAGCCTAGAGCTTAGTTTGTGTCTAGGTCAATTTGTGTGACATTGTCCTGTGATTTATTTATTTATATAGATAATGTACATAGGGGAACTTATCCCATATGATCTATTCTTAACCTTAGAGTAGAATAAGCAAGAACAATGCAAGAAGATTGACAAAATAACACAAAAAAAACGGAAAATTTTTGGCCGTTTGGTTGCTGGGTAAGAATAGTGCCATGTCTTCCATGTCTTCCAGTGGATGTCGTAAGAGACGACTAAGGGAATAAGGGCTTGAACTACTGGTAGGCGATGGGCCTGCCACCTGTCACTAATACACCTGTAATCATCTTGGCCTGATTGAGCATAATGTGGTTACAGAATTATCAACAAGTCTCTTTAGAGTTGTTGGTATTTCTGTAGCTCTGCCTTCCCCACTCTGGGAATGAAGGCGTGATGTTATTTATGTATGTAAACAGAAAATAACTAATAGTACATACATCCAAGAAGCAGATGAGAAGAAAAATAAACTCCTTTACTAAACTGCATAGATAATTATATATACTAATATATATAATACTACATACATAAACAGCAATTAAAACCTACAGCAGAACTAAGGATCAATATTCAGACCCATCTTGTTCATAATCTTGTGATGATCATTTTGTTCAATCTTACACAAAACGTCCTAGTTCCAAAATAAGCTCTATCTAGGCTTGTACTCTGGGTACTGGATAATGATTTAGTGAAATAAATACTTATACACATAAAAAAATATCTAAATATAGTTGTGGAATCTCGACTACTAGAAGAAATACGAGAAAAAGCGGAAATACACGGACTTAAAAATGTTTCAAGTGCAAGAAATGTCGCATAATAAATATTAAAATATGAAAATCGGTGCAAAATTTATATATTTTTTGAAATAATCGCGAAGCAACCAACATACAAACGGGACGTGCAAACCTCCTTTTTTAAAGTCGCTTACAAATTAACTTAACAGGACAACCAAGAACGGCAAGAAAAACCATTTTAAGACCGATTTCATAAAACTCGGGCCAAAGAATATCTAAGTAAGATTCTTATCATTATGTTTTACTTTTAAGACTATTTACCTACAACCTTATTTTTGACTTATTGAAAACCGTATCACTAAACGCTGTCTAGATTTACTTTACAAGAGATCTTATGATCATTTAATATCAGATCATTTCAAAAAATAATACCATGCTTAGCCATCGGGATTATAGACTGTTTTTGTAACATTTGACCTAGATATAATAACCGTAAAATAAATAAAAATAAATATAAATATCTCACACAAATTGACCTAGTCCAAAACTAAGCTCTAGGCTTGTACTATGGGTACTAGACAACGATAAACATACTTAAATAGAGAAATAGATACTTAAATACATAGAAAACATCCAAGACTCAGGAACAAATATTCGCACGCATCACACAAATATCTGCCCTTACCAGGATTTTAACCCAGGACCGTTGGCTTCGGAGGCAGGGTCACTCCCAACTAAGCCAACCTGTCGTCAAGATGTAAAGACTTATAAAATATTGTAAAAAAACGAAAACATACACACCACTAAAACAACTGCTAACGCCGCAAAATAAAAACGAAACTTCATTTTACTAAACTAATTATAACACAGTGGGTGATTTTATAAACAAGCAACTATATAAATGTCCATTATCGGTATCGGAAGCAATTGCAAAACTACTTAGCTAACTATTATATGACATAGATCGATATCAGTTATATAATAATCTTTTGAAGTAGTGCACAACGCCTAAATATTTTATTATGCAACTGTTTCGAAAAATATTTACATTATTTACAAAATATTTGAAAATCCTTCCTTGCATTTCTTCCTTATTTACTTTTTTTTTTTTTGCTTCCTTGGATTTCTAATGAATTTAATTTGCCAAAAAGATTCTAACCTTAATTATGTTTAATTTAGGCTTATATTCCCTTTTGTCTTCCCAAATTGATTAGGTGCTTACAAAGGTTAAGCAAGAAAGTTTCTAAGTTTGTTTTGGGCATAGTGACACGTTCAATGATACTCGTAGGTCAGGTGCTACCAAAGTGTGTTACGAAAGCAAGAAAAAACATATCTTTAGTTTCATTTCGTCAAGCAGCAGTCTTTGTATTGTTGTGTTCCGGTGCGGGGATAAGACAACCGGTGAAATGAAAGGATTCCCTTGGATCGCATAATTGTGTTTTAGACTAATATTTTTTCGCATATTTGTTTTCGTATAATTTGTATTGGCATAATTGTACTGTCGCATAGTAATACTTTAGCATACTCCTTTTTTAGCATATAGGCTATTAGAATAATTTTAGTTGGGCTAATTTGTATTTGACTAATACACATTATGCATATTATTGTTGGGGCTAATAATTATTAGATAATTAAGGTTAAATTAGGTCACGTTAGGTACATTAGGTTAGGTTAGGTTAGTATTATATCCATTTTGTAATGATGCCAATTAATTGTTATGACTTTTTGCAATTATGCTATTTTACGTTAGTCTTGATGACAATTATGCTTGCTGTATTTATGTTTTTTAATGTTATGCGTAATAATATATGCGTAAAGATGATTATGCTTATCATTATTTCGGCTAAACGCAATTATGCGTAACACTATTATTACAAATAATTTTATGCCATCCAATAGAGAACCTGAAATGAATCACCGACTCTCATTTCATCAAATATGTCGTTACACCGAATTTCTGCAGAAACCTTAGGTTTTTTAGGTTATCTAAATAAACTAAATATTAAATAATATATCAGGGGACAATCTCACACAAATTGACCTAGTCCCAAACTAAACTCTAGGCTTGTACTATGGGTACTAGATAACGATATACATACTTAAATAGAGAAATACATACTTAAATACAAAGAAAACATCCAAGACTCGGGAACAAGTATTCGCGCTCATCACACAAATATCTGCCCATACCGGGATTTGAACCCAGCACCGCTGGCATCGGAGGCAGAGTCACTCCCAACTAGGCCAACGTGTCATGTGTGTGTGGACCCTGACCATCAAAAAATTAACTGCACGTAGAAATGCCTGTTGAAAAATTAAAATGCAGAGAAGTAAAACAATCTATGATATAAGCAATTATTTTAGCAATTGTTATTATTTGTCTACTTGTTTGTTTATAATTTATTTTTCCTCTGATTTGTGTATAAGAATATATTGTTGTATTGTGATAGTTGGGTTAAACATGTTTTGATATTATTATCCCCCCCCCCGTGTGGTTGCCGGGTTAGAATAGTGCCACTCCATGTTTTCCCGTGGATGTCGTAAGAGGCGACAAAGGGAATATAGGCTTGTAGTAGATACTGTTAGGCGATGGGCTTGCAACCTGTCACTAATGCACTGGTAAACATCTTAGCCTGATTGTGCAAAATGTGGTTACAGGATTATCAACAAGGTCTTAAGAGTTGTTGGCAATTCTGTAGCTCTGCCTACCCCACTCTGGGAATAAAGGCGTGAGTTTATGTATGTATGTTATGTATGATATTATTATTGCTAAATTGATATTGCATTGTATAGTAGGGATACTATTATAATTATGACTTCCTACCTACCTTAGTAATACATACAATAGCGCATGTTCTACCAAACTGCTGTACCCTTACGGGGTTTACGTTTGACGCTAGACTTACCACTTAAAGAACTCATGTACAACGTATGACGCAATAAATAATTTGAATTTGAAAATTTAAGTAGGTACTCGTGAGTCAAGAATAAAACGCAAGTGGGATCTGTGACCTGGGGGCTAGACAATTTGCATTCGACAAGCGTTAGCGATTATGTTTCGAGCCACGGAGATATCACGTGGTATAGGTAGGGTCAAGTGGGGAAAATATAAGACACGGGTAAACATAAGACTAAGTCTTTAACACTCCAAAACTTATTCTACCTTCTTCATTCCTTCTCCATTTAAAAAGAATCATTGTGTGTAGACTTCCTTTTAAATGGAATAGAAATGAAGGAGAATAAGTTTTGAGTGTTGAAAACTTAGTTTTATTTTTACCCGTGTCTTTTATTTACCCCACCTGACCCTACTATCTCTGTGGCATACGTCAATTGCATACATTTATCAATCGAAACATAATGACTAACGATTATCGAATACAACTTGTCTAGCCCCACTGTAGAGATTTGCATTCTCGAAGCTACAGTCATAACTTAACGTAACTTTAGCTGGAAGCGATCCCTTAACGGGATAAGTTCGCCTTTGTGCATTATTTTCTTGTATCTTTAAGAATACAATTTCTTGTGTAACGTTTCCGTTTTATTTTTTACAATAATGTGTTTACATACATACATACATACATACATACATAAGATCGCAAATGCATAGCTAAGGCAGAAGACTAAGATGGAATGCCTCTATGCTAGTATTTCACCCACATCGGAACACAACAATGCGAATGTGCTATACTATTCAATTATAGTAGAGATGGAAAACGAACTCAGGCTCTGTTTTACTCGTTGTGTCCAAATTAGTGGATATTCCACTAAAACTTTTGGTTCCTCCTACTTAGTGGCTAAATATTATATACTAGACAAATCCCCCAGCCACTAGACGGTAAGAATAGTGGTTTTCTGGTGGTTAAAAACCACACAGACAGTCTACCTGGAATTCATTAAAATTAAAAAATTGTTTTATTGTCTTAAATCACAACATTAAAAGAAAAACATGTGAGACCTCCTATTAAGTTTACAAAAAACCTGTGTCAGGAGATCCCGTTCCTCCATGGGTGCTCAAAAATTGTGTTTATACGACAGGATATAAAGCTATAACTAAAAATAAATGAAGTAAAGTAAGAATGTGTATGTGTATGTGTGTGTGTGTGTGTGTGTGATTGAAGGAATCCAGTTTGTCAAGATGGGCTAATTTGACAATCATTCACATGATGATATTTATCCTATCACCAAGAGTTCAGAACCTGCAAGGATCTGCTCCAAATTGTCTGGCCTCACGATCGAACAAAAGTTAATTTACAATCCATTACCTTCCAATTTCTTATCACTGGCGCTTTCAAGCTATCAAACTCGTTTCTTACCTCACTCATTGCTGTAACTGCTTTTTGACCAATACAACTTATAGAAATAGTGCCAACACTGCTGCCAGAGAGCTGGTTAGCGATATAAACGTGCCCAAGGTTCTATGTACAACTCGCAAAAAAAAAATAAAAAAATAAAGCCCGAGTAAAAAAAAAATCAACAAGTAATAACTAATTTTCTATTAAAAGTCAATTGGTGCCGTCTTAGATGATTTTAATAGGTAGGTATAAACACTTTCATCGCCTATATCTCAAGAACCAATGATGTCTACTTAGTCGTGATAGTTTTTCCTTAAAATTTGTTGTATGCTCTTTCATTTATTTATTTTTAGGATTTGTAGTTTTGGCTGTAGGGGGAGGGACACTTGAGTCTAACAAAAATTAGCACTTTGAAGCTTAATATTTCATAAACGGATTACTTAATCGAAAAACTGTTTTCATAAACCCGTATTTTTGTAAAACCTATCCAACGGCACCCCACACTATAGGATAGACGAGAAAAAAAAATACATCCCCACGTTACGTGTAACGTAAAAAAAAATTTTTCTACATTTTATTGTACCACTTTCTTGGCGTGACTTATATGCATATTCATGCCAAATAACAGCTTTCTAGCACTAAGAGTCTCTGTGCTAGGCTGACGGACGGACATGGCGAAACTATAAGGACTTTAATTGTTTCTTCCCCTTAAACCTAATCAGATTTTAACGTTTTTTTTATATCGTTGTTATCATAAAAAACCGGGCAAGAGCATGTCGGACCATGCTCAGTGTAGGGTTCCGAAGCCGTTAAGTACTTCAAACATAAAAATCATCAAGTAATAACTAATTTTCTATGTAAAGTCAATTGGTGCAGTTAAATGATTTTAGTAGGTATAAACACTTTAATCGCCTGTATCTCAAGAACCAATGATGTCTACTTAGTCGTGATAGATTTTCTTTAAAATTCGTTATACTTATGCTCTTTCATTTAGGTGTTTTTTTTTAGATTTTTAGTATTGTTAGTTTTATACGTTTTATTGTACCACTGTTGGCGTGTCTAATATGCATATTCGTGCCAAATTAAAGATTTCTAGTACTAAAAGTCTCTACGCTAGGCTGCGAACGGACGGATGGACGGACATGGCGAAACTATAAGGGTTCCTAGTTTGACTACGGAACCCTAAAAAAATAGGTTCGTACGTTTTCCTTTACAAGAAAATATTTCTTCGAAGGAAACAAATGGAAAAAAACATAGTTTTTTATAATAACTACAACTCGAAAATCGTGGAAATCGGACTTGATTTATGGGGTGACAAACAACATCGCCCGGAGCTAAACATGTACCCCTGACTTATTAACGTGGAATAACCGTGGAGTAGCTTATGCCATGCTTAGTCACTTTCTATCAGATGCAAATGTCACAATTACAGATAAGGACAAAGCATGACAGCTACCCCACGGTTATTCCACGTTTATAAGTAATGGGGTTAGTGTTTTTTTTGACAGCTACGCGATTTTAAAGTCAGTTCATAATCCTCTTAAAAATGACCCGTGTTTTTTTTTTTACGTACTTTTTATAAAGCCCGTGTGGTTGCCGGGTTAGAATAGTGCCACTCCATGTCTTCCCGTGGATGTCGTAAGAGGCGACTAAGGGAATAAAGGCTTGTAGTGCTGTTAGGCGATGGGCTTGCAACCTGTCACTAATACACTGGTAAACATCTTAGCCTACTTCTGCAAAATGTGGTTACAGAATTATCAACAAGTCTTTTTAGATTTGTTGGTATTTCTGTAGCTCTGCCTACCCCACTCTGAGAATTAAGGCGTGATGTTATGTATGTATGTATGTATGTATTATAAATTAGGCCACAAGTTTATCTTTATAATCTTTTAGCCACATAGACAAATATTTATTACACGTTCTTTCACAATACGAGTTAACCGCAATTCCTTTCTACTATCACTAAGTTTATCAATTTTTACACAAGCACGGTGTAACATATTTTGAAATTGGTCATATAAAGACTATATGTATTTATAAGTCTTTTTAATATACATCACAATTTTAGGCAAGAGGGTGCTCGGCATTTTTTCATAATGCTTAAAATTATCGCTGCGTCATTTTGTGTGGTAGCGGTTGGGCTTTATACGGTGAGTTAAAAAGAAACAGATATATCCATCACACTGACGACACGTATCCGTGTGGTTGCCGGGTTAGAATAGTACCACTCCATGTCTTCCCGGGGATGTCGTAAGAGGCGACTAAAGGAATAAAGGCTTGTAGTGCTGTTAGGCGATGGGCTTGCAACCTAGTCACTAACACACTTGTAAAAATCTTTTCACATCACCTATTCGGAAAGGGGACTTTTCTTCCCTGCAAGGAGGGATCAAAGCGGCACTTTTCTGTTCAAGGACATTCTTGCACTTTTAGATAATTGTTATTTAAATTTATAGTATTTTTTAACCAATATTATTGATCTTAATACAGTTTTGTGAATTTGGCGTTAAAAGGTTATTAATTGTATGTTAATGATCTGTTACCATCACACAGTTTGAAAAATTGGTGTTGAAAATTTTCTTGTTTAATTTGATAATTTCAGCACTTTTAGATAGTGTAAATAATGGGTTTTCCTCATAGGTGATGTGAAAAGCAGTATGAATCACACGGTAGCAAAATTATTTCAACCTTGGGCGTCGCTCACTACGCTGTGGATTCAATCGTACGGCGTACGCCCTCGCCGTAAATATGTAATTTTGCTCCCTTGTGACACAATAGCCTGATTTTGCAAAGTGTGGTAACAGAATTATCAACAAGTCTTTTACAGTTGTTGGTATTTCTGTAGCTCTGCCTACCACACTCTGGGAATGAAGGCGTGACGTTATGTTATATGTGTATGTACTAACGACACGTTAGCCTATATGGTAGTGACCCTGCCTACGAAGCTAGTGGTCCCGGGTTCATATCCCACAGCAGGCAGATATTAACTTGTGTGATGATCGCTAGTACTCGTAGGTATTTGTATAATGACAAGATCGCTTTGCGATTACATCTCGATTTGACCTAGATCACAAAATGATAACATCGCTTTTGACATACATTTTAAAATGTCCGCGTCGCTAAATAACCACTTTCTTTGCGTTACTGTAGGCTAGGTTCGTTTAGTAACTTCAAATGCCACAACAAATCGCACAGGAATAGCAGCCCCGCCATGCGGAGCTCTGTCGACTGTACTAAGACAGAGATAAAATGAAAAAGGCAATGTGCAGTAAAAACATATTGCTTTTTTTAAATGTAACTTTAATTCCAAAAATGGAACATGTAACTAGTTTTTATTGTCACCAAGATTCTTTTTCTCAGTCTACCAACCTTTTACATTTGTTTAATTTATTGGTTAACTGGTAGAGAATGCCTTAAGGCATTAAGTCCGCTATTTGTACCTACTTGTGTAATTTAAAGCGCAATAATTTAAAGTTTAAATACATAAATAAGATACGTACGCTAACTAGCGCTTCTATTCGTTTTGTTTTTAAACCAATCGCATCACAGGTAGATCACGTGACTTTTCAAATGACGTGCCCTGACTGGTGACGCGATTGGTTTAAAAAAACCAGGGCTTCTGAGCTCCAGTTCAATGCCAGCTCCATCCACCAATTTCACCATGTGTAAATCTTCCAGGTTCCAGTAGCAGCTAGCAACTCAGCAGCTCAACTGCCAGCAGTCTACCCGCTGGTTAACATCCTCTTACCCCTCCTTAACAACGTATACAACCTCCTCCTCTCCCTCCTATCAATCTTCGACACGCTTCCCCCCTCAATCAGCTGCCTCATCCCCGTAGACCTATCAGCTTTGGAGACGTCTCTCCTCAAACTATACTCCCAAGCGTTGGCTATAGTGAATTTCTTGAGGAGTCTACCGGAGTATGCAATAGGTGCCAATCCTAGTTCTCCGCCGGCTGGGGTGGTCAGCATACAGAACCTTCTAACGACGTTGACGACGACTATTGCGGAGATCGCTGAAGACGTGCTGTTGGGTATTGGCGGTGGGCTACTGCCGGGTTTGCTGCAGCTCGTGTTGGCAGTAGCGCAGACGCTGTTGGCGCTTCTGTTGTAGACCAAGGAGGATGGCAGATATTTAAATACAGCATAAGAATAATTTCTGGTTTTATTACGTTCAAGCGTTGTATCAAGCGTTAAGAGGACTGTGAAGCAAATTAATTTCATACAAATTGCGATAACGTTTTTCTCCCCTTAAACGTTATAATAAAAAAACTAGGTCTGTTTCCTTCCTAAAAATATTTATTGGAAAGAAAAAAAAATAAAAAAACAAAAGTGAAATCGTACAGGCCTACTTTTTCATAATATCTACAATGTTGTAGATGGTGGGTCCATAGCTACCGCGATCTCTAACCTTATCAACTGCAGCGTTAAAACCGGAATCTATCCTAACGCGCTAAAAAAAGGTTGCATTAGACCATTATATAAAAAGGGTAAGCATGACGATGTAAATAACTATCGCCCAATCACTTTGCTTTCCTCAATTGATAAAATAATTGAAAAATATATATGTAAACAAATACATTATTTTTATAAGAAACACTCAATTATAAACGAATACCAGTTTGGGTTCCAGCAAGGAAAAAGCACAACTTCATTATTATCTAGTTTTACGGACAAAATAAATGGTTACCTTAACAATAAACAACACGTTTTTGCCTTGTTTATTGATTTCTCTCGCGCATTTGACACACTGGACCATATACAGTTAATTAAAAAACTGGATGACACCGGGGTCCGAGGTCCGCTTCTCCACTGGTGCGAAGACTACCTGCGGAACTTGACTTTTTTGTGGATAGGTAGACACCTATCCACAAAAAAGTCAAACTTAACCTACTTAAGGAACAGTTTTTCGACTCAACCTATCAAACCCTAAAATCAAATGTTATACTTACTCGAGCGGTCGCAAATAAAAAATTAGCCACTCCTGGATACACCAATGTCTACGGACAGAGAACCAGCGCCTTCTTGATTCCTCGCCTCATTAACGACCTTGACGTTACATTTAGAGATAGCATTACTCCTAATAATATTAAGTATAAATTAAAATCCTACTTTGTACAGAAGCTGTAATGGTTTTTTGGGTAGAAGTGTACTTGTACTTGTATTAAATATAAATTGTTATTAATAAGTACTTATATAGTTTCTAGAGCGTACTATCCTCGCACAAACCCTTGAGTGGTTTATGAGGTGTTTTTTGATTTGTAAAAATGTATTTTTGTTGCACAATAAATTTAAAAAAAAAAAAAAGATGAATATGTATTCAAAAATTGTGCAATTCAGATTAGATTTACATACAAAATGTGTCGTATTTTTCCGAAGTAAGGCTATCTGTCCGCGGTTTTAATATAGGGTTCGGCCGTTAGGGGGTAAGATAGGTTATTGCCCGTAGCTAAATTTGTATGAATCAGAATCAGAATCAGAATAATCTTTATTCAAGTAGGTTTACAAATAATAAACTCTTTTGAAACGTCATAGTAGCGACTTAGCCTAAATTGACTGCAGGTTCAAATCGCGACCGATCAGAGAAGAACCTGTAAGAAACTCTGTCGGATGTCTTTTTTTTTTTTCGACGTTCGCAACCTTTTGTCGTAAGGACTAAACATTTTATTACAAGCAATTCAGTCCCAAGCATTGTTATCATTAATATAGTCTTTAATACTATAATATGCTTTAGAAACTAGTTTACGCTTAACGTAACTCTTAAATTTATTTACTGATAGTTCAGTAACATTACTTGGGAGCTTATTATAGAACCTAATACAATTACCCATAAAAGAGTTTTTTATTTTATGGAGCCGCGTGAAGGGCACTGCGAGCTTATATTTATTTCTGGTATTAACATTATGTATGTCACAGTTTTTTCTTTTAGCGATGTTTTTATGAACATACATAATGTTTTCATAAATGTATTGACTGTGCATGGTCAATATATTAATTTCTTTAAACTTATCTCTAAGCGAGTCTCTCTGGCCCATCTTGTAGACTGCACGAATAGCCCTCTTCTGCAGAACAAAGATGCTATTTACATCAGCAGCACTACCCCACAGTAAAATACCATATGACATAATACTATGGAAGTAACTAAAATAAACTAATCGAGCGGTATCTAAGTCTATTAATTGCCGAATCTTATTAACTGCAAAAACTGCAGAACTGAGTCTACCCGCCAATCCAGCAAGATGAGGACCCCATTGGAGCTTGGAGTCTAACGTTATACCAAGAAACACATGTAATATTTTTGATAGCTACGCGATTTAATAAGCATAGCTCTACAATCCTCTTAATAAAATCAGTTGGTCTATAAATTCAACTTCAAATTTATTTAAGTACTAAACTTGATTATTGATAAGGGTATTAAAAGTACATTGAGTGTCACTAAAATCTACAAAACCTTAAGAGGACTGTGAAGCAAAAAAAAATCCATACAAAATGCGATAACGTTTTTTCTCCCCTTAAACGTTGTCCGATTTTTAGGATTTTTGAATATGTTGTAGATATTATGAAAAACTGAGTCTGTATTTCCAAGAAAATATTTATTGGAATGAAAAAAAAAATGAAAAAAACAAAATCGGAAACGTACAGACCTGGTTTTCCATAATATCTTCAACATATTAAAAAATCGTGGAACTCGGATCAGGTTTAGGGGGTGAGAAACGTTATCGCCCGGAGCTAAATTTGTATGGATTATTTTTGACAGCTACGCGATTTAAGCATCGCTTCACAATCCTTTTAAAAACACTATTTGGTCAGCCACCTCTTTATATTGGGATCCATAATGATTTTGTCCTCTCCTTCTAAGGCCCAAGGTCCTACCCATAGTACTTATTAACTTTATCATTCAGACCCAACTCCTTTGACAGTTGTGTAGTCAAAGCGTACCACGGTCCTACCAGTAGGACTTCTAGAAATCCTACGGGTAGGACCGTGGTACGCTATGACTACACAAGTACAATAACATAAAAAAGTAATGAGCATAAAACAATAGTACTACTGGGAGGACTCCGGGCCGTAGTGACTACATGCAGAATTTTTCGTTGGGCTTTAGTAGGCTATATTTTATTTATTTATTGGTTTTACATGTTAATTTTGAATCCCCTAATGACGTTGATCGAATATTGTTTGCCCTAATGCTGTAATATTGCATAATTAGGCCACAAGCATATCTTTTCAATTTTATAACCACATACACAAATATTTATTACAAGTTGTTTCATAATACTAGTTAACTGCAATTCCTTTCTACTATCACTAAGTTTATCAATTTTTACACATTTCATTTGTTTTTTAATATTAGATTCTTCCGTAACCTGACAGCCAAAGCCTAAACCGGCTAAACCTAGGTGCTTGAAATTTGGAAGGAATACTCCTTCGGGTTGCGTAACGTTCGCTATTACAACTTTTGATGTTATTATTGGTCGATATAACGGTTAAAGAATGTGTGGCGACCTAGCGACATCTAGTTACAACTTGTAACAACCAACTCGCCAGCGCCACCAGCGTCAGACAGCGCAACTAAATCTGACAGTGCGCTACATCGCGCTAACGAAGTTTCTTCAGTCGGTTGACTTATATACCACTTCCAACTTCATCCAAATGGTCAATTCGATTGAAATTCTCCCCTAGCGTCCTAAGTCCGAGGTCGGCCCAATAGGGGCGCCCTTAGGCATGCTAGTGTAAAAACCCTTTACCGCGTGGACTCCCATCAGGAGTCCGCCCTCTCTCCGGCGAAGTAGTCAAAGCCATCAGAGGCTAACTACAATACAATACAAATACTCTACGTAGGTCCCTCAAAAAAAAAAACCAATTGGTCATCAAGATTGCTTGAAACTATCCCCTAGCGTCCTAAGTCCGAGATCGGCTCAATAGGAGCTCCCTTAGACATGCTAGTTGTAAATCCCATCTCTGCGCTGGGCTCCAACCAGGAGCCCGCCCTCTCTCCGGCGAAGTAGTCAAAGCCATTAGAGACTAGCTACGTAGGTCCCTCAAAAAATAAATCCAAATGGTCTTCGGTCCCCAGGCAAAACACCCGCATTGAGAGAGATCTCTCCATTATCCTCTCACTTCCTACATTGGTGACCCTGACCTGATTGTCTTCCTACAAACGTTATGCACTTTTGTTATAACAATATCTGGCATATTCTGGATCATATCGACGGTGGAAATTTCAAATGTCGTAAGGGACAAACGCTTACTTTTCAGGGGAGCCAGAAAACAAAATTCCACTTTTTTATTTTCATAACTTGGAAACTACTCATCCCATTAAGATGATTCTTGGAAGCATACTTTTTAAATAACTTCGCCTACCCTATTTTTTTATTGGACATCCATAAATACAGTGGTTTAGGAAATAGTGTCCCTTACAACAAAAAAATAAGAAGAAAATGTGTGTTACACCTCCGAAAACACAGTATTTATCTGACAAAATGTATTCTTTTTAGTGCCTTACAACAGGAATTTTAAAAATATTGAGCTATACGATATTGCGCTTAATGAAACAAGACGTTATACAAAAATATTTGACCGATACAACATAGTGTTTTAAATATTAGGAAGTTACGACAAACTTTGACCGACTCATAACTTTTTTATTAGAAGTTATATCGAAATTTCAATACAACAAATAGATAGAAAAAAAAATACTGACTTCAATGGTATATTTAGTGTACTTACGACAAAATGTCCCTTACGACATTTGAAATTTCCACCGTCGATATACATATATCATCATTATAGCTATAATTAACTTGGTATATAACAACTACTTATTAATTTAACAGTAACATGGTATCTCGTACTTATATGTGATTTTTGTATTACTAGCTTAGAGGCATTCCATCGTAGTCCTCAGGGTTGGCAACGCATTTGAGCTCTTAGGATTATAGTCTTGAGAATTCAAATGTCTATGGGTCTCAGATTCCACTTACCATCAGGTGGCCTGAGTGCTCGTGTGCCTTCTCATAACATAAAAAAAAACTTGTAATTTAACACATTGTATCACTAATTTACGTTTATTTTATAAGATAAAAAATATGTCGAACATCTATTATACTTATTGATAATTATACACTTTTAAAAATATCTACTTTGTTGTTATATCAAAAGTTTAAAGTTTTATTATGCCTTTTGAGTGATTTTTAAAAAAATATCAAATATTTTTATTACACCACACTAAAGGGTGCACCGAATAAAGGATTTTTCGAAAATCGACCCCCAACGTGAAATAAAGGGAGAGAAGCGGGAAAATGATTCTTTTGCGAACGAGGGCGTGGGAATCTTCTAGCATCTTACAAAAATATAAACTCAAATACAGAAACAAAGCTCTAAACCATACAACGTAATGGCCAACACAATTCAGTTATATAAAAGCATTAGCTCGAGCTAAAAACCTAATAAACTACCATTAACTTAACACCCATCCAAGCCCACGTCGCTGTCTCATTTAATTTCAAACTTTATCACAAAGTGAGAAGGGATAATTTCGTGGGATGATTGTGTCAGCCGCATTTATAAGTTTGTTGGGGGTAGTGAATGAACGTCATTCGGTGGGGGGACGAGTGGTAGGGGTATGGGGTGAACTCGTCATTCAATAGCGATAGCTAGGTAGTAACAGCACAATAGTCTTTGTGAACTTGTGACGTCTTTTGCAATATATCGATTGTTACGAGTATGTGCTTTTTATAAGCCTTGAACTTTCGAATCGATGTTAGGCCGTTATAATGTACAGTTCATATAAAATTGTTTGCAAGATTTTTCTCCCACTACCAATTTGAAGTTCGAAGTCGAAGTTAAGAAGAAAGAAAAAAGAAACAAAAATCAAAATGAATATTCATTAAATAAGCCACCATAGGGCTCTATTACATGTGGGTCATATGAACTGAATTTACTAGCGCTTCAGATAAGGCCATCATTGCGTAGAAGAAGCGCCAAGAAACACCAGCAGAAAGAAGGTCATTTTTACAGTCAAAAAGTACAATTTTTTTATGTTAAGGAGAAGGCACACGAGCACTCAGGCTGGTAAGTGGAATCTGAGACCCATAGACATTTGAATTGTGAAGACTATAGAATTCCAGCCCTGGGCTGAGATTCTACAAGGTAATAACGATAGTTTATTTATTTATTTATTTGACATGCCAACAGCACATAAACATTACAAGTTTAGATATATATATATATATATAAATATAAAGGGTAAAAATTAAAGTTTATGCGCCAATAACAGGCACGCGCCAGCATTTAAATAGTCTATTTAGGGACTAACACTAAGAGCAAAAAACAACAAATAGTTATTACAATAAAATTCACATTCTTAAAAAAATGTACCGTGTCCGTATTGTTACCGTTATGATAACTCTTATGTCATTGGCAAAACCATTCTAAAATACGTCAAACGCGATATCGTTATAACGCCAGTAGAATAGAGGCTGTTACAAAAAAATACCCAACCACGATCGTTTATAAAAGAAACTATTTATGAATTGAGACTTTTGTGATGTAGAGTTTTATGACAAGGATTTTACGAGTTCCGATAATCGAGGTTAAAAATTAAGTGAACTTAAAAATTTACAGCCTTCTACGCCTGAAACGTGGCAGACTAATTATGTCTCTCTACGATAATGAAAATTGAAATAATTTAATCGTTTCTTGTAGTTATTTAGTTTGAGTTTTAAACGAATTAGTTTACACCGCCTGCCATGAATTTGTTAAGACCGCCTGTTGTATACCTACCTATGATTGAAATGTACTGTTCCGTGTCCTGTTTTAATTTTAAAATTTTTGGTGTTCAATAAAGAGTATTTGAATTGTATTGTATTGTATTGTATTGTATTGTATTGACGAAATATGTAGACACTTGCAATGACAAAAAGTAAAAAAGTAACATTATTTTTTAGATTTTTCGCATGTTTCTATTTAACTTCAATTAAGGTCATGTCAAGAAAATATTCTGTGAAATAATACGAGTACCGGAATCTGGGGTCTTATCCATATTAAGTATAATGTTTAAGGTCGTTCACCTGAAATTGCACTACCTATTCCGATCACTGCTGATATAAGTTATGTTTCTATATGATAGGTCTAAAGCAGTCCTGACGGCTTTTTTGCGGGAATGGGCTTAGCCAGAAAATTAGGCCTTAAAATCGTTAACTTTTGGTGTGTCCACAGGAAAGACGGTAAACTAAACCTGTGTCCCTTATATACCATTTTGAACATTATTTAATCAGCTAACAAATTGAATAAGTGGAGTACAATTAGTCAAATATTTCTTGATTGGTCGTCAATATTGGTTAGTCATAGTTGTAGGGAATCATGATGAGATGTAAGTGTAAATGTGATATATTATAGTAAGATTAACTTAAATGTATATAGACGATATTATGAAAAACGCCTGGTTTTATAAGATGGCTTTTTGTTACGCGTTCGCATTATGTCATGAGGGTGTCAGTTCATTAAATGATAAATTGAGTCTGAGTGTTGATTTCTGTTTTAGGTTTTCATCGCTGTTTACGTATGTGATATGATAGTATAATTTTAGGGTCCGTACCTCAAAAAGATCAAACGAAACCCTCTGTCCGTCTGTCTATCAAGACCCTTTATATCGGGAACGCGTGGAGGTTTCGAGTTGAAATTCAGGTCGCCATATATTCAGGTCTACAGTCCCTTGAAGCTGTAATAAAACCAAACTGGATGGTCTTCCAGCACAACTAGCACAAGTAAAGGTAAAAAGTACGAAAATCGACAACTTGTTGCACCATCACATTTTTTTTTCGATTGCAAACTTATTTGCAGTTGGTAAATTAATCGCAACCTATATCTATGTATGGAGACAAAAGATTTTCAACGGCAAAGTCAAGTTTATCCCTCAATACAATTTTACATTCTTTATTCATATGAAACCCTCGGTTTACGAGTCCGATTCTCACTCGACCGGCTTTTTTTCTGTTTCTTGGATGGATCTGTACTTTATTATTTTCTGTTATTTTGTAAATGTCCATGTCTTCCCGTGGATGTCGTAAGAGGCGACTCAGGGAATAAGGGCTTGTAGTACTGTTAGGCGATGGGCTTGCAACCTGTCACTAATACACTAGTAAACTTCTTGGCCTGATTGTGCAAAATGTGGTTACAGAATTATCAACAAGTCTGTTTAGAGTTGTTGGTATTTCTGTAGCTCTGCGTACCCCACTCAGGGAATGAAGGCGTGACGTTATGTATGTGTATGTATGTATTTTGTAAATTAGTCTATCCTTATCCTGGCCTATTTTTACTATAGGTATCGATGCATAAATGTTTTGTATTTGTTTATGCGGAATAGAGAGAACATACATACAACTATCGACACGATAGAGTGAGAACGCGGCCTTAGTCATGTTATTTGAAACTGCTGTCTTTTATAACCCTTACTAGAAAGCTTTTACGTCATTCTGTTTATTCCCACCGTTAACAGCGCAAAGTGTGTTTTTGTGTTAAAGCAGCATTAACCGTGTTAGTTTAACTGCAAACCTAGCACATGTTTCGTACCAATTAGCAAAAAGGCACAGCTGTTTTTATTGCTTAATTAATTTATAACTGTTACTACATAGTTTAAGGACGGATTTATCATAGTTTGATGATAGATACGCCCTTTTAGAAAAAAGTCTTTAATTGCTTCTTGCTATTTGCAAAAACAGCATTTCTTTCTTTGCTTAAAACAAAAAACTCTACCTAGGTTTATTATTATAGTCGCATTTTTGTTACAGTAGTTCGATCATACATTCTTTTATTCAGTAATTTTGGGATAGGTAGATGTTTATAAATTTTTATTCAAGGAATATTATTAATATTGATGGTAGGTTAAAAAAATAGTGGTAGCGTTGATGGTGGCGGTGGTAGTGGATGGTGGTAACAGTTTTTTTTTGTTTAATAGTATAGGAGAAGGCACACGCGCTCAGGCCACCTGATGGTAAGTGGAATCTGAGACCCATAGACATTTGAATTCTCAAGACTATAATCCTAAGACCTCAAATGCGTTGCCAACCGTGAGGACTAAGATGGAATGGCTCCAGCTAGTAATTTCACCAGTTGTCTTATCCCCACACCGGAACACAACAATGCGAACACTGTTGCTTTGCGGGTGGTTAATGGATAAGATGGTGGTATCGAGTTTTCTAACACCACTAATAAAAGCTTTAAAGCTTACGGAGATTGCAAGATAAGAGTACCTTTTTGAACAGAATCAGATGTCAATTAATTATTCTATATAACGGTATTTAATCTTGTTAATTCGTCGACCAATTAAGAGGCGACTTGTTAGAATGACACCCCAGGGCTTGAACCAGATACTCAACTTTCTGTAATACGTTTAATGGAACCGCGGGGAGTGCTCTGCCGCCGAGGCGATATTGTCTCCGTTTTCTCACAGGTTTTTATTACCTACTAGGATAATAATAATGCAAAGCTATTAACCAGATGTTTGACGACACGGTGGCCTAGTTGGGAGTGACCCTGCCTCTGAAGCCAGCGGTCCTGGGTTCAAATCCCGGTAAGGGCAGATATTTGTGTGATGAGCGCAAATATTTGTTCCTGAGTCTTGGATGTTTTCTATGTATTTAAGTATGTATTTCTCTATATAAGTATGTTTATCGTTGTCTAGTACCCATAGTACAAACCTAGATTTTAGTTTGGGACTAGGTCAATTTGTGTGAGATTGTCCTGTGATATTATTATTATTATTATTACTAAGACTCCGCTCTCCGTTTGTCTCTCTGTCTGACTGTTACCAGACCACATCGCATAAACCGTGATAACTAGACAGAAAAAAAAATCACAGATGATTTATTTATGGTGCTGCTATAACAAAAAAAAACCTATAAACGGAATACAATAAATATTTAAGATTACATTTGCAAAGTGTTAAAGTTTGCGTTTAATTCAGAAATGTTATTAAAATATGATTTTAACGATTATTTGGCTTGCATAGAATATCGCATTGACGAAATATGTAGACACTTGCAATGACAAAAAGTAAATAAGTATTTACAATAACATTATATTTTTCAATTTTTCGCATGTTCCCATTTAACTTCAATTAAGGTCATGTCAAGAAAATATTCTGTGAAATAATACGAGTCCCGGAATCTGGAGTCTTATCCATATTAAGTATAATGTTTAAGGTCATTCACCCGAAGTTGCACTACCTATTCCGATCACTGCTCATCACACAAATATCTGCCCTTACAGGGATTTTAACTCAGGACCGCTGGCTTCGGAGGCAGGGTCACTCCCAACAGGGCTAGTTTGACGTCGTGTCGTGAATAGGGTCCCGTTTTTACCCTTTGGGCACGGAACCGTACAAAAGACCTCATAATTTATTTAACTGACAATCGTCATAAAACAATACATAAAGTATGAAACTGAGGGCTTATTGTCTAACGCACTCGCAATCACGATCGTTTTCATTTTGAAAATCGAACGCTCGTCTGCATGCAATATGAAAACAATTGCTCCATTTTGAAGCTGGTTGCGATTGCGAGTGCGTTAGACAATAGCCCCTCAGGTGTTAATTATACTGCCAGATTATAGCTAAACTCTACAATTATGAAACATACGCGATGTGCTAACACACTGTTTTAAAAAAAATACATCCATAGATAATTAGATATAATAATATATCTACATATGTTAACAGCAATTAAAACCGATAACAAAGCTAATTATCAATAGTCAGACTCATCTTGTTGATTTAGCCATAACTTCTTAAACGTTTCCTTCTAGCAACCGACAAGGGGGGGTTTGTAAGGGGGTTCTATTGTCTTTTGGCTGTAGAATATAGAATAAGAAAGAGAAGAGAAGAGAGAAAAATATCGGAGAAAAATGCGAATGGAAGTTCTCCTACTAATAGAATATTTTGGCGACTAAGTTCTATAAGTAAAAATGACTAGGTATTAAAATTGACTTGAAAGAAAATTGGAGAGAAGGATTTATTGACTAAGTGTAAAAATTTACCTATAACCTAAACCTACCTACGTATTTAAATGTTGGCATTTTTATACTTAGTTATTAAATACTTCTCTCCAATTTTCTTTCTAGTAATTTTTATACCTAGTTATTTTTCCTTACAGAACTTAGTTGCCAAAAGGTTCTATTAATAGGAGAACTTCCGTTCGCTTTTTCCCCGATCTTTTTCTCTCTTCTCTTCTCTTTCTTATTCTATATAAGAAAGAGAAAAGGAAGGCTTAGGTTATTAGTAATGATCGGATTTCCCGGTGCAACACGGGGTGTATGGCCTTAAACATTATGCTAATATGGATACGTCCCGGGATTCCGGGACTTACGTTGTTGTTGGAGGATAGTGAAATTATTTTATTTTAAATTATATCAATGGAAAATACAGGTCAACATTTCAAATAAATGCATTACATTACTGAAAAAAAAGCATTTTAATATTTGTTTTGAACAGTAATCTTGACAAATTAATTAGTAATAACTAGATACTTTAAAAATAGCAAACAACATCACGATTAAGCACAAAAGTAATAACATAGGTAAGTCTTCATATCAATATAAAAATATGTTTTGGCTGTAAAATGTTAAAAAGGTGGCAATTTATAATTCTCGCTGCATATATTTATGGGGATAAGAACCAAAAAGTTGGCCACGCTAACTCACTCAATTAAATTTTCTATGAAACTTTTCCGTTGTGACACGAAAATTAGCCATACATTTGTAGGGATAGTTTTCGTGTCACAACGGAACTTTTTTCACTTTTGTTTATTGTATGGTTAACTACGCTTAACTATGGTCCTTACCTATAGGCATTTAAGAAAATACGTACAATACTAACAGCATTTTTTAAACGCACACGGTCTGTGGATTAGAGTCTCATACACATTAAGATTACGACTCGATATCCCGCGAATTGCATCCGGAAATCCGATCCCTGGTTATTAGTTTTGCAAGTCGTAGAGCTAAACCATTTTTCTACTAGAGATTCTTGCGTCGCTTCTTTTTGACACAAATGTTCTTGTCCGACGCGCTGGTAGATTTACTCCATATTACCGACGTACAAAAGACCAAGTTGTTGAAAGAATATTTAAATTAAAATATGTACTTCAACGCAGCATCACCAAGGTTGAGACACGCACGAACGTGTAACTTGTACTTACTGACGGGTCCACCAGACTGGCTCCTCCTAAGTTAAGTACCTACCTAAGATTGTCGTTATTGCCACAGATAGGGAAATGTTTCCACATCCTGAACGTTTAATAAAAATAACAAACAGCCATATTGCCGTTTCCGGCGTTGTGACGCGAGAGGCTTAGGGCGCGGTTAGGTTGGCTGCATTGGTTCCGGTTTTTTTTTTACCTCAAGGCCTATTTGTCACCTATGATTCAACGTAATGGATATTAATCCAGATTCTAACTAGGTGAAACCTATAGGGACAAAATAATTAAAAAAACTATAGGAAAGAAAGTACAATTTACTGACTGAAATAACTTTAGTAGATGGTTAAGATAAAGTCATAAGGTTAAGTACCAATTTCTCCATATGATGTTGACCACTTAACAGACGATTAGAGCGTTAACAGTTGTCAAAATGTTTGAACTAACAGTCGATTAACATTGAATAAATTTAACATCGTATGGTGAAATTGGTAGTAAATTTAAGCACTAGTGTAAGATTACAATTTTAAGGTTAAAAGTAGAACAGTTAGGTTAAAAGTTTATTTTAAAATAAAAAGAGTGGGTCAGAAGGGGATTCAATCTAATGGATATTAATCCAGATTCTAACTAGGTAAAACTATAGGGACAAGATAACTAAAGATACTATAGGTAAGAAAGTACAATTTATTGACTGAATTAACTTTAGTAGATGGTTAAGATTTAGTGATAAGGTTGAATTTAAGATCTAGTGTAAGATTAAAGTTTTAAGGTTAAAAGTTTATTTTAGAATAAAAAGAGAGGGTCCGATGCCTAGATCTGGTTCTTTCGATTCGAGGGTGGGCTTGCCTTCCCCCTCGGCCCTCGTTCATGCGGCAGCGTGGCAGCAGCGAGCTGACACAGCAATGGGGCGGCACGGATACAGCTGCCGTCTTATGGCAGTTGAAGCGGCTTAGGCCAAGGTTGGAAGCAAGGCGGCTCTTATTAGCCCCTTATGTGTAACCCGTAGGGTGTTCCTGGAACGCGTCCAATTGCGAGATTAATAAGGAGTCAACGTTTTGGCCTGGACTGCTCAATTACACAGGCGCACTAGGTGTGGGTATTTACAATTAAGCAATCGTATGGTATGACGGGCAGTCCAGGAACATTATTAGCAAAGCGCTGACATCAGAATGAAATGCTAAGCAACACGTTTAAATTAAATAATAAATTATATTCATAGTAAGATATGTGCAAGCAAATCCGAAGGTCAGCGTAGTATAGGTTGTAATAGCATGATATCCTCATATCATTACAATGAAATTATGATACAACGATAAGCATTATCATGAGGCATACATAATTTAAAAAAAAGCCACAGCATACACACAGCATACAGGCCACCTGATGGCTCTGCTCAGCATACAGGCCATCAGTGGGATCTGATACCCATGAACATTTAAATTACAATCTCAAAAATGAAATGCTCAAACTCAACATGCGTTGCCAACCCTGAGGACCAAGATGGAATGACTGTATGCCAGTAATTTCACAGGTGGTCTTATCCCCACACCGGAACACAACAATGTCAAAGTATAAGTATAGGAGAAGTAGTTCCTCTTCAAACAAAGACATCGCGCGGCTTGCATGTGCGCGTAACGCTTCCGTACGGCTGTGGGCGGCGCAGCCACGCACACGAAACGACATCTAGCCACTGACTTCAAACTATGTCAGTGGCCCCACAGCCGTACGGACGCGTTACGCACATGCAAGCAGCGCGATTTACCTTTGTATACTTTGACAATGTGAACTGCTGTTTGGCGCTAGGTTAAAAGATGATGGTGGCAATCCAGATGAACCCTGCACAAGATAGATAGATATCACGGGATAATCTCACACTAATTGACCTAGTCACAAACTAAGCTCTAGACATACTTTGTATAGAGATTTCAAAAACGTGGAAAAGAGTTAAGACTCAAAATAAATACTAAAGGAGAAAAGTGACAACAAATCCGCTGAAGAAATTGATGTTATCTGCTAACCAGCCAATAAAACATCAGCTTTCGCTCTGTTTAACTCCGTAAAAAAGGGTCGAAAACCACCTGTCAAAGTTGAATTTAGAACGCACTTTATGAAAATTTAACCAGCCAGTCACATATGGCTAAAAGGCTGGAATCTGAGTTTCGAATTGATACAAAGGATTTTTTTAATGTGTGTAGTTTTTAAGTGTAACGTGTTTGAACGTGACTTGTAATTTACATTACTTTTAAGTACCGTAAAACTTGTTCAATATGGACTAAGGGGCGAATATGGACTAAGGGGTAAATAGGGACTAAGGGGTGAATCGGGACTCAAGTCAAAGTCAAAATTCTTCAATTTAGGCATAATATAATGTATCTATGAATGTCAAAAACTATAACCATCGGTTCGAAAAATAAAACCTTTGCCCCGAAAAGAACCGGTGCAAGAAACTCGGCAAAGTATAATGTTTTCACAAAGAAATTGCATTATGATAATATCAATTTGCAATAACACAGTATTTTTATACAGTAGGTGGACATTTTTTTAAACGTAGATTTAAGCGTAGATTATTCCATCCAATTCATGATATAATCGTAAAGACTAACGGATGAATAGGAACACAATCTAAAATTAAGCATATCTCACTAATTATAAAACAGAAATAATTTCCAAATAATTTCTAATACACCTGGTCAAAGATGGCCAAGATGGCCCGATTGTGCAAAATGTGGTTACAGAATTATAAAGTAACTTTTTAGAGTTGTTGGTATTTCTGTAGCTCTGCCTACCACACTCTGTAAATGAAGGCGTGATGTTATGTATGTATGTAATAATGTCCTATAGAACGTAACTTCATTTTCATTTATTACTTTTTTGTAATTAGTGCCTTGCCATGCCCTTTAAGTTGTGTCCCTATTCACCCCTTAGCCCCTATTCACCCCGTTTTACGGTATCAATTTTATTTCTTGTTTAGAAAAAAATACCTTCTGCTGGAGATTCTTGCAGCTGTTCACCGCAATAATGGTAGATTCACCATTACCGACTTGTTAATGTAGCCAATTTACTGACTAAATATTGTGAAATTTGAATTTAACATAAAATGTAGCGCTTTATTCCGCTTAAAGGTACACATTCACGAGTTGAAACCGACTCCGTATTTTGATATTAAACAACGTCAAGTCTTCATTCCCATAGTGGAGTAGGCAGAGCTACAGCATTACCAACAACTCTTAAAAGACTAGTTTATAATTCTGTAACCACATTCAGGACGAGAAGTTTACTAGTGTATGAGTGACAGGCTGCATGTCTATATCGATGCAAATTTTTTAAGTCCTCGCAACTCGCAACTCGTTTGTCGAAAATAATCACTGCCCGTCTGTCTTTGTTTGGTGCCTAAATCTGTTTAGCATTTACTAGCGACCAAACCATACATACAAACATACAGGTGCAAATCAACCTTCTTTGATAGTCAGGTAAAATATCTCGGATAAAAACCATCTACATTCTGCATTTGAATGTCGTTAACAACTAGTCATCAAAAACCACATTTTTAAATAGCAAAATCCTTACAAAAGAGGTTTTGTTACCAAACCCTGATTCTCGGAGTAAAATCCCAAGCCTTGAACCTCCCCGAACCTTTTGGTAACCACTTACCCTCAATAAATCTCCTATATCAAAATGTATCAATTGTAACCGGTCCCTTAGAAGCGTCTGATAGCCACCCGCCCCCTCCCCTGCATGTCTATATCGATGCAAATTTTTTAAGTCCTCGCAACTCGCAACTCGTTTGTCGAAAATAATCACTGCCCGTCTGTCTTTGTTTGGTGCCTAAATCTGTTTAGCATTTACTAGCGACCAAACCATACATACAAACATACAGGTGCAAATCAACCTTCTTTGATAGTCAGGTAAAATATCTCGGATAAAAACCATCTACATTCTGCATTTGAATGTCGTTAACAACTAGTCATCAAAAACCACATTTTTAAATAGCAAAATCCTTACAAAAGAGGTTTTGTTACCAAACCCTGATTCTCGGAGTAAAATCCCAAGCCTTGAACCTCCCCGAACCTTTTGGTAACCACTTACCCTCAATAAATCTCCTATATCAAAATGTATCAATTGTAACCGGTCCCTTAGAAGCGTCTGATAGCCACCCGCCCCCTCCCCTATAACCCCTATCCTGCGCGGCGCACCAACCCCTAGTATAGATCCAGTCGAGCAGCAACCCCAGAACGACGTGCACGATGACTCGGTAAGTACCTCAAAATCCTAGTCCAATATTTAAAAAAAAACAATTTGAAAATCGCGTTGCATCGATTCCAAACTCAAGTTCCAGCCTTTTAGGCATATGTGACTGGCTGGTTCGTTATTCATAGATAAAAGTGCGTTTTAAATTCAACTTTGACAGGTGAGGTTTCGCCGTGAATTCGCAGAATGTAATAATAGCTGTGGTTCCAATAATTTGAATTGAACAACACGCAAACATTTGGCTTGGTTATTTTATTGTTTGTGTGTGTAATTTAAATTTCGCGCGGATTCAAAAGGATTAAGAGTATGGCGTTTGTTACCTAATTGACGTACGCACGTTGTAGTCTTTTTAAGTGATTATTGATGATTTATAGTGCGTATTTTTTTGTCCCGATCCATTATAATCTGCTGTGTCTTACATTAACAAATTATTTTTTGGAAAATTCGTTTATTACAAAATTTTATACAATTATTTCATAGGTCTTATTGAAGAGGTGTTAATTTAAAAGTGTTCATTGGTACCTATGAATCTGACAAACAGACAATGTGAGAAATAAAGAACTGTCAGATCATAATTATAATGTAGGTATTGCTGACCAAATGATTTTATATTTATTTAGATGTTCAAGCGTTTTTAGCTTTATAATGTATTTTATTAGGCATTAGGTCTATTGCTGTAAACTTTTGTTCGTGTGGTTACCGGGTTAGAATAGTGCCGCTGCATGTCTTCCCGTCGTGTGTTTCTGTAGCTCTGCCTACCTCACTATATATCGACGCTTGAAAGGCGGAATGGGACAAGCGACATTTTTTGTGATATTGAGTTACATATATCGTTCAAATCGGAACATTTCTGCCGATTTGAACGATATATGTAACTCAATATCACAAAAAGTGTCGCTTATCCCATTTCGCCTTTCAAGCGTCGATTTGTATGTAAACTTTCAAAAAAACCGGAGCCCCTGAAATATTTACTTTATTTTGTTTTTAGTATTTGTTGTTATAGCGGCGACAGGAATACATAATTTGTGAAAATTTCAACAGTCTAGCCATCGCGGTTCTTAGATACAGCCTCGTGACAGACAGACGGACGGACAAACAGCGCGTCCCGTTTTAACCCTTTGGGTCTTTTAAAGCCATTTGTATAAATATATTGAATTTAAAAATAGATACTATGGGCTACTTACTATTTGATCGAAACACCTTTTGAAAGAAAAAAAAATCGAAAGAATTTTAATTTCATCAAAAGGTCCCGCATTACGATTTTTTTTGGTAGTCACGATTCTAACGTACCCTAACCTACGTAATTAATTTTTGAGATATCCTAAAAACATAATGGTTTCAGCAGAAAATAGCGTTCGATGTGCAATTCGATCAAATGATAGGTTTCCGTATAACTTAGATAAAAATCAGCCTTAGGTCACTTTTTTGAAAAAAGTTTTTTCCAGGAGTTGCCAGTGTAATAGAATTAAACAGAATGAACGCTTTGAAAATCAGCTCGATATTTCGCGCCAATCTTTGTCTTTATATAGAAGTAAGTGGCGCCCGCGACTTTATTCGCGCAGGATTTCCCTTTTTGTTCGCGTTGGACGTTGATTTTCGAAAAATCCTTTCTTATTGCATCCTTATGACACAGGAACCCTACAAATCACGCATTCGCAATAGTGAACATGCATGAAAAGCGGAATTGAATTTCATTGACATGATTTAGGAGAAAACGTCAAAAAAAGCATACAAAACGCAGAAGAGTAAGTTTTGATCCGTTTATTGATTTAATATTATAGAATTAAAATCTAAATCAATGGTTGCCGGGTTAGAATAGTGCTACTCCATGTCTTCCCGTGGATGTCATAAGAGGCGACTAAGGGAATAAGGGCTTGTAGTACTGTTAGGCGATGGGCTTGCAACCTGTCACTAATACACTGGTAAACATCTTAGCCTGATTGTGCAAAAAGTGGTTACAGGATTATTTGTTGGTTATTCTGTAGCTCTGCCTACCCCACTCTGGGAATAAAGGCGTGACGTTATGTATGTATGTATGTAATCAAAACTTGTTAAAATTTTAAAACTTATTTAAGATTGTTTTTATCGGCATCCTCATTTTATTGACGTAATATTTTAATTGAACGATATTGGCTTAAACATAGTAATTTACGAAATAAATGCAAATTTATTTATAATGTTCTTATATTTTAAACATGGTACAACAGCCGTGACGTCATTCCTGTCTTCGATTCTGTATAGATTTAGATCTTATGTAAAACCAAAACTTATTAATTATTTAAAACTTCTTTTAAGGTTCTAATCGTTTTTTTCAATTGCAAGTTTTTTTATATTTTAAACATGGAACAACAGCTGTGACGTCATTCCTGTCGTCGATTTTGTATAGTGTTTTTGCAAGGGGTCTGAACTATGACTATTTTTAAAGCTTCATATCTTATGAAAATATTACACGGCAATTGTTTCGCGTACAAAGTTATTCCTCTCTTTCATAGCACTTTACAGAGAACGTAAGAAAAAAAAATTGCATGCTCCCTATTATCACAGGGAGTGCTCCGAGTAATTATTTGGATTAATACCAGCCGCTGCGTTCCACCATTAAATGAATGAATGAATGATTGAATGAATAGTTTATTTGTCAAAAATGGGTGTACAACATGGTCTTTAGGTATAACATAGGCTCTCCACAATTTGCCAATAGACTGGCGTACAAATTTTCATCATATAAATTACATTGTCTAGAATAATTTAGTATAAATTTCATAGGAAACAAACATTTAAATTTGCTCATTTAGGAATTCTTTAATGCTATAAAAAGATTTCTCAGTCAGCCATACCATCGTCAATTTCTTAAATATCATTAAATTATTACTTTTAAAAATATTAGGTAGCTTATTATATACTGTAACACACATCGAATAGGTATTTTTGGAAGTCAATGCTAATTTTGCAGCTGGCTTATGTAGTTTATACTTATATTGTAGCCTCACTTTTCAAAGACGCAGTTGTTGTCGAATATGTATAGGCAAGGAGCTGTGAGGATAGTACATCGAATGAAGTAGGGCCGACATGACTCTGTTCGACAACTCGTAAAAAACGATCATGTCATCAACACCATCTTGATAGTTGGAAATCCACCACCGTTCGTTTTTACCTTAACCTTATTTATGTGGAATCAGCTCTCGTCTGTGTTACCGAACTATTACGACTTGGGGACCTTCAAGAAACGAGCTTACTCTTTTAGCAGCACTCTTGCGATTCCTCTGGTGTTGCGGGTGTTTGGGTCGTGGTGGTCACTTACCATCAGGGGACCCTCTTACTCCTTTATCTCCTTTCGAGTCGACTTTAGAAATACTACATTACTGCAGAGGCCCTTAAGTAAGGGATTGCTGGACGAGTTTGAGGTAGACAAAACCAGTCCTGTAATCCCTGTTCCGGCCAAGGATTGTATGCCGCTTTGCAATATGAGGAATTATTAAAATTAAAATAACTAGCAGGTAGTCAAGTAAAAATAGTTTATTTGCCGTTTTAATTTTTAGGGTTCCGTAGTCAAACTAGGAACCCTTATAGTTTCGCCATGTCCGTCCGTCCGTCCGCAGCCTAGCGCAGAGACTCTTAGTACTAGAATGATGTAATTTGGCACCAATATACATATTTGTCACGCAAACAAAACAGTGCAATAAAATGTGCAAAAAAATAATCGTACCTCCCCTCCATGTAACGTGGGGTTGTATTTTTTTTCTCGTCTACCCCACAGTGTGGGATGTCGTTGGATAGGTATTTTAAAAATATTGTAAGTTTTAAAAACAAATTTTTTGATCAAGTTGTCCGTTTATGAAATATTAAGCTTTAAAACGCTAATTTTTGTAAGAGTCAAGTGCTTTCAAAAATCTTAAATAAAGCACATATAACGAATTTAAAAGAAAAACTATCACAACTATGTAGACATCATTGGTTCGTGAGATACAGGCGATTAAAGTGTTTAAATACCTACTAAAATTATCTTAGACGGCACCAATTGACTTTAAATAGAAAATTAGAACTTATTTCTTGTTGATTTTTATGTGTGTAGTACTTAACGGCTGCGGAACCCTACATTGAGCATGGTCCCACATGCTCTTGCCCGGTTTTTAAACAATTCATTTGAACAAGCTATTCGAGTACCAAGTGTAAATATCCATAAAAAATATAGTGGTAGTTGGCAGAATGTAATTTTCCCTTTGTCAGTTTAATGTTAGTAAGCTAATTCAAATAGTTATATTTGGCATTCAAATATAGATATTTAGGCAAGGGCTTGTATTGTACAAAACTGCTGAATCTGAGGAAGCTTTAGTTGTGCTGGAACAATATTCCTCCGCCGATTAAATATCCCCTACGCAAAATAGGCGCATCATAAGTCGTCAAATTGCAGACAACAGCCTGCCACAACCTAGAACCAATAGATATGCTCGTTCAAAGTCTACATAAAAAAAAACCAGAAACTTCAGTTCAATGCCTACCGTACCTAGGCTGCCCCTCCGCGTGGTTGCCGGGTTAGAGTAGCGCCACTCCATGTCTTCCCGTGGATGTCGTAAGAGGCGACTAAGGGAATAAGAGCTTGTAGTACTGTTAAGCGATGGGCTTGCAACCTGTTACTAATACACTAAACTTCTTGCCCTGATTGAGCTAAATGTGGTAACAGAATTAAAAACAAATATTTTTAAAGTTGGTGGTATTTTTTAGCCCTGCCGACCCCACTCTGGGAATGAAGGCGTGATGTTATGTATGCATGTACTTAGGCTAATTTACACATGTAAAATAGGTTTATGTGTGATTACACAGCTCTTATACCGCGGGTTTTCATTTTTAAATAGTTATTATTCCTAAATCTTGGATTTGACTTGCTAATAACTATTTTGTATTGATTCCTTTCAAATGTAAGTTTAAGTCAAGAATTCTTGAAAACACATTTTGATTGCTTCACCGTAAAAAATATATATTAGAAACAAAAAACGTAAAAAACTAGTGAAGTTTGCGTAAATAGCCTATTGTTCCACAATAGCAATGGCATAGTCTTGCAATTTTTCAACGCGGTATTTCAACTACTTTTTGATCCTTTTTATGCATATTTCAGTTATTTGATGTACATTTAGTATCAAAGCGGCAAGTCAATTAAAAATGATTGAAATATGATTGACTAAGAAATAAAAGCACAGTTCAAAAATCCTTTACAGACCCAATGGAATAAAAACAATTAGTTATCACAATTAATTTATGTCATGCTTGAACAATATTTCATCTGCAATTTATTTATATCTCAGATCCCGTTTGTTCAGTTGGAACCATTTTATCTGTCTTTTTTTGTCTGTTTATCCACGATGTTGTGTTTTTTTCTTTCTTTTCATTTACCATCCTTATCATATTTATAAGTAGCTAAAACAACAATAATTAAATACAAACGAAAATAAGAAGACTTTTACAACAAACTTTATCAAAAATAAATATAAAGTAGTTATTATTCATATTGCTTCGTTAAGAGTTGATGTGCATTAAGCAAGATCACTACATAGTATAAAACAAAGTCGCTTTTTCTGTCCCTATATCCCTATGTATGCTTAAATCTTTAAAACTACGCAACGGATTTTGATGCGGTTTATTTTAATAGATAGAGTGATTGAAGAGGAAGGTTTACATGTATAATACTTTTATCCGGAGCGAAGCGAGGGCGGGTCGCTAGTAAATAATAAATCAAACAATGTCATACCGATGGACCTAGTCCCAAACTAAGCTCCAGACTTGTACTACAGGTACTAAACAACGATAACTTACTTATACAGAGAAATACATAACTAGAAATAAATACATAAAAAACATCCAAGACTTAGGGACAAAATACTCGTGCTCATTACACAAATATCTGCCCTGAACCTGGGACCTCTGGCATTGTAAAGTGTCATCAATTTGACTTGTTATTAAAACTAATATTATTACCCAACTGGAGCTTTAATTACGTCACTCCTCCAAAATTTGGAAGTTAATTCAGTCACTTTAATCGAAAAGAAAAAATAACACAATTTGATAAGCAATTTGACGACACGGTGGCCTAGTTGGGAGTGACTGCCTCCAAAGCCAGCGGTCCTGGGTTCAAATCCCGGTAAGGGCAGATATTTGTGTGATGAGCGCAAATACTTCTTCTTCCTTCGTATTTAAGTATGTATGTCTCTATATAGGTATGTTTATCGTTGTCTAGTACCCATAGTACAAGCCTAGAGCTTCTAGACTAGGTCAATTTGTGTGACACTGTCCCCTGATATTTATTTATTTTAGCCTACGCAACTGTATTAAGACTCCGAAAACATTTCAAATAATTTAAAAGCTTAAATCCTAGTCACAAGTGAAATAATGGCACTTTAGTGGTTTTTTTCTGGCTCGTTAACCACGCGGCGGTACAAGGGTTAATTGAGCGAGCGCTTAACACTGTGGAGTTTTAAGTAGTCGCTTAAATATGAAGTGACTCTTTGAATGAATTCTAAAAACTTCAACGCTTGCTTAATGATGTTGCGCGAAAGCAAATAAGCATAACTACTTTTTGGAGGAATATTAACTGAATTTCAAAAACTTAAACTTTCACGTAAATAATCACTTTCTAAAAAAAGTCAAGTAACGTTTTTTTCTCTGAATTAAAAACCCTGGAGGCGCTTTTACGTGTCAATATTTACAAGCTTTTTCCGAGAGGACTGTGGAGCAGAAGTTTGTCTTTAAAAAAAAATACTAGCGACCCGCCAGCGGCTTCGCCCACTGTTTTTTTTTTCTTGACATTTTCTTTTTAATTATATTTTTTTAATAAAAAAGTATCCTTAATATTAGAGGATCCGAGTACACAACGACCTCCACCGAACTGGTTAGTAGATGGAAAGTATTTAATATTTGTAATATTGCAAGTGGCATGACAAAAAAAACATTCTAGAATATGATTAATTTAATCTTTATTTGTCCGTCCGTCTGTCCGTCTGTATGTCACAGCTATTTTACTCAGAGCTTATTGGCACTATGATAGATGTATTCTATGAAGTGCTATACAATGATGTAGTAAAATTGAAAAAAAAAATATATATTTAGGGGTGGCACTCCATACATGTAACTATAAGAGAAAAATTTTTTTTTTGAGTTACATCAGCGTGTGGGGTATTTTTAGATAGGGCTTCCAAAATGATACAAAGGTTTTTAAGTGACTTTTTTACGTAAGTGAACAGTTGGCGAGATATACGCTTCTAAAGTCGTAAAAGTTCTGTCCGGGTGGGTAGCTTTTGAACTGTTAAATAGAACATTCTAATAAAAATTACAGTAGTAGAACATACGAAATACTTCCAAAGAAAATTGTTTTGAACACGATACGCTATGTAGTTTTTGAGATTTTAATAAAAAATTTAAAAAAAATGAATTTCAACCATGAACGTTCATCCTAGCTACGGAACCCTTCACTGTGCATGGTCCGACATGCACTTGGCCGGTTTTTTTTATACAATAGCAGGATTATAAAGTGTACACATATTTATGAACTCGATTGCTCCATCTTAGGCGCTGAATCGTGAAGAGGAAATAAAGAAACATACTTACGTGTTTATAGTATAAGTGAGATATGAAATCATTTCAATACCAGGAACTATTGGTTTATTCAAAAATATTTCAAGTCAAGAGCTTGGGATCTTTCGTCCCAAGGGCTTTAGACCGTGCTTCTATCACTCGGGTCTAAGTATATTTTACTATGTTAATCTAACTCCTGACCCTTTTTATGCCCAGACTGGAAAAACCACTTTAATAAATATTTTTATATCGTCTTTTTCTTTTGCGTGTAGATTCCTATGTGGGATTAGTAATTCCAGCATCGCACCGGAATAGTATTTTATAATTAACTTTAAATATAACATTAGTTCATATTTGTTTTTATGTACATACAAACATACATAACAACACGCCTTCATTCCCAGAGAGGGGTAGGCAGAGCTACAGAAATACCATTGACTCTAAAAGACTTGATAATTCTGTAAGCACATTTTGCACATTTAGGCTATGATGTTTACCAGTGTATTAGTGACAGGTTACAAGCCCATCGCCTAACAGTACTACAAGCCCTTATTCCCTTAGTCGCCTCTTACGACATCCACGGGAAGACATGGAGTGTCTCTATTCTAATCCGGCAACCACAAGGGCCAATTTTTTATGTTTGTAGTATTTAAGAGCTTTGGAATCCATGCATACTATCGTCGTCTCACGTTCCGTGCACGGAAGCACATAAAGCCATCCCTTCTTATTCTTGTGTGGGCGTGGCATCATATGTGGCCTCGTAAAAACACCCCCTATAATACTTTTATCCCGGATTTTACTAATCCCGAGGGAAAAACAATGATGAATGAAGTCGAAATCTGGTTAAGAATTCCTTTTCTCAGCTCCGGGGTAATTTTCCGGGATGACCTCGTACACTTAATTAAGAGAAGGGAGCTTTATTTGTTATAATTACCGTTTGTCCTAATTTCTGTAGTCCGAATAGTTGTTTGGCCTAAAAATGTTTTTATAAAAAATATGAGTTTGGGTTGTGTTTTTATTTTAAATATAGCCGTAGTGTTTTATCTAAATACTTATATATTTATTTTAAAGCAGTTTATTTAGAGAAACGAAATGAATCCCTATATAGTATTTTAGTGTATTTATTAACACCAATTATTTTTGTCCACTACTTGTTTTATGCTATTTTTATTATTATAAAAAAAAGAATCATGATAATCAGTTTCAGTTTATGTAAGATGCTGTTTAAGTGTCAGATCCGAGTATACAAAGACCTTCACCGAACTGGTTAGTGGGTAAAAAGTATTTTATATTAAATAAAATATGTTAAAATAGTATACAACGGACGGACAGACGGACAGACGGACAGACGGACATGACGAAATTATAAGGGTTCGTTTTTGCCATTCGGCTCCGGAAACCTAATAAAAAAGTAGTTTAACTTACCCGTTTGGTTGCCGGGATAGAATAGTGCCAATCCATATACTACCACATACGTAACCAGCAGTTAAAACCTACAACAGAGATAAGGATCAACACTCAGACTCATCTTGTTGATTTAATCATAACTAGTAGTAGTGGTAGGACCCTGTGCAGGGTCCGTCCGGATCGCTACCACCATCTTATCCATTAACCACCCGCCAAGCAGCATTCGCATTGTGTTCCGGTGTGGGGATAAGACAACCGGTGAAATTACTATTTAGCATAGAGGCATTCCATCTTAGTCCTTAGGGTTGGCAGGGAGGTCTTAGGATTATAGTCTTGAGAATTCTAATGTCTATGTGTCTCAGATTCCACTTACCATCAGGTGGCCTGAGTGCTCGTGTGCCTTCTCCTTAAAATAAAAAAAAATAAAAAAAACAACCGGTGAAGTTACTAGCATAGAGGCATTCCATCTTAGTCCTCAGGGTTGGCAGGTCTTAGGATTACAGTCTTGAGAATTCAAATGTCTATGCGTCTCAGATTCCACTTACCATCAGGTGGCCTGAGTGCTCGTGTGCCTTTTCATTATCATAAAAAAAAAAAACAAAACTTCTTTAACCTTTCCTTCAATGAACCGAAAAATCTACATTGTCTCAAGCACGGTTGAAGCTCATTCCACTCTAGGGAACATACATTTTTTTTACGCTCTCTGGAAAGTGCTATGAAAGAGAGGAATAATGTAATTGTTTCATAAGATGCTTAAAAAGTCATAGTTCAGACCCCTTGCAAAAACACTATACAAAATCGACGACTGGAATGACGTCACAGCTGTTGTTCCATGTTTAAAATATAAGGACCTTATTAGAAATTTGCACTTATTTCGAAAATTACTATATTCAAGCCAATATCATTGAATTAAAATATTAAATAAAATCAGGATGCCGAAAAAAAACAATGAACAAAGTTTTGATTCTATAATAAACGGGTCAAAACTTAGTGTATTGAGTTTTTTTGTTGCTTTTTTCTAAATTTTCTCTTAAATCGTATCAATCAAACTAAATTCTGATTTTCATGCATGTCGTCAATTATTTAATGTATTGCGAATTAGTGGTTATTTTAATAACGTCCCGCTCACACCACTTCCGGGAAACTACCATGTTTACTTAGAATCAACTCTTTTCCGCATTTGCAGCAAAAATAAATGTTAAAAACCAATTTGAAACATACCTACAGCGCCTCTAATATACGTAAAAACACGTTCCCTTTGACATGTAACCGTATTGTCAACGTTATAATAGCTCTTATTTATTTGACAGTAATGGCGGCACAATAATATGTCATGGGCAACATGTTTTTATCTAGTAGACTATAAGCCCTGGCACTCGAGCACTCAGGCCACCTGATGGTAAGTGGAATCTGAGACCCATAGACATTTGAATTCTCAAGATTATAATCCTAAGACCTCAAATGCGCTGCCAACCCTGAGGACTAAGATGGAATGCCTCTATGCTAGTAATTTCACCGGCTGTCTTAACCCCACACCGGACAACAACAATGCGAATACTGTTACTGTCTTTATGAGGTACTCTTGTGTTCAGGCACATCTCTTTTATTATTATTATTTTGGTTCTAATTGAAATGTAATTGCCATCGATTACTGAGTAAGAAAAAAATTGTATGCAGGAAATACTAATTCAAAGTCACCGTGTATATAATATATACACTTTTCTGACTAAGTTATTAGCATAAAAGTTATAGAGAACATTTACTTCACAAGAGTTATTTGACAACCACACACAAACACCAGTCGTTTGAATTAAATCATTCGTCTAACATGAAACCGTGTTCAAAAACCCTATTTATGTTCAAGGGTTACCCTATCAAAATCTATATATAGACCAAATGACCCTATTCTATTTCAACGTAACCTTTCTGCCTTTGGGGGTTATCTAAATGAGATATCCCGAGGGCGAAATCTTCGGATTAACTTACTTATTCAACGCCTGGAATTTACCTTTGGAATCTAACCCAATCTAACCATTGGAATCTAATCCAATCAGGTTTCGGATTGCCGATTAAGTTCTGTTCATGACTTGATTCCAAGCCGTCTGAATTATTAACAACTGTTTTTGCCTTATCTTACGTCATCTTTTTTACACGGTTCTTCACCAAAAGAGCATTGGTTACCACTTAGGAATGAAAACCAATTAAAAGGTAACGAATTTTAAATAATTGTCACGACAAAGTAGACATCATTGGTTCATGAGATACAAGCGATTAAAGTGTTTATACCTACTAAAACCATCTAAGACGGCAACAATTAACGTTAAATAGAAAATTAGTTGTTATTTGTGATTTTTATGTTTGTAGTACTTAACGGCTTTTGGAACCGTACACTGATCATGGTCCGACATGCTCTTGTCCGGTTTTTTTATTATTAGTATTAGCCCCAAAACTTATAGCTTCCTTTGCCCACAGAAACACGATGCCTATAAGCATCCTGATGATTCTGGGCGGGCTGGCCACGGCCCACTGCTGGGGCGGGCTGTTCAACCGCTTCAGCTCTGACATGCTGGCTAACTTGGGCTACGGACGTGGACCCTACCGGCACTATGCTTACGGACAGGTAAGTTACCCTTATTGGAATAACTCTTGTTAGGATTACCTTATCTTACAGACGGGCCCTTTATTTTATAATAAGGAGGAGGCACACGAGCACTCAGGCCACCTGATGGTAAGAGGAATCTGAGATCGATAAACATTTGAATTCTCAAGACTATAATCCTAACACCTCAAATGCGTTGCCAACCCAGAGGACTACGATGGAATGCCTCTATGCTAGTTATATCACAGGCTGTCTTATCCCCACATCGAAAAACAATGCGAATGTTGCTTGGCGGGTGGTTAACGGATAAGGTGATGGTAGTGATCCGGACGGACCCTGCACAGGGTCCTCCCACCACCTTTTGGATGCACTTCGACACTTTAGGATCTTTTGTGCACCCTCTTACACACTCAGCTGTTTTAATGTGCAGGTTTTTCAAGATAATTTACCTTCACCGTAAGAGCATTGGGTAATGAACTTCAATTACAAAAAATCGTTGGTCCGATCATGAGTCCACTCTTTAAGCCACTTGGCCAACAACGCTCTCTTGTTAGGGTTACCCTAGCCTAAACTTATTTTATTTCTGTCTAAAGCTCAAATTAAAGCTACTAACATAATAATTTCTGCAAGATGGCAAGGCATTTTAATCCCCGACGCCTATAGAGATGAATGAGAGACTAAGATGGAATGCCGGCTATTTCACCGGCTGTCTTATCCCCACACCGGAACACAATACGAATGCTGTTTGGCGGTAGGTTAGGATAAGATGGTTGTAACGATCCGGACGGACCCTGCACAGGGTCCTACCACCCGCAATGTGCTCGTTTGCCTTCTACGGGTACATGCCATAAAAGAAGCAGATGATGAATGAAGGAAAAAGTACAGTCGGCCATAACCACGCTTTAAGAGGCCGTATACGAAATTTTGCCGCTTTTCCTTCTTTTCGTGATTTTACAGTTAAAATACTGCTTTTCTATAAGTTTTAATGCACATCATGAAATATCATTTCAGTTATAATCGAATAAATGAGTTACGAATGAAAGAGCTACATTTTTAATTTGGTCGAGTATTGTAATGCGAGATTTAGGTTTTTGTTTATGGTAATGGATTGATTTTGAACTGAAGTTTATTACTGTTGTTTTAATTTTATGAACGAGAGTTTTAAGTAGTCGAAATCAAAAACATTTATTTGCCCATATTCTATAAAACTTTACCAAGTTAATTATTTTTTTACCTATTTTTTTTTATAAAACTTTTACTTACAGCAATAAATATATATTTTTTTTCACACCTTTTAGACATCAAAACGATTCGTGGATATGCGATCCTATTCTAAACCTCTTAATTAGAGTGAAATAGGTATTAAAAATAAAAAAGTAGCTCATATATTCGTTGAAAATGAAAATTATCTTTCTTAAATTTGTAGAAGTAAAGTACTTCAACTTTAAAATCACGTTAACCAGCGAAATCAGCAAAATTTCGTATACGGCCTGTTAACATATCTGACACACTCCTATGCCTCTAGTAACAAAGACGTCAGGTATTTTTGAGCCCGATTTTGTCTATACTATATATAATATTATAAAGAGGAAAGATTTGTACCTATTTTTGTATGTTTGTATGTTTGTAATGAATAGGCTCAAAAAGTACTGGGCCGATTTAAAAAAATCTTTCACCAATAGAATGCTACATTCTTCCAATTTGACATAGGCTACATTTCATTTTGAAAAAAATTAGGGATCCTTGGTAAAATTTGAACAATGTAACCGAAGGTGTAGAAAAATGAGCGGGCGAAGCCGCTGGTGGGTCGCTAGTATAATATATTTTTGATGATGAATGTACATTAAACAAACGTCTGTTAAAATCGTAAGTGAACTTAGCACTTAAAATGTTCACTGTATTCAAGATTAAGCTTGCACTTACATATTCTGAGAGAGCATTAACTCTTGATGGAATACTTACTGTAGAAGGGTCGGTACCCGTGGGATTATGAGTCCAGACGAGATGATACTCATGAATTAGAGACTTAGGGGAATGACGTCAGCAATATATGATATGCAGAGATTTAATATTCGGAAATTAATTTAGTTAAGTAGGCGTTAACCGAAGGAAATCTAAGTATGCCATTGGGCATTAAGTCCGCCATTTGTACTTTTTTGTTTTGTGCAAATAAGTTTAAATAAACAAATAAATGATATGAGGCGATTATGATATAATAAATAAATATCACTGGACAATCTCACACAAATTGACCTAGTCCCAAATTAAGCTCGGGAGCCATTTGCAACGTTAAAAGATGGCGGACGTGTGATTTGTTTTAGACTTTAATTTTTGGGTAATTAGGTGTTCAAAGTTCTTTTCTGATAGTGATTTGTACTTTTTATGCCTTTGTGTCGCACAGTGATTGAAGACTTGGACTTATTTCGTGTATCTGGCATCTTTCTTCTCGTTTCAAGTGGACTCGCAGTGGTGCAGAGGTTAAAACTATCTTGACCTCTGACCTACAAATCACCGTACAACGTTGCCCCCAATCTTCCTAGAGAAGATTGGATTGTGTTTTATTGCTATATTGATTTATAATTATATATACTTACTTGACACTGGCGAAATCACTTCACGTGGAAACGCCATATCCCCGCGGTAGTAGCTGTTCAAGTCGCCGCGGGGGCAAAGAAAGAAGAAATTAAGCTCTAGGCTTGTACTATGGGTACTAGACAACGATAAACTTACTTAAAGTATTTAACGAAACAAATCGTTATATACATATTCATAAAAATACGATACTCATACATGTTCATAAAAAAATAAAAAATGCTCCTCAGGATTTTACATTTATTTATAGAATTAATTAGATTTGATGATTACATTAGCACCTAGTACTAGATATTTATCACATTGCAATAACGATTAAAATAGGTATTATAATTATACAATTGGTAGTCGTTACTTAAAATTTCAAATTACATATTAAACGATATAATACTCATTCTCTGCGATCCGCATCTCAATAACCATAATGTCTATGTGTCTGTTCTTTGGATATTCTAAAGTTAGTCATATACTCGTACATACAACAAATAAATAAAATATACATTACACTCAACTTTTTCCCTAAGCGAAGCTACATAATGAGATTGTCCTACTGACAAGCATCTAATTGACACATACTCCGTAAAACTGTATTGTTTATAATTATAACATGTAATATGTAGTACCTATTCATTTTCTATCGGCCTTCTTTACTATCAAGTAAATAACGTTTCAGAAGCAACATGGTTTTATAGAACAGAATACCGCCCCAGGTAGAATATGCAAAATAGAATCTGACCTTTGAAAATAGATGAGTCTATTCCAGGATCCGAACAAAGGTCTAAGGTTAACACAATCACCAGTTGACCTATAAACATTGACCTTTCATGAATCCAGGAAAGTCCGCCATGTTAATTTATGTACATACATACATACATAACGTCACGCCTTCATTCCAAGAGTGGGGTAGGCAGAGCTACAGAAATACCAACAACTCTAAACAGACTTGTTGATAATTCTGTAACCACATTTTGGACAATCAGGCCAAGAAGTTTACTAGTGTATTAGTGACAGGTTGCAAGCCCATCGCCTAACAATACTACAAGCCCTTATTCCCTGAGTCGCCTCTTACGACATCCACGGGAAGACATGGAGTGGCACTATTCTAACCCGGCAACCACACGGGCGAATTTATGTAACAACTTTAATTAGTTCACCGCTGACTTTTTAGAGTTCCGTAGTCAAACTAGGAACCCTTATAGTTTCGCCATGTCCGTCCGTCCGTCCGTCCTAAGCTTAGCGCAGACTCTTAGTACTAGAAAGCTGTAATTTGGCATGAATATGCATATTAGTCACGGCGACAAAATAGTATATGCATAAACTTCATGAGTGCATTCAAACTGTTTTGAACTGTTTTAGTGGTGGTAGGACCCTGTGCAGGGTCCGTCCGGATCACTACCACCATCTTATCCATTAACCACCCGCCAAGCAACAGTGTTCGCATTGTTGTGTTCCGGTGTGGGGATAAGACAACCGGTGAAATTACTAGCATAGAGGCATTCCATCTTAGTCCTCAGGGTTGGCAGCGCATTTGAGGTCTTAGGATTATAATCTTGAGAATTCAAATGTCTATGGGTCTCAGATTTCACTTACCATCAGGTGGCCTGAGTGCTCGTGTGCCTTCTCCTTAAAATAAAAAATAAAAAAAAAGGAATAGCAGCCACAAGCCATCATTGGATGAAAAGTTGTGAACACGTGAGGAATTTAGAAAACAAGTACTCGAAATTACCCTCTCATCCTCCTTTAATTATAGAACTGGGCTCACACAATTCTTCAACCACTACTAGCAGTGATTCTGAATAAATTGTTAGTCTTATACATAACTTGACTTTTTTTAACCTTTTAAGCTGTGCCTTTTTTAACTTACCTATCTATCCTAGAAACAAAAAGTATTAAAAAGAGTTGTTCGCATTATACACATAGCACGTGCGTTGCCGAGACGGCTTAATCCTTTGTCCTATTGTACTCGAAAAATTAAAGCGATAAGACGAATCGGTGCAAATTATATTTCGTCAACTATGCAATAAAATGTAAAAAAGAAAAATTAGGGTAGGTACTTTGCCTACAGGTTACTTGGGGATGTATTTTTTTTGTGGGGTGTCGTTGGATAGGTCTTTAATATTACGGGTTCGATTTAAAAAAAAAAACGATTAAGTGATCCGTTTATGAAATATTAAGCTTTATAGAGCAAATTTTTGCTATAGTCAAGTTTTAGCGATGGGCTTTCAACCTGTCACTAATACACTAGTAAACTTCTTGGTGTGATTGTGCAAAATGTGGTTACAGAATTATAACCAAATTATTTTCGGGTTGTTCTTATATCGGTAATAAAAAAATAATTATATTAATTCATTTGCTACGAGCATTCGCGAATTCATCCGTGTAGAACTCGGTTATCGCTGTTGCTTCGGGAACTGTCCAATTTTTCGGGATAAAACAAAGCCTATGTGCTATTTGACGTTTGTTACTTAATCACGCATTAACGGCTACACCGATCTGGATAATATTTGGACAGGGACATTCTCGAGTTATGGTCTGGAATAGCTTTTATTGACACACCAGTGTTAATGATTACACAAAACTAATATTACAAAAGAGATAATAATAATATATTGGCGTAGGGAATTGACGACCTCATCGCCCACTGGTACCTACTTCCAGTGCAGTCAGTCGGCTCCATGTACGCCTTCCAAAGGTACGGGACTCCCATAGTCCCGTGTTTGGTAAAGACATACAAATAATAATATCACGGGACAATGTCACACAAATTGACCTAGTCCCAAACTAAGCTCTAGGCTTGTACTATGGGTACTAGACAACGATAAACATACTTATATAGAGAAATACATACTTAAATACAAAGAAAACATCCAAGGCTCAGGAACAAATACTTATGCTCATCCAGGGATCGTTACCGGTATTCTGAGTACCGGTTTAAAATGAGGTATAACCGGTTATAATGGCATTTCACTATTTTTACCGCTAAAGCTCTGATTAGCGGTATAATCAATACCGGTATTCGAGTACATGATCGGTTTAGGCAACTGACAACAATACCTCTATTTGATACTTTACCCATAAAAAGCATTACCGGTAATACCTGTCAGTGTCAATATACTTGTTTATTTGTTTTCGTAAAAGTTTTTAAATCTATTATATAAATCAAAATACACACAATCCATTTACTTATCCAGGTTCTAGTAGACACTAGTTAACCAGCCATGCACAATAATGTCATCGCGTGACGTACCCTGTTACACTTGGTATGCTTTAGTAATAATGTCAAATTGACGTCTTTTTTATCAGGTGCATTGAATAGCGGTATTGAATACCGGTATTTAATATTGTAAATAGTGTATACATAGCGATAAAAACAAAAGCGGAATGACAACAATACCTCTAATTCGAATATAGGTATTATTTTTTTAGCGGTAATAATTTGACAATTTAAATACAGGTATTCAATAAAACCGGTTTTGCAATCCCTGTGCTCATCACATAAATATTTGCCCTTACCGGGATTTG
The DNA here is from genome assembly GCA_949316455.1 of Acleris holmiana. Classification (NCBI taxonomy): domain Eukaryota; kingdom Metazoa; phylum Arthropoda; class Insecta; order Lepidoptera; family Tortricidae; genus Acleris; species Acleris holmiana. The sequence continues at coordinate 9,330,127 of OX438788.1, forward strand.
AACCCAGGACCTCTAGATTCGAAGGCAGGGTCACTACCAACGAGGCTAGCGTGTCGTTCAAAAAAAGAAACAACGCAACAAAAATTAATATCAACTTAAAATTAATCTAAGTTAAATCTGGGAGCGGCAAAGAGTCTGGGCGTCGGCACAATGCTAACGGTTGCGCCCGCGCAGGAGCGACTCCATGCAGCGCGAAGCTAAGTTGGCGATATTGCCAATAGACAGTTGGGTCGTTCTACTTTTTTACTTTTATATTTTGCATTTTTCAACTATTGATAATTATGGTTTTAATTTTTGATTTTAAAATACGTTGCGTGAATTTTTATTTGAACTAATTACCTAATGATTATTTTGGTGGCGATAATGTTTTTTTCTTTATGGTGGTTTTTTCAGAATTTACTGTGACAGAGTGGCCGTTTTCAGAGGAGACTAAATTTTGTATTACCACTCTGTCACGCGATTCTATGAAAAACAAACTTATAAAAAAAAGCACTGGACAGAGAAAGTGAAAGATTATTTAGTACTAATAGATGAATAAATGTTTGGACGTATATTCAAACACTAAAACATTAATAATCAATACTCTAAGTGATAACGTATGGTAAAGAGGACAGGCAATTGTCGGTAAAAAAGAAAGAATTACTCATTTAACGGTAGGTACTTGTTTAGTGTAACATGTAATAAGTATTTTTTTAATTTGAAATTTAATAACTCAGCAGGCCTAACGCTTAATACAAATTTATCGATAAGATATTTTTTTTAATAAATCCGTAAATTTTATTAAAAAAACCCTACCACACCATGTTAGGGTTTTTGAAAACGTTGTACAATTACATCGCACTTTGTAGGTCGCGTCATCACCTTGACCTCATTATATTTTCAATTCAAATTGCTTACCTATTTAGTAACATAGTTCACGTTCATTATCAGTAAACTTATGCGCACACATATTTAATAAGATTAATAAAAACCTATTTTCCTGTCGTTTGATAAGCGTATGCTATCCTATCATGAATAGTACAAACTACAGGGCTGCAACGGGACAAGATTTTGACATAGCAACAATCCGACTGTATATCATAGTTTCGACTACGTACTCTCGGAATATGATACTATCGAATGTTCGAATGCTCGACTGTTACTGGATCGAATATTCGATCGGTCGAAAAACTTCTAAGTTTATTATAAAATATGAACTCATTATTACAAAGCGCCAGTACTTGAAATAAAGAGTTATCATTATCATATTGCAAGAAACATAGCAAGAAGAGTTATTCACCTGATTAGTAATAAAACGGACGAGTTTTCAATAGATATCAGACTTAAATACATCTTGAAAAAGAATCAACGAATGTGGATCTTGCAGGTGATCGACTCAGTCTTGATGTGACCACTGAAAATTCGATACACCAATGATCGAAACCATACAATTCTAGATTACGTTTTGTCGATTGTTACTATTTCGGCCACAAGTATTTCGATGTAGCGAATATTCGATCCAATAACAGTCGAGCATTCGAACATTCGATAGTATGATATTCCGAGAGTACGTAGTGGAAACTATGATATACAGTCCAACAATCCGTCTATTGCATACTCCAACTTAAGAATAAAGTAAAATAACATAACATCGCGCCTTCATTCCCAGAGTGGGGTAGGCAGAGCTACAGAAACACCAACAACTCTAAGACTTGTTTATAATTCTATAACCACATTTTGCATGATCAGGCCAAGAAGTTTACCAGTATTAGTGACAGGTTGCAAGCCCATCGCCTAACAGTACTACAAGCCCTTATTTCCTTAGTCGCCTCTTACGACATCCACGGGAAGACATGGAGTGGCACTACGGGAAAATCTATTTAAGAGGCAAAGTCGTCAGTTTTCCGCGAACTGGATCTACATAACCGTCACGCCTATGTCTGTTCTTTGGATATATTAAACTTGATCATATTTCCTTGAGACTGTTAAACGTGAAAACACGACTAGAAACCAAATCCTCTATAGTGTTATTTGAAAAAATGCCACCTTTTTCGCATGTTTTTGGTTGAATCTTCGAAACCCTACGAGCTTAAATCGATAATTCTGTGGCCCTAGTGGAAAAGGATACAAGTCTCCTAAGGTTTAGGTGAAAAACGGCATAAGTCTAGTATACTCTGTACATAACGTTTGCCCTTTCTTATTAAGAGCTAAGTCGAATTGTATCCGTTTTCACTAGAGCCACAGAATTTTTGATTCACATATATACATACATAACATCACGCCTTCATTCCCAGAGTGGGGTAGGCAGAGCTACAGAAATACCAACAACTCTAAAGACTTACTGATATTTCTGTAACCACATTTTGCACTAACAGGCTAAGAGGTTTACTAGTAGTGACAGGTTGCAAGCCCATCGCCTAACAGTACTACAAGCCCTTATTCCCTTAGTCGCCTCTTACGACATCCACGGGAAGACATGGAGTGGCACTATTCTAACCCGGCAACCACACGGGATTTTCCACGGGGGGGATTTTTGATTCAATACTTGAGTATTTATAAATTCTTAATCCTGGTAAAAAAAATTAACATATATACATACATAACATCACGCCTTCATTCCCAGAGTGGGGTAGGCAGAGCTGTAGAAATACCAACAACTCTAAAAATATTCCGCTATTAAAGTAAACAGTAATTATTTAAATTTCACGCTGGCATCAAGAAGCACGCAAACTATCTCTATCTCACATTGTTCGTGCAGGAGCACATAAAGCCATCCTTTTTCATTCATGTGAGGGTGTTGTATCATATACGACCTCTAATAATAATGCTTAAACCAGAGGTCGGACAAATGGATGTCATTACTGGCAATAATGTGGACATGACTCCATAGATTTTAATTAAACAAATTAAATTACATTAATTGATTACTTACCCTAAAAATAATGTTATCCTTTGCAAGGCAGTAATAATTAATAATTAAATGATACAAAGACTTGTTATTGTGTATCTAATAAACAGGTATTTTAATAATTTTTCCGTGGTTATTTTATTCCTTTTCACTGCTAAAATAAACTTATGAGGTGAAAGCTGCGACTCTGCTGGTGGCCACTCTTGTATTATTTATTTACAACTATCCTCCTGCAAAGGATCAAGATTAAAGTTCAGATAAGAAATAAATTAATGTAATTTAATTTGTTTAATTAAAATTGGAGTCATGTCCACATTATTGCGAGTAATGACGCCCATTTGTCCGATCTCTGCTTATAACACAAAACTGTCATCTATACTAATGTATGAAGCTGAAGAATTTGTTAGTTTGTTAGCTTATTAATCTCAAGAACTACTGAACCGATTTTGATGAAATTTGGTATGGAGATAACTATAGTCCCGGGGAAGGACATAGGATACTTTATATCCCGGAAAATTAAACAATTCCCGAAGGAATAGCGATTAAAGAGGTATTTGACATTATATAGACGACACTATCAAATTGTGATTTAATAGTGTTGTCTACATACACATAGGGGGAGGAGCGGAAAAATAAGTCGCGGGCGTTTTCTAGTTTATAGCTAAAACCCACATTACTAGCTTTGTAAGCAATGTCTCTACCCACATAGCTTACCGAATTATCACATTTCTGTCTATTTAAGGACCAGATGAAAGGTCGAAGGTCGAATTACCAGTTGACCTGTAAGTATTGACCTTTCTCTGAGCTTAGAAAACTTAATTCTAACCTCACTAAAACAGGCACATCTGATATAACATTTAAGCAAGAACGAACCGACTTAGAACAACATAGAGTTGAATCTTTTTTGAATCAATCAAAAAATCAAAATCAAAATGTTTATTCAGTAAATAGGCCCCCATGGGGCTCTTTTACACGTCGGTAATATGAAGTGAATTTACTAGCATAACAGTTAATGAGTTGCATATACGCCCTTTTAACTTGGTAGCTCGTTTATAAATAGGTAATGCTCAAAGGGAGGTTAAAGGGCTCATTAATATGCAATAGACGCTAAATTTATACAAGCAAGCTCTAGGTGGTTATACATAAACAACGGTAACTCGTGGCAATTAGGTAGCACTAGGTCTGAAAAGACACATTTTTCAAGTGTTTTTTCAGACCAGATAAAATGACAAATTACATACATATGTACATAACATCATGCCTTCATTCCCAGAGTAGGGTAGGCAGAGCTACAGAAATACCAATAAATCTAAAATGAGTTGTATATAATTCTATATCCACATTTTGCACAATCAGGCCAAGAAGTTTACTAGTGTATTAGTGACAGGTTGCAAGCCCATCGCCTAACAGTACTACAAGCCCTTATTCTCTTAGTCGCCTCTTACAACATCCACGGGAAGACATGGAGTGGTACTATTCTAATCCGGTAACCACACGGGGGAATAAATAACAAATGAATACCTAAAAATAAGGTGAATAGTCACATTAATTACTGAGACTGCATCCAAAAGGTAATCAAAAGCTAGAAATAGTATTATCAAAAATCCGGAATATCTTACAATAAAAAACATTATTAACTTATTGCAAAATAAAGAAGTTGCAATCAAAGAGAACACCAACAAAAATACGCTGCAACATTACAGAAGAATGCTCTATTTTACCCATCACGTCAGTCGAAGTCGAAAGATTATTTTCTTACAACAAATAGATTTTCTTAAATAGAATACGTAGAATAACTTCTAAGAAGTTAGAACAAATATTAATTGTCTATGACGATTAGCATATTATGTACATATCGCACCTTCGGTAGGACAAGGGCACAATTTCCCCTTTAGCCACATTGTACATTGTGCCTTTGTTCTACCGGACAAGGGCACAATTTCCCCTTTAGTAACAATGTACATTGTGCCCTTGTTCTACCGAAGGTGCGATATATTAGATGGTTAAAAAGGCTTTCTTAATTGGTTTAATTTCGATAGATTTTTTCGACTTGTACAGAAAAACATAGTTACATCACTAGTCTGTCAGAAACGTCAAATGCTATCTAAATGCCACGAGTCGCCGATGTTTAGTTATAAATAAGCACTAAATAAAACTTCATTCAAGATTCGTCTACAATTTCAAACATTTAAGGTAGATGTTCAAAAAAATAAAATAAAGATGATATAGATGATGATGATTTGATGTGTAAAGCAAGCTAAAGGATCATTTTCTCTCACTTCCGTAGTTTTTCTATTATCTGCCTTACTTTTTTCTTTGTTCTATCTCATGCTTCGTCTGTTGTCATTGTTTGGCTGTTTTGGAGGATGTATGTATGTATATATTATATAGATGCATAATTATATGTATTTAGTATGTATTTATTCCATTATTTACTTTATGTATTTATATTTAGTATATTTATAAATAGATCTAATTTCAAAATTGAAATAATTTAATTGTTTCTTGTAGTTATTTAGTTTGAGTTCTAAACGAATTAGTTTACACCGCCTGCCATGAATTTGTGTCCTCAGTTATTTCTCTTACAAGGTTGTCTGGAAGAGATCGCTATTTAGCGGTAAGACCGCCTGTTGTATACCTATGATTTAAATGTACTGTTCCATGTTCAGTTTTTTTTTTTTAATTTTTGATGTTCAATAAAGAGTATTTGTATTGTATTGTATGTCCGAGTGCTCGTCGCTGGACTAGTACTTGTCACCATACTTTAAATTGCGATTAATAAAATAAGATCACATTACTTTTATCACCACCTCACTTTAGTGATGAGAAATGTGTTGACTTTTGATATTTCACACGCCAATTTAAAAATACCTAACTTATTTTCAATTTAAAGCACCTGACATTTGCTCATACAATCTGATTGACTAACATTTATTTTCATTTTGAGAATTTTCGATATGGTCACCATATAAAACAAATTCAATTCAACAAAAGTAAAGGTCACATCTCCTAAACACATGAAAATGTTTCGGGTACATGTATAAATGAACGTAATATAGCGACGCAAAAAAATATTTTTTCTTGACATGTCGTAGAGCCCTAACGGCCGAACCCTATATCCAAACCGCGAATAGATAAGGCTTACTTCGGGTTGAAATTTGACATTTGCCCATTCAAAATGTGTCAAATTTTAATCCGAAGTAAGGCTGTCTGTCCGCGGTTTGAATATAGGGTTCGGCCGTAAGACGTCTACCTTACTAGGGCTGTACGCTGTTGGCCTCGATTTTTGGGGGGTTGAGAATAGTATTTTTAGGTACTAAACAAAAGATCGAAACCAACGCCACTATTGTGTACACAATACGGTTAAATTTTGCGTAACTCAACTCTAACTATATATTTGCTAAATTGAGACCTTCGAAATGTACATACTTCAAATCGTATTCGGCCAACCCTTTGATAACGACCACGATGGGGTTTGAAAGGTTACTTTCAAAGGCAACGAAATCTTCCTTTATACATCTAAAAAGGTTCACAAAAGCCTTGCAAGGACTGTGCTAGCGACGTCGTATTTTCCGGTTATATACAGGATTTCTCAGAACTTGACGTACTTAAATAATACGGCATAAAGTCTTGTCTATATTGGACCAGATTATAAATGAATATCCGAGGAAAATGTAGCACATATTGACCTAACCCCAAACTAAGCTCTAGGCTTGTACTATGGGTACTAGACAACGATAAACTTACTTATATAGAGAAGAACATACATACATACATGACATGACATTCCCAGAGTGGGATTGGCATAGCTAGAGAAATACCATCAACTATAAAAAGACTTGCTGATAATTCTGTAACCACATTTTGCACAAAACAAGTTTACTAGTGTATAAGTGACAGGTTGCAATCCCTTCGCCTAACAGTACTACAAGCACTTACTCCCTTAGTCGCTTCGTGCGACATAGGTAACCTATACATGGACTGGCACAATTTTAACCCGGCAACCACACAGTTATAGATATTTAATAAATTAAAATACTAAATCTTTGAACTCTTCACCAGGACGTGGCTCCAGAGGAGGCATACGCCGAAGCCCTGGAGGGAAACCGCATCGATGACGTGGTCGAGGAACCAGGGCACTGTTACAGTGCCCCCTGCTCCAACAACGGGGAGTGCTGCCGCCAGCTCATGTGCCTGGAGACAGGTACGATAGAATACTAAAGTAAACCAACAGGCCATCTTCTTCTTCGAATTCCTCTGCACTTCTGAAAGTTGGCAGTCACCTCTGCATACAGCTTTCTATCTCTCGCCAAACGGAACAGCTCTTCAACCGTGGCGACGCCTGTCCAGGTCTCTATGTTCCCGAGCCATGGCATCTTCGGTCTACCAACGCTTCTATTCCCCTCAAGCTTACCCATAACAATAGTTTGAAGCATTTGGTATGGTAGGTTTAGTGGTGGTCCGGATCGGTACCACCATCTTATCCATTAACCAACCGCCAAGCATAATAAGGATAAGACAACGGGTGAAATTACAAGCATAGAGGCATTTCATCTTAGTCCACGGGGTTGGCAATGCATTTTAAGTCTTAGGATTGCAGTCTAAAGTCTCCCATCTTGTAGTGGGTCCTCCTTTACCTCTTTTCCCTAGTGGCTCCTTCCATAACGTCACTTTTACGGTGCAGCGCTCTACCCTACTAATACAAAAGGTGTTATGGTTCCTGAGATCTAGATCCCGGAACACTACCGACTTGATCATATGTGGCCAGAGCGTCGGTGGCCTAAGGCTTAGGGGGTCGCTCGTAATCGTAGAGTACCGAGTTCAAACCCCGCGGTCACCATGTACCAAACCCGATGCTCTTACGGTGAAGGAAAAACATTGTGAGGAAACCTGCACATTCGAACAGCTGGGTGTGTAAGAGGGTAATTGCACTAAACCAACACGACGACACGTTGGCCTAGTTGGGAGTGACCCTGCCTCCGAAGCCAGCGGTCCCGGGTGATCCCGGTAAGGGCAGATATTTATGTGATCAGCACGAGTATTTTTTCCTGAGGTTTGGATGTTTTCTATGTATTTAAGTATTTATTTCTCTATCTATGTATGTTTATCGTTGTCTAGTGCCCATAGTACAAGCCTAGAGCTTAGTTTGGGACTAGGCCCGTGGTATTTATTTTTTGATATTTACATACACTCGAAAAACATGACCCTCCTGACGCCGTTAGGTAAAAAAAAAATCTCTAAACTGTTTCTGAGTAAGGCAGTTGTTATTATAATCGTAATTAAACTAAAAAGTTAGGTTAATAAATCTGACTAGATACCAAATAACTGCATAGAAATAGTATAGTTTAAGCATTTAATATTGATGATACCGATAGAGTACAGAATGCTTCGACTGCTTTAGTATTACGGCAGAAATATTATACGGCAGTCAAACTTGACGTCAAAATGGCAAGCTAGGTTATATATATACATACATAATACCACGCCCTCATTCCCAGAGTGTGTTAGGCAGAGCCACAGAAATACCAACAAATCTAAAAAGACAATTCTGTAACCACATTTTGCACAATTAGGCTAACATGTTTACCATTGTATTAGTTACAGGTTGCAAGCCTAGCAGTACTACAAGCCTTTATTCCCTTAGTTATATTTCGACGACATATTGAATACCTAAGTAAAAGTAATCACTTATACAGCGGCGTATCCACATCTTCAAAATGGGTATGAACTCCCAGCCTTAACATGAAACGTAAATTACAGCGTAATAAATTAAATTTTACGGTGTAAACGTAAGTACTTTATGTAGATTGTGTTAAAAAAATCCTTTACGAGCAGAGTGAGCTCATTTTTACGAAGGGAATTCAATTACGTTACAGCGATACTGAAAAAAATCTGGGAAATTTCACTTGGTATAAACCTGTAACAAATTTTTTGAGGATATAAAAGTTTGGTAATTTTGAATTTCAATTTAAAAACCGGGCAAGAGCATGTCGGACCATGCTCAGTGTAGTATAAAAATAAACAATTAATAACTAATTTTCTACTTGGAGTGAATTGATGCCGTCTTAGGTGATTTTAGTAGGTATAAACACTTTAATCGCCTGTATCTCAAGAACCAATGATGTCTACTTAGTCGTTATAGTTTTCCTTTAAAATTCGTTATATGCTCTTTCATTTAAGATTTTTTTGTGACTAATATGCGTATTCATGCCAAATGAGCTTTCTAGTGCTAAAGGTATCTGCACTAGGCTGCGGACAGACGGACATGGCGAAACTATAAGGGTTCCTAGTTTGACTAAGGAACCCTAAAAAGTGACGTTTAAAGAGCCTACTTTTTTATTGAATTTAGGAATTAGTTTATTTGTGTGCGATTGTATCTTATTTTTTTTTTTTATGTTCATTTAATAGCGTTTTATGACACGTAACCCTACAGGCTGGATCCGTTATATAGCGTTACCCAAAATAAAGCAGTTAAATCCCATAAAAGGATAATCTACATTAATATGAATGAACCGTGTTCTCGGCAAAGGATTTCGGGGTTTGAGAGGATTTATTCTTGGTAAAGGGATTTACCTAGACTGTGTTTTTCTTTAAGCCATCAAGAGAGCTTAACTTTGCAAAATATTAACGAAGCAAATAATAAAAGGCATTGAAATATGATGCAAGATATAAAGCTCAAGAAGAGGTACTTTTCAAAATTCCTGAGGGTTTCGACTAACCGGTTAAAACCGGTTATTAACCGTCTTTTGCATACTAAGTTCGGTTATTAACCGGTTATTAGCATTCTCTAGTTTCGACAGAGCATTCGGTTTTTCTTTTCAGTATCTGGTACGGAAACTAAATCATTCCCACTTCCCAGAGCGGGGTAGGCAGAGCTACAGAAATAACAACAACTCTAAAGAGACTTGTTTATAATTCTGTAACCACATTTTACATTATCCGGCCAAGAAGTTTACTAGTGTATTAGTGACAGGTTGCAAGCCCATCGCCTAACAGTACTACAAGCCCTTATTCCCTTAGTCGCCTCTCACGACATCCACGGGAAGACATGGAGTGGCACCATTCTAACCCGGCAACCACACGGGCAGTACTAAAACAAAACTAATATTACACTAAAATGTCGACGGAAAATGTCATTCATGTTAAACGTGTCACTTTCGACACAAAAATAACATAATTACATTTTAATTGGAAAAAACGAAGCGTAGTCCAAAAGGGCCGTAATTTAGCAAATATTTTAACAGTAATTAATCAAATGGAATGAAACTGGAACACGTACACAGCGTGGAGGACGCTCCCAGTCATTAGGTAATTCGGTCAAGCGTGAACCGTGTTCAATTGCTTCATAGTGGCTACATTAAAAACCGGGCAAGAGCATGTCGGACCATGTACATTAAAAACCGGGCAAAAGCATGTGGGACCATGTACATTAAAAACCGGGCAAGAGCATGTGGGACCATGTACATTAAAAACCGGGCAAGAGCATGTGGGACCATGTACATTAAAAACCGGGCAAAAGCATGACATGTGGGACCATGCTCAGTGTAGGGTTCCGAAGACGTTAAGTACTACAAACATAAAAATCAACAAGTAATAACTAATTTTCTATTTAAAGTCATTTGGTGCCGTCTTAGATGATTTTAGTAGGTATAAACACTTTAATCGCCTGTATCTCAAGAACCTACTTTTAAATTGGTTATATGCGCTTTCATTGAAGATATTTGTCTAAATTTTGTATCTGTACTTTTTTCTGTAGTGGAGGGGGGGGGGGCACTTGACTCTTACTAAAAACTCTTAAAATTGTTCCAGTAACGCATAATATTTTTATAGGATCAATCCAACGACATCCCACACTATGGGGTAGACGAGAAAAAAAAAACATCCCCACGTTACGAGTAGGGGAGGTACACATTTTTTTTTCAAGATATTATTTTTTCACCCTGTTGGCGTGACTTATATTTATATCCATGCCAAATTACAGCTTTCTGGTACTAAGAGCCTCTAAGCTAGGCTGCGAACGGACAGACATGGCGAAACTATAAGGGTTCCTAGTTTGACTACGGAACCCTAAAAATGGCCGCTGTGTCATTTGTATTAGAGATGCTGACAGCTTTACCTTATTGAAAGGCTATTTGATATTTATTAAAGTTCAATTACCGCCTGCCTATCAGTCAGTTCTTAGTAATTTAAATATCGTTGAGAATTAAATTGAAATAATACAGTGTGTTATTGAAGTACTATAGCTGCCGGCTATTGATAAATATAATTAGGTAGGTATAGTCGAACAAGAAACTCCTTTACCTCTTTTAGAGCTTAATATACCACAAATAGAGTCGAAAATTTATAAACGGGTCGACTGAACATACTTTTTATAATAAATTCTTTCCTTATTTGTTACAAAGTTTTAGTAATATTTAAGGATGAATTAGTGAGTTTATCATGCAGGTTCAATATTAAACATAAACATCCTTGATTTTGTTCCAATTATAATACAACAAATACGTGGTCTTTTAATTATGACACCGCTTCTTATCAATCAAAAATTGTCGTTAAAGTCGACCGTATTGTTATTTTTTATGGAATGTTGAAGGCACACGAGCACTTAGGCCACCCTGACGGTAGGTGGAATCTGAGACCCATATATATTTGAATTCTTAAAAGTATAACCTCGAGAATACAATCCTAAGACCTCAAATGGGTTGTCAACCTTCAGGACTAAGATTTAATGCCTCTGTTTGATATATTTGACAGATGACAGGATAGTATTTGATTTAGTCGTGTTATGCTTAGACGTTTTATCATGTTTTGAACCCCTGCCTTTTTAGGGCTTTTATAGACCACGTTTCTGACTGAAGTAAATTTAATCAACACAAATAAAAAACGCACTGTAAATATAAACGAATATAACTAAAAGTACTACTGCAATAGATTATCACGTTAATTTAATATTTACTGTGAAAGTCAAAAAAGATGTTTTTGAGCAACGTTTTTGTATAACCATTATGTTACGTGAAACGTGCCCAATAAAATACCTTTTTTCATTCTGTATCATGCTAAAATAAATTAACTATATTAATTTCACCGGTAGGTGTTAACGAAATTCACACAATCATTCAAAAATGTATTTATTAGAAGATAGACAGTTTTCGAGTCATTTTTTATTGTAATTAGAGGACGCCCGCGATTTTGTTCGCGTATAATTAGTTTCCCGCTGCTCCCCCTACTTTAACCCCTTAGGGGATGAATTTTCAAAAATCCTTTCTTAGTGTACCCCTAGACCTCATAATAATAATAATAATAATAATAATGTAAGGTTGGGTTCCGCGGTACTAAGGAGCTCCTCCTCATTGACATGACCATTAGCCAACAGGTAAGGCGGAACAGGGCGGCCCTTTCGACTGCTTGGATTGACTATAAGAAGGCTTATGACTCGGTACCTCACTCATGGCTTGAAAGGATCTTATAGTTGTATAAAGTTGATACAACTTTGAGATCCTTTTTGGGTGTGTGTATGAGGCAGTGGGTCACAGTCCTTCGTCAACCAGGTGGTCCAGATGTCCCCTCTGTTTCGCCTAACTTGATAAGGATTGAAAGAGGTATCTTCCAGGGCGACAGTCTGAGTCCTTTGTGGTTTTGCCTAGCCTTGAATCCTCTAAGCTCTTTGCTGAAGGATTCCGGGCTAGGCTATCGACTTCGTAAAGAGGCTGAAGTCATTTCTCACTTATTGTACATGGACGACCTCAAGCTATTTGAATCGAAGCGCAAAGATATTATGGCACTATTGAAAATCACACAAGAGTTCAGTAGTGCCATCAAGATGGAATTCGGTGTAGATAAGTGTGCGGTCATGCATGTTCAACGAGGGAAAGTTGTAAATTCATCGAATTTGCAGCTTTCTGAGACAATGACTCTTAGATCTCTCTCCGAAGTTGAAACCTATAAATATCTTGGTATGTCACAGTCTTTGGGTATTATGATCAGCGATATCAAGCAATCGATGAAGGAGCGTTTCTTTTGCCGCTTGACAAAAGTTCTTAACAGTCTTTTGTCGGGTGGTAATAAGGTGCGCGCTTTCAACGGCTGGGTGATGCCGCTGCTCACATACTCCTTTGGCATACTAAGGTGGACTCAGACTGAGCTGGACGCCCTGGATAGAAAGGTCCGTCTACTGTTTAAATCACATCGCATGTTGCACCCACGCTCGTCTGTTATGAGATTGTACATCCCGCGGAAGTGTGGAGGTCGTGGCATTTTAAATGCTAAGAATCTCCACAACCGCGAGATATGCAATCTCAGGGAATATTTCCTAGCCAATGAGTGTGGAATGCATCGTGATGTGGTTGCAGTAGACAGAAGCCTTACGCCTCTCTCCTTGGCAAACGAGAACTGGCGCAGACCAGCGGTGTTAAGCACAGAGGACCGCAAGAACGTATGGAAGAGCAAGGAGCTGCACGGACGCTTCTACCGGGCCCTGACAGGGCCTGACGTAGACCTTTTAGCATCCGTGAACTGGCTACGGTTTGGCGACCTCTTTGGGGAAACCGAAGGTTTTGTCTGTGCAATTGCTGACGAGGTCATAATGACGAACAACTATAGGAGGTATATTCTGAGGGATGGCACGATCGCCATTTGTCGAGCGTGTCGTCGCCCCGGCGAGTCTCTCAGACACATTATTTCTGGTTGTTCCCATTTGGCCAACGGTGAGTATTTGCACAGACATAACCTCGTGGCCAGGATCATCCATCAGCAACTTGCTCTTCAATATGGTCTTGTTGAGTCCGAAGTGCCGTACTATAAGTACACACCGGCACCAGTTCTCGAAAATGGTCGTGCTACGCTCTATTGGGATCGATCTGTCATCACGGACAGGACTATTGTTGCCAATAAGCCTGATATCGTGTTAACAGATCGATCTCAACGCCGGGCAGTGCTCGTTGACGTCACCATCCCGCATGACGAGAACCTCGTGAAGGCTGAGAAGGAGAAGCTCAGCAAGTACCTTGACTTGGCTCATGAGGTGACCGCTATGTGGGATGTTGACTCGACGATCATTGTCCCGATAGTTGTTTCAGCAAACGGTCTTATAGCGAAGAGTCTCGATCAACACCTTAAAAGACTCTCGCTAGGTGGCTGGATCAAGGGCCAGATACAGAAAGCAGTACTCCTCGACACGGCACGTATTGTGAGGAGGTTCCTCTCTCTGCAGCCATAACCACCGGTAGCTTGAGCCCTGCCCCGCTGCCGGCGGCACCCGTAGTTTAGGTTTTTTATAGTATTTGTTTTTTATATAAGTATTGTTATTTTACTTTTATATCTTAACATTTATTGTAAAAAACTTAACTTACAGATTTTAAATAAATATTGACAATAATAATAATATCACAGGACAATGTCCCACAAATTGACGTAGTCCCAAACTAAGCTCTAGGCTTGTACTATGGGTACTAGACAACGATAAACATACTTATACGTACAACGTGTTACAATCAGTAAAAAAGAAATTACGAAAGTAGTGTCAACCCTAGTATACTGTATACCTAAGATACTGAACTTACGTTATTTAATAAGGGTTAGCACTACTTTTGTAATTTATTTTTTACGGATTATTTTGTTACACGTTGTATAGAGAATTACATCTAATATGTAAAATTCTCGTGTCACAATGTTCGTTCCCATACTCTTCCGAAACGGCTTGACCGATCTTATGAAGTTTTGTGTGCATATCGGGTAGGTCTGAGAATCAACAAAAGTGACATGAAATAAAAAAAATTGCAGCGGGCGAAGCCGCTGGCGGGTCGTTAGTACTTAAATATAAAGAAAACATCCAAGTCTCAGGAACAAATATAAGGAACCTACTTGCCACATTTTAATTCTCTAGATCCAGCGGTTTGGGCTGCACGTTGAGATGTCAGTCAGTCACTCAGTTTCTTCATTAATTTATGTAGATAACAACCTTCCGTGAAAAATTATCTAACTGATGATGAAAACCGCATCAAAATCCATTGCGTCGTTTATTAGGAGTTAGTGGATATACAGACGTATTTTATTTAACTTGCACTGTTCGTATGTAAGCAATTTGTTCGAAAAACTTAAGTAAATGACCTATTCTACTGCGTTATAACGATCTCGCGATTGATTTGTTTTAGAATCGTTTATGTCACAGTCGCTATTATCTATGTAATACCTTTAAACGAGCAATTCTTGTATGTATATAAATTTATTTCTGTAATCTCGGAAACGGCTGTAACGATTTCGCTGTAGTTTGGTATATGGGGGTAAATAATCGATCTGGATTAGTCTTATGTTTGGGAAAACGTGTGTTTTCGAGTTTTCATGCGTTTTTCTTTCCACGCAGAATATGTTCGCTAAATTCGTGTTGCCCTGCCCGCAGGGCCAGGACAAGTAATAAGTATAATAACTAATTTTCTATTTAAAGTCAATTGGTGCCGTCTCAGATGATTTTAGTAGGTATAAACACTTTAATCGCCTGTATCTCAAGAACCAATGATGTCTAATTACTCTAGTTTTCCTTATAAATTCGTTTTATATGCGCTTTCATTTAAGATTTAAGACCTGTCCAACGACACCCTACACTATAGGGAAGACGTGAAAAAAAAAACCCTAAATTACGTGTTAGGGAGGTACCATAAAAATAAACATTTTATTGTACCACTTTGTTGGTGTCATTAATATGCATATTCATGCCAAATTACAGCTTTCTAGTACTAAGAGTCTCTGCGCTAGGCTGACGGACATGACGGACGGACATGGCGGAACTATAAGAGTTCCTAGTTTGACTACGGAACCCTAAATACGAATAGAAACGCTAGTTAGCGTGCGTATCTTGGCTATAGGCCCTCACGGCCTTACTTAAGTTTTTCACCTTATACTTACTGTTGGTTTACTTGGAAATAACCTAAAAATGTAAACGAGGCTTAGGCGTGTTTTTGCATATTAAGCAGTTACGTTAATAATTTTAAGGTTCCGTTATCAAACTAATGTTTGATTAGCAGGCGCGGCTCACTCCGCGATTAACGTTCACCGCTACAAGTACACGCCGGTTACCCGGATCCCGGGTACTATTCCGTGGCTGCCACGCTGCGCTGCGCATCGGATCGCACGCGCACGCTACTTCGCGCGCACACGCTTACGTAAATCGTAATATATCGCAAGTGAGCGTGACGTATTTATTTTCTTGTGTGTTGCATTGTATAAAAAGACACCTAAAAGATCGTACATCATTATTTTATTTTTAGTCGTTGACAGCCCTCACTATCGGCGACGCGGCGAGTGATCCAATTCATTTTCACCGTTCGTTCACAGCCTTAACGTTCCGTTTGGCTTGCGCTGGAGTCGAAGATGTCAGAGGGCCATAAATCATAATGTTGTGGCTAAGAAAAAAGCGGCTTTTGTAAAGATCAAAGGAGTGTGCCTTCTGTACTTGTACTATTTATCAATTCTCTGACATTAGTTTTACTGCGTATTCATAAAAATAACCGTTAACCCACACATAACACACATCTTAGTCTGCAACAATAGTCAAATTTTCATGATTAAATAATTCAAAAAATATGATAGCTATACTATGCTATAGCTATGCTATGACTAGACTTTAAAGCTAATGATTTAAGGCCTAACAATATAATTAGGAATATAACATATCAAATTTTAAGGATAATGTGAGGATTCTTAAAAAGCCCGACTGGCTGTTCACAGTGGAGTGTTGGCCCCTATGTATGGTAGTGAATGTTGGGGGTGGCAGGATAAGCATGAAAGCCGTATTAATGCAGTGGAAATGCGCCCTTTGCGTAGTGTATGTGGTGTGGAACTGTTTGATAGAGTAAAGAATGAAGACATCTAAAAGAAGTGTGGTCTGAAAGAAAGATGAAGTGACTAAGATTGATAAGGGCATGCTTCGACGGTTCGGTCATTTGGAAAGGATGGATGAAAAACGATTGACGAATAAAATATACAGTGCGATAGTGAGTGGAACGGTCGGAAGACGGCCGCCCGAGGCGTACTTTTTTGAATGAAATCGGGGAAATACTAGAAAAGGGCCGAATCTTAAGTACCCGAAGCTTACGTGTATGCATGACTCGATGTATGAATGTGGGAGAAGCGAAAGAGATTTGTCAGGATCGTAGCAGGTGGAAAGAAGTGGTCTCTGCCTACCCTTCTGGGAAACAGGCGTTATTTATGTATGTATGTATGTAAGGATGAAATTTGGCCTATTGTTGCAAGCTATAACTCTAGTTGTATGGGTTTCCAGAACTTTTTTAATGTCCTGAAAAGGGAAAACTGACAAAGCTCATCGAATTGCAAACCTTAAGTGGCACTGGGCTGCTCGGAGAAACGATAGCCGTTGGAGCGGAAAGCTTCTAGAGTGGCGACCGCGAACCGGGAGACGAAGTGTCGGCAGGCCTTCCACAAGGTGGACCGACGATCTGATAAAAGTCGTGGGAAACCGCTGGATGACAGCAGCAGAGGACCGGTCGTTGTGGAAAACCTTGGGGAAGGCCTCTGTTCAGCAGTAGACGTCTTGCGGGATAAGAGATCTCTATGTAAGGAATCTGAGATCCATAGACATTTTGACGACGAGTTTAGCGTAGTTGGTAGTAACCCTGCAGAAGTTCTGGCTTGACACTTGTTCTTAAAACATTTTCCTGCTTATTCCGTTTAATTATTTATTATATTTTCCCCATGTGGTTGCCGGGTTAGAATAGTGCCACTTCATGTCTTCCCGTGGATGTCTTAAAGGCGACTAAGGCTGAGTTGTTTGTTTGGAAGTTTACTGAACTAAACGGTCGGTTTTCGGTTAAAATTCGAAAAAAGAATGGAAAGTTTAACACCTTTCCTTGAGATTTAACCATTAGTTACGACTTTAAACAATTAGTTATTTTAACAGGCTCTAAGGGAATAAAGGCTTGTAGCACTGTTACGCGATGGGCTTCCAACCTGTCACTAATACACTAGTAAACTTCTTGGCCTGATTGTGCAAAATGTGTTTATAGAATTATAAACTTTTTTTTAGGGCCCGTGTGGTTGCCGGGTTAGAATAGTGCCACTCCATGTCTTCCCGTGGATGTCGTAAGAGGTGACTAAGGGAATAAAGGCTTGTAGTGCGATGGGCTTGCAACCTGTCACTAATACACTAGTAAAACATCTCAGCCTACTTGTGCAAAATGTGGTTACAGAATTATAAACATATCTTTTTAGAGTTGTTGGTGTTTCTGTAGCTCTGCCTACCCCACTCTGGGAATGAAGGCGTGATGTTATGTATGTATGTATGTAAAGTTTTTAGATTTGATGGTATTTTTGTAGCTTTGCCTACCCCACTCTGGGAATGAAAGCGTGAGTTATGTATATTACTTTATCGAATAAATCTGTATCAATACATTTATTGATATTCATAGCAAATCCAATTTGGGTTTATATACCTTTATTTCTTTTGTTGTATGTACCTACTTACTCGTATTTGGCTATTTGTTGTATTCTTTCTCAATCATCAAAGGTTAACCTGGACGGGATCCCTTAAAAGGATAAGTCCTCCTGTGTGTAACCCTGCTATATTTTGTCTATTTAGTTATTTTTATCTCTTTTAATTGTATAATAATGTGTCTACACTAACCGCGTCATCCATTTTTATTTGCGAACCTACGATAATAGAACCGGCTCACGGTTGGCCGCTTTATTATTTAATGCATTAGCATAAACATATTTCAGTGTTATAAAACCGCTTATTATGCACCTTAGTTCAGCAGAATTTCTTTGCGGCCTTGTAATTTATTATAATATGCGGTTTTAAGTCTTATTTCTTGTTGGAAGTACCTAATCAAAACGTTCACAGCTGTATAAAGTTTAGTTTGGCGCTGTCTATACTGGGTGTTGCCTGTTATAGGAGCAATAAATTGAGGGATCGTTTCTACTGTATAAACGTAGCAACATTTTATCTACAACTTTTACAAAATGTGTAATTTATTATTTGGGATTTTTTCGAACAATCTAAATAGCATTTTCAATGTACTCCATCCAAAAGTCTAGTTGACATCAGCTGTCAGCCTACAAACTTCGTAGTTTTCGCAATACATTGCTGGCTTGGAAAATCTAAATTCATTAATATTTAGTAAACAACAAATTATTTTCAAAAGTTGTAGAATAAATGTTACGTTTGTGGTGTGGAAACGAGCCCTCAATTTATTGCTCCTATTACAGGCAACACCCAGTATAGGTAAGTAAATAAAAAACCGGCCAAGTGCGAGTCGGACTCGCGCACGAATTCCGTACCATCTTTACAACATAATACACTATATTTATAACCTTATTTGTAAAAAACGGCAAACAAACCACGCTTGTTGTATAGGCTCGTAATTTTTTTTTTTTTTTTGTAAATGAATATACCACTAAATATTCTGTGAATATTTGAAGCGTCTACCGGTCGCCGTTATTAAACGGCAAACAATGATGTTTGTTGAATGGGAGCCCCACTTGAATATTTATTTTATACTGTTTTTAGTATTTTTTGCTACAGCGACAATAGA
Organism: Acleris holmiana; assembly: GCA_949316455.1. Lineage (NCBI taxonomy): Eukaryota > Metazoa > Arthropoda > Insecta > Lepidoptera > Tortricidae > Acleris > Acleris holmiana. The sequence continues at coordinate 9,349,552 of OX438788.1, forward strand.
AATAAAATATAAATAACAATATATCAGGGGACAATCTCCTACAAATTGACCTAGTCCCAAACTAAGCTCTAGGCTTGTACTATAGGTACTAAACAACGATAAACTTACTTATATAGAGAAATACATATTTAAATATATATAGAAAACATCCAAGACTCAGGAACAAATATTCGCGCTCAACACACAAATATCTGCCCTTACAGGGATTTGATTTGAACCCAGGACCGCTGGCTTCGGAGGCAGGGTCACTCCTAACTAGGCCAACGTGTCGTCATACATCATTGGATGGAGTCTTACTTTGCCAGTTTTTTTATTTGCATTTTTTCATCTACGAATAGTGTTAACTTTAACTCATAGGAAAAGTCTAGAAAGTTTGGGACTAGGTCAATTTGGGTGAGATTGTCCCTTGATTGCTCGTCTCTTTTAGTACCAATTTCACCAAACGATGTGAACCACTTAACAGACGATTAGAGCGTTAACAGTTGTCAAAATGTATGAACTAACAGTCGATTGATATTGATTAAATTTAACATCGTTTACTTTAATTGGTGCATGTCACCCAAAGGTTAGCTGGAAGAGATCCCTTAAAGGGATAAGTTTGTACGTTCATATTCTGTGAAATTTGTATTTGAATTTCTGTTTTTAGTACAATAAAGTGTTTACATACATACATACATGTCCAATAGCTCAGGGCCTCTATTCTTCAAGGTTAAAACGATATTACGTTGGAGGTGTTTTAGTATTGTTTTATCTCGGCCGCCATTACTGTCATGGAAATAGGAGTTATCAAAACGTTGACAACACGGAAACACGTCAAAGGCAATATTGTTTTTACCGTGTAGTGATTCTTACTTCTTATTAATTTGTTTAATATTAATTGCACACTAATAGAAAGGACGATGGGTAAAAATGTCCCCACCCACCAACAGTGATGAAACATGTGCCAGTTTATAGATCTTGGCAATATGATGTATTTTTTCTATGGCGACGATCACCATATGTATGGGGTTTTCTTGAAAAATCATAATCTTATCGTATGGAACTATGGAATTTGTTTGAAAATGAACACGTATGTAGATGATTTGCCTTGCCTGGCCCTTTGTTTTCATTAAAAAATTCCCATTGATTTTGCTACGAAGATAAGTATTTTGTCTTTTATTGGGTCCTAATGAACATATAGACCTGCAGCCCGTTACTGTTGGAGGGGGGGGACGGGGTCCATACAAAATTGCCCATCACCCTTTGAGTATAAAAGGTGAACTTAATGCCTAATGGCATTCTCTGGGTCATTCTACTTTTTGTTGTACATAAGTTTTAGCCACGTTATCGGGAAACGATTTGTATTTAATAAAACGGTAAATTGTTGTGTTTTCCAAGTTGAAACTGGAAAAGTCACGTAAATAAGCTTATATTCAGAATTATCCTAATTCACAAAAACTAACTTGTATTAGCTTTATAGTAAGTAACGCAGTGGAGGTTTATGTCCCCACCTTTTCTATCGAAAAAGTGCAATTTACCATAGAGTTACCAATTTTTCTCATCGATAATTGAGTAATTTAATAGTTTTTGTTTTGAATCCTCTAAACTTAAAAAATCTAGATTTGTGTTATTTATTTATACACGGATTCATAATTTTGGTATACTTTTTATCGGAGATAACCAAAAATGTACATTGAAAAGTAGAATGGCCCCTCTACCAGTTTGACCTTTGGGAAATTCAGAAAATTGTTATTGCTTAAAAATATGCTCTGAATTTATTTAAATATGTTTTTAATGCACAAAACAAGTATTGGTACCTACTTAAAGGTGTAAACCATTTTCCACCAGTTAACCTTTAAAATAATATTTTTGAAGTGACAACTATGACATTTATTAAATTAATTAATTTTAATAAGTACGTTACCGGCTGGAACAAGCGTGTCAGCTATGCTCAGAAGGAGGCCCGGCTGTGTTTTCTAACGTGATTATCGTGCGGGAAACCGGCTTCCGGAGATGTTTACTTTAAAATGTACGAATCTAAACGAATATTCGAAACTAAATGACGACACGGTGGCCTAGTTGGGAGTGACCCTGCCCCCGAAGCCAGTGGTCCTGGGTTCAAATCCCGGTAAGGACAGATATTTGTGTGATGAGCGCGAATATTTGTTCCTGAGTCTTGGATGTTTTCTATGTATTTAAGTATTTATTTCTCTATATAAGTATGTTTATCGTTGTCTAGTACCCAAAGTACAAGCCTAGAGCTTAGTTTGGGACTAGATCAATTTGTGTGAGATTGTCCCCGGATATTACTGTCAAAATTATCAAGATCAGATTCGGATGGATATAATTGCGCAACTTACCCTTATGTAAAAATCTAACTTCAATACTTAAACCTATGTAACTAATACTAACACTAGATTTAGGTAATACTATGTCTATGTTACTTACGCGTTTTGGACTCTGTCTGAAATAAAATGATTTGAATTTGAAATTAAATTCGAATTTAAAACTTTCATGCTTTTTACTGTATTTTTGATAGGTCTAAAGGTGGAAGTCTCAACTTAAAGTATGAGGTACAAAAATATAAATAAAAAACTGTTTTACAGAAATGTCACTTTATTACTATTAAAAAAAGGGAAAAAATGCGAAGACAAACAAGCACACAGGCCACCTGATGACCTGATGATACGTAATCAAATCATCAAAAACTAATAACTAAATGAAATAAGCTAATTTGGCAATACGATTTTCCCATTAAAGTGAAAATCATTCAAGACATAGACATTATCATTTGACGACTAAAAAGCATGTTGACATACAATTGATTAAAGAGAATTAGTGTTAAATGTAAAATGAAAAAACTAAAGAACACACGCACACGAAGAAGACGCCAATTTAAATAAAAATTTGCATGATTGGATGTAGGAGATAATTTCTGCGACTACAAATGTTTTCTACATTGTAACTAAAGTTTACATTCCTGAATGACATAAACTACACTTTGTATTCCAAAAAACATCGTAAGCTAGAATATATTTCTGAAAGTAAAAATTATATTTTTCTGTGGAAAACCCTTAGAGGACGAGCCAAATCCCTTGATCGGGTTTTAGGCCGCTGGTTTATACAATGACAATGATTTAAGATGAGCCCATGGGAAGCCGCTCATAACCAGGAGGTACACAAATCTTACGATCACCATATGTTACCAACTTAGTCGGACATTTGAACCCCTCCATAACGATGCCTCGTTTTGATCTTGAGTCATTATTTGCCTCGTGTACAGAGCTTTCCTTCTCATTTTTACCGATTTTCTTAGACCTGGTCTTGACCACTTTTGATTTTACCTCCTTGCTTTTGAAATATTTAGATTTGCTATGGATTTTCTTGTTGGCTCCGCGTGTTTCAATGTTCGCGGTGGGCTTGGCATCAGGGGCTACTTTTTTATCTTCAATTGGCGCGGCTTCAGGCTCGACAGGTTTGGTAGCAGTTGCGTTTGACACGTGTAGTTCGGTAACGTTGCCACTCACTAATTGATCCTCTTGAGGTACGGCTGACGCTATAGCCGTACTAACAATGAACGCCAGTGTAACAACAATTGCTACAGTCCTCATCTTGATTATCTGAAAATAACAACGTTATTAATTACGAAACGTTTAAATCAAAGTTAAATTGGGGAACGTTTTAACACGCATAATTAGCAATTATCCCATTGTCGGGTTAGAACAGTGCCACTCCATGTCTTCCCGTGGATGTCGTAAGAGGCGACTAAGGGAATAAAGGCTTGTAGTACTGTTGGGTCATACACACTCTTAAAAATAAAAGTTGTCTCTCCTGTGGTCAATAGTTAAATAGCTTATATGCATATAAGTTGTGTTTTTATATGATACGTCTAAAGCAGTCCTGACGGCGTTTATGCGGGAAGGGGCTTAGCCAGAAAATTAGGCCTTAAAAACGTTAACTTTCGGTGTGTCCACAGGAAATACGATAGCCTAAATCTGTGTATGACCCGGCTTGCAACCTGTCACTAATACACTTGTAAACTTCTAGGGCTGATTGTGCAAAATGTGGTTACAGAATTTATTATCATCAAGTCTTTTTAGAGTTTTTGGTATTTCTGTAGCCCACCCCACCCCACCCCACCACCCCACCCCACTCTGGGAATAAAGGCATGATGATGTATGTATGTATAAATTGAAGTTTCATATTCATTTTTTTTTAAGTTACTGGCCTAACTGCTTACCTAAGCAGTTTGTTATTTTTTATACTATTAACCTAAATAAGTAAAAGTCGGTACCATACCACAGAATAGATAGAATTGATCCATACTTAAGTTGCAATCATTCTATGCTTTCAAAAAATCAATAAATTTTGCTCGCGTTTAAATTCGGGAACGTCCTAACATGCATAATTTGCAATTTTTGAAAACTATACTAATATTACAAATGAGAACCTTTGGATGTTTGGATCTTTGTGTATGTTACGGTTTCACGGATAAACCGCTGAACCGATTTAGATGAATTTCGTTATAGAGATAGAGTCCCGGGGAAGGACAAAGGGTACTTTATATCACGGAAAATTGGACAGTTCCTCAGGGAATAGCGATAAACGATGTCTTCACGGACGGAGTCACGGAAAACAGCTAGTATCACATAAATATTTGCCCATACTGGGAATCGAATCCTTCATTAGCATACATACATACATGAAATCACGCCTGTATTCCCAGAGTGGGGTAGGCAGAGCTACAGAAATACTAACAACTCTAATAAGACTTGTTAATAATTCTGTAACCACACCAGTGTACCTATTAGTGACAGGTTGCAAGCCCATCGCCTAACAGTACCCTAGTAGTACCCTAGTAGTAGTAGTAGTTCATTAGCATTACTATTAACAAACTGCATCGTCAAGAAAAAACAAAACTGTACTACGTACAGTCGACCACAAAGAGTTCTACCCACTTTTGGACCTATTACACTTCGTATACTAAAACAACTCCCAAAAACAACCACCCAAAAGTTAGCTGGAAGAGGTCCCTTAAAGTAATAAGTTCGCTTTTGTACATTCCTTTTCTGTGAATATTGTATTTTAATTTCTGTGTTTAGTACAATAAATTGTGGGTCATATAGGGGAGAGGCGTACAAAATGGCATAGGCGGGTAAAATGGCACACTTCCATTTCTCCGAAACCACAAACATACTAGTTCTCGCAATGGCCGCTAGAGTGCCGCTTAGTAACAGGTCGTAACCTGTGAAGACGCTACTCGCCTCCGGTGGGCCGCGTGGTGCGGGCGGATGATTGTATAATTTTGGCAGTCACAAGTTTTACGCAGATGGATTTTGTGTCGTGGTAAAAGTAAGTACTTTTGTACGTTATTTTGTTTCTATTAGTATTATTTTATTGTAATATTACTAAACAACGCCGAGAATGTATTAAAATCTTAAAACTCTATTTACATTTTTAGTTATGATTTTTTTATGTTAGAGGTTATGAAGTGGACAAAATGGCATACACCTTGTTCGGGTAAAATAGCATACTATGCCATTTGACCCACCTTTTTTCTTTTTCCAGATAATCGAACATCATGCCTAGAAACTATTCTAGAAAAACAGACCGACAAGGTTGGGATAAAACCTCCATGAAGAAGGCTATTGAAGCTGTGAAGAATAATGAAATGGGCTGGCTATTGGCTTCAAAAGCGTTTAACGTCCCACAATCGACTCTTAGAAGACATGCACTAGAATAAAATAAAGTCCTAATTCCAACTGCAAAAGGCATGTACCTATATATAATTAATTCGTTAATATTTTTATAACTTTTGCGCTTTGAACCAGAATTAGAGCGAATTTAATTACTTATCTTGTACTTTCAGGTATGGGTAGGTATAGGAGTGTCTTCACATATGAGATGGAACGAGAGCTGGTAGAACATATAAAATTACTAGGAACGAGATTGTTTGGATTCACAAGAAAGGAAGTTTTGGAATTGGCCTACCAGTTCGCAGATGTTAATAATATTCCTCATAACTTCAACAATGAAACAAAGATGGCAGGCAAAGAATGGTTGACTGGATTTCGACAACGACACCCAGACATATCCTTGAGGAAACCTGAAGCGACTTCAGCTGCAAGAGCCCAAGCCTTCAACAAGCCGCAAGTAGCACTCTTTTTTAACACTTATCAAGATATTATTCAGAGCAATAACATTCGTCCGCATAGGCTCTACAACGTCGATGAGTCAGCTTTATCAACAGTCCAGAGACCTCAAAAAGTCTTCGCTACTACTGGGCGTAAGCAGGTTGGGGCTTTGACTAGTGCTGAAAGGGGGTCGAATGTGACAGTTGTTTGTTGCATGAGTGCAAATGGGCATTTTGTTCCGCCGTGCTTAATTTTTCCTAGAAAAAACATGAAACAAGAGTTGATAGACGAAGCACCAACTGGTACTTTGGGCGTCGCGCAGGATTCAGGTTGGATGACAACAGCTGTTTTTTATAAATGGTTAGTGCACTTTCAAACCCATGTAAAAGCAAACCTTGATGACAAAGTACTTTTGATAGTTGATGGCCATATCAGTCATAAAGGTATAGAAAGCTTGACATTCGCAAAAGAGCATGGAATCATTATGATGTGCTTCCCACCTCACTGCACGCACCGCATGCAACCATTAGACGTGTCTTTCTATGGCCCTCTAAAGATTTACTTCAATCAAGAACTGACCACTTGGTTAAAGAGCCATCCAGGCAGAGTTGTTACTCACTTGCAAATAGGTACAGTATTCAACAAAGCTTATGGCAAGGCAGCAACAGTCCAAACTGCAGTCAATGGATTTCAAAAAACCGGTCTCTGGCCTGTTGATCCAAACATATTTCCAGACTATTTGTTTGAGCCTGCTGAAACAACAGACATCCCTATGCAAGAAGATCAAATAGAGACTGAAGAAAATTCAATAGCAACAGAAAACCCACGTACACCCTCACCAGGTCCATCTCAGGTAGAAGCAGGCACTACATCGTCGCCAATAATTGCAAACACACCAGCCGCAGACAAGCCACGACCATCTTCATCTGGAAACATAGCTACTGCTATAACTGCGACACCCACATCAACTAACTTGGTACTCCAAGACATGAATATCAATGTTCCAGTCAGCGTCCTATCTCCAGTGCCGAAAGGAATATATGTGGCTGGACAAGGTAAAAGAAAACCACGCAAGAAGTCAACAGTATTGTTGTTAACTTCAACGCCAAATATAGAAGAGGCCAAAGCAAAATCTGCTCCGCCACCTGTTCCAAAGAAAAACACGAGGAAGGTCACAAAAGCTTTGAGCTTTACTTCAGAGGCAAAGGCAAAACCTGTTTCTAATAAGAAGACCAGACAGGCTAAGGTTACAAAAGCTTTGAATATTAGTTCTGACAGTGAAAATGATTTATCTTTCTTACAAGCTGGAGCCGGTGATGATGATGAAGACTGTCCTTGCATTTATTGTAACGACCTCTACTCCAGGTCTAGGCCAAAAGAGGTCTGGCTGATGTGTTTGAGCTGTAAAAAATGGGCTCATGCATCATGTGCAGATGTTCCGAAAAAGACCAAGCGTTTTACGTGTGAACTCTGCAAGTAGGTAACCGACAGATTTCGGTATAATTTTGGTATGTCATTTTGTCCACACCACGTGTGTCATTTTACCCGCCTAGGGCGGACAAAACGGATTTTGCTTAACTTTTTCTTTTTTGTTTGGAATTTTATTGTTTTTGTTTTAAGTTGATTGATCTCTATAATTTTAACTAGGTAATGAACCAAAGAATACACAGGTACTCTAAGTGTTAAATATTTCTAATAAATAAAGATTTGCTGACTGATTTTATAACTAGTATGTCATTTTGTACGCCTCTCCCCTACAGATTTAGGTCACCGCCTTTCCTGTGGACACGCCGGAAGTTAACGTTTTTAAGTCCTAATTTTCTGGCTTAGCCCATTCCCGCAAAAACGGCGTCAGGGCTGCTTTAGACCTATCATGTAAAACAAAACGAATATGCACACAAGCTTTTAACTATTGACCACAGGAGAGACAACTTTTGTTTTTAAGTGTGTATGGCTTAAACGATGTGTGTATCGGTTTTTCGAAATAACTTTTCACTTTCTGACAAAAATTAATGAATGTAGATCAAAATAATTTAATTTGATCTGGATGTGAGTATTCTCAATTGTTAAAAAATGCAAGATCGTTAAGCAACTGTGGATTGATTGTGAAGCACGCAAGCTTTTAACTATTGACCACAGGAAAGACAACTTTTGTTTTTAAGAGTGTACGTATACCTACATACTACTTTCAGAAATTTAATGACTAGTCTGTACATACTCGTTAGTACCAGACCGTATTTTTTTTAAGTGACTTAAAGAAAGATGAGGTGCTCAAATTGACGGGTTTTTAATGTATGTTCCACTCAAAGACAGCTGGACCGATTGGATTTATTTTTATTGTTGAATGGGTTTAATGGGTATATACTTTCTAGTTGGTTCTATTTTCAGCACGTCAAGATAAAGTTAAAGAAACTTTATTCTCGAGAATATTCAAAATTTATTTACTCGTATAAGCAGGGATCGTAGATTTTGTAGAAAAACCGGTGCAATAACGTCGCAATGACATATGAAAGAGACCTACGGTTGTGGAGGTGTATAATATGATTGACTAATATAATTGTGTATTGATTAAAATACATATCTGGGGACAATCTCACACAAATTGACCTAGTCCCAAACTAAGCTCTAGGCTTGTACTATGGGTACTAGACAACGATAAACATACTTATATAGAGAAATACATACTTAAATACATAGAAAATATCCAAGACTCAGGAACAAATATTCGCGCTCATCACATTAATATCTGCCCTTACCGGGATTTGAACCCAGGACCGCTGGCTTCGGAGGCAAGGTCACTCCCAACTAGTCCACCGTGTCGTCCATACATCGTAGTCGTTGTCTTGTTGTACATTATAGTAAATGAAACACCACTTTTTACTTAATTAACCATAGCAATGCTAAAAATCAAACAAGCTCCAAACGAGTATTCCTTTAAAAAGAAAGTTCGCGAATTTCTCAGCAGGTAGAATTGTCATCATCTTGATAATATGATTGCTATATCTGTATTTTTTTTTGCTTATCCTCATATATATTATACATTTATATTATATTAGCGACCCGCCCTCGCTTCGCTCCGGATTAAAGTATTATACATATAAACCTTCCTCCTCAATCACTCTATGTATTAAAAAAAACCGCATCAAAATCCGTTGCGTAATTTTAAAGATTTAAGCATACATAGGGATATAGGGACAGAAAAAGCGACTTTGTTTTATACTATGTAGTGATATGTATGTATTATTATTTTTCCAGTGCAATATATGTATTTGTATTATTATAGCTTATTGATATGTAAGTGTATGTGTATTAGTAGCACCGCCACTACAATCTCTGCTTTGCCCAAAGGTCAACTGGTAGAGAATGCCTTACGGCATTAAGTTCACCTTTTGTGTAGTTGTACTCTCTTGTGAAATAGAGATTAAATAAATAAATAAAAATGCTACAAATTCTACGATCACTGTCTATAAGATTATATTTAAGCATGCAGTACGATAGTATAAAATCCTTACAATTTAAACTAACTATATAAATCAAACAAAGGTGGGTAATTTGGATGAATTACCTACTCTAATAAGTTGGTTTCCCTGTGTGGTTGCACGGTTAGAATGTTACCACTCCATGTCTTCCCGTGGATGTCGTGAGAGGCGACTAAGGGAATAAGGGCTTGTAGTACTGTTAGGCGATGGGCTTGCAACCTGTCACTAATACACTAGTAAACATCTTAGCCTGAATGCAAAATGTGGTTACAGAATTATCATCAAGTTTAGAGTTGTTGGTATTCTGTTGCTCTGCCTACCCCACTCTGGGAATAAAGGCGTGACGTTATGTATGTATGTAAGTTTGTTTACGATAAGAACTGATGATAGGATCTTGGAGATATGGAGGGATTTCCTCAAATATAGGAGTTTTTTTTTGTATTTTCAGTGACAAGTCTAGCATTTGCATTCGAGTATGATGCGGTGAAGTGGAAACTGGTAATGAACATAACTGGGATAATTCGCGGCAAGTTCTAGGGATTTGATATCGATAAGAAAGATGTCGATGTAATTAAATACTGGTTATGACACCATGAAAAAGTAAAATTTCAAGAACCAACATAAATGAGAAATAGGCTTTGAGTCATTATAAATATTTAAAGAATGCCCCGTTGACCACTGTGGTCGTTGATAGAACGTTTAGCAGTTTAAAGTGGATATTTTCATCTAGACGGCAATCATTAATACCATCGAATATGGAAAAAAATATTGAATGTATATCATGAAAACTATTTTAAAATAAACATATAAATACACGTTTTAATTTGTTTCTTTTTTTGATTTAAAAATGAGGAGATAATAAGTAATATTCATTTATGTCGCATAACATTTAGATTTTGGCAGCAACATCGATATATTTTTTGTCGGTAAAACTTTTTGCTTCATGACTTTCGTATAGATGCCCCGAGATATCCCAAATATAGTGATGAAGATCACTGTTGGCCACCGGAACTCTTCAACGGTACCTATCTATAATATAAAAATGAATCGCTGAATGTGTTGGTAAGCGCATAAATCAACAACGCCTGGACCAATTTTACCAATTCTTTTTTTAAATGTTCGTTGAAGTCCAAGGATGGCTTTTAAGGCGAGAAAAAATCGAATAATTTCCGGGAAAGTCAGAATTTTAAACGGGGCGAGCCGCTGGCGGGCCGCTAGTCACTACATAGTATAAAACAAAGTCGCTTTTTCTGTCCCTATATCCCTATGTATGCTTAAATCTTTAAAACTACGCAACGGATTTTGATGAGGTTTTTTTTAATAGATAGAGTGATTGAAGAGGAAGGTTTATATGTATAATACTTTAATCCGGAGCGAAGCGAGGGCGGGTCGCTAGTAGGTATATATTTCTAGGGTGGCTATATGATATTTCTATTATGATAGTTAAGCGACTATGATGTAGCACTTTCAAATGGTTTAAACATATGACTATAATTTTCCTACGGCGTTGCTTGTTTCTTATTAATTGACATGTGGGAAGACATAAGTATATTATGATCACTAAAAGTTATGAAATAATAGAGTTTTTTAAAACAAATAATCTAATCAAAATCAAGAAATAACTTCTTTTAAATGGATTGTAATAATAGGTCAGTCCAACTGAAGTCGGTGTCCCACAATATTTTTAACCAAAAGCCCACTTCAGTTCGATTAAGCTACTACCATTTGAGTAGAAGTATTTTTTTGCGTTTTCGTAAGCGATTTTTGTTCCTCATATTAACACTGTTCCATATGTTTTGTATCCTTTTGGTCATCTCTTATTGACTTTATTTATAGTTCTCAATAAACTATATTTATGTTGATGTCCCAACTAAAAATAAATAAATAAATAGCATGGGTAAAAAATTCGATACATCTCTTTGCAGTCGACTGTACAAAAAGCCACCCATTATTTTTCCATATTGCTTGTTTATGTGATTACGAGTACAATAGAGGATCAAGATGGCTTAGATAATTTAAAATATAGTCCCGGTGAAACATAAAAGTGATTTAAAAACGTTTTTGTTTCGCATAATTAAACATCGATATCAACGTTCAACTTTCATGGCGGAGTACGGTTTGCAGAAAAACAAATAAATCTAGTATATTGTACTTTTTTTTATGAATAAGCAAAAAGACGCTAAAAATGTATTAAAGGTTTGAAAAAAATTACTAAAATTTGTTCCAAAGATTTTTCTGTCAACCTTTGACGTCTGTCATAATATATCCATTTTAAATGACTAAAATGACCTTTCTACACTGAGGTGGGAAGGTAAAATATCGAAAATATAGAAAAAAAAATATTTGCACATGCTGGTATCAACCTCTTTGCTTTTAGACAGTTGGTTTATAATATAATTTGTGTTATTATAACCAGGGTTTTTATAACACATAATTTAATTTAAGATGGGTTTGTCTGCCCCTTTAGTGCATTTATAATGTTGGTATTTTTAAATGCGTATCAAGGTTCTATGCCATTATTTACACCCGTATTTATAGACGAAAAGTAATTACTTGAAATAGTAATGCCAAAAGTCCTACAAAAATCGCATCTTAAGTTAAACAGGTGTTCGAATGTAAACCTCTTTAAGTATAAGGACAGTATAATTAAATATAGGTACAGTTAGCTGCAGCATAATTAAATTAAAAAATAAGGGAAAATATACGTTCGTTTATTAAATATTCGAATGTATTCTCTTTTTGCTACCTTTACCAGGTGCCATGACATTAAAACGTGTATTCATAATCTATAATTAATAAAATTAATACATTAAAAACGTAACGGTAAACAAAAGGTGCTGTTAGTATTAAAAACTAAACTGGGTAAAAATTATGTGAACCGATAATTATGCGAAACAAAAATTAGTGACAAAAATAATTATGTGAGCCAATATAATTATTTTACCTTATGAGTTCTGTGGTCTTGTTAACTTTATCCCGCTTCCCGTTACTGACTGAGAAAAATCAGTGGATTTAGCTTTTATATAGGTACTGGAAAACAGCGTTTTAGAAAAAATAGGCCAAGTCTCTCATTTACTGTTAATAAAAAAACCGGGCAAGAGCATGACGGACCATGCTCAGTGTAGGGTTCCGAAGCCGTTAAGTACTACAAACACAACTAATTTTAACTAATTTTCTATTTAATGTAATTTGTTGCTGTCTTGGATATTTCGTAGAAGGTGTAAACACTTTAATCGTGACAGTTTTCTTTTTATATTCGTTATATGCGCTTTCATTTAAGATATTTAGTATTTGTAGTCTTGGCTGTAGAGGGGGGCTTGACTTGACTTTAACAAAAATTTGCATTTTAAAGCTTTATATTTTACAAACGGATCCCTGTAATATTTTTGGAAGACCAATTCAACGACCATACAGCATGTGTAGACGAGAAAAATAACCATCCTCGCTCAGAACTACCATGTTTTTTTCAAGATTCACTAATATGTATATTCATGACATTGCGAAACTGTAAGGGTTCCTAGATTGTCTACGGAACCCTATAAAACAAAGAGCAGTGTCATACAAATCATTCTAGTCCCAAACTAAGCTCTAGGGGAACATTTTTATAGGGGTATAGAGCATAATGAATACGTAGGTACTTAAATACGTAGACAACATCCAAGACTGAGGCACAAAATGTACTCAGTACTATTTTATTTACTATATTTATTTTTTTATGTTAAGGAGAAGGCACCCGAGCACTCGGGCCACCTGATGGTACTAAGTATTTATCTTTTATATTATGAAAAGGAAATGGCTAGCGAACACACAAGCCATATTATATATCATCTCACAGATGGGCGCTTTCGCATACGCTTCTACCTAGGATGATTGAATAATAAATACATACTTACATACTATCACGCCTTCATTCCCAGAGTGGGGTAGTCAGAGCTACAGAAATACCAACAACTATACACTGTAAATAATAAATATCACGGGGTAATATCACACAAATTGACCTAGTCCCAAACTAAGCTCTAGGCTTGTACTATGGGTACTAGACAACGGTAAACGTACTCAAATAGAGAAATATATACATAAATACAAAGAAAACATCCAAGACTCAGGAACAAATATTCGCGTTCATCACACAAATATCTGCCCTTACCGGGATTTTAACCCAGGACCGCTGGTTTCGTAGGCAGGGTCACTACCAACTAGGCCAACGTGTCGTCAACAAAGACTACCCATACTACTACAAAGTCTGTCTGTCTGTCTGTATACCTTTTAGTGGTGCTACCGCCATTTTATCAATTAACCTACCGCCAAGCGCTCCGGCGCATTCGCGTTGTGTTCCGGTGTGGGAATAAGACAAGTGAAATTACTAGCATAGAGGTATTCCATTTTGGTCCTCAGGGTTGGCAACGCATTTGAGGTCTTAAGATTATAGTCTTGAAAATTCAAATGTCTATGTGTCTCAGATTCCACTTACCATCAGGTGGCCAGTGCTCGTGTGACTTCTACTAATTTAAAAAAAAAACTACTAAGTCCTCCTGACTGTACCGGATTTTGATGCGGTTTTCCGTTAGGTTATTTCTCACGGAAGTTTACATATGTATGTAATGCATTTTGGTTGAAGCAAGTTGAAGACCAAGAAATTCCATGACTAACCTCTTTTGAACCTGAAAGTCAGAAAAATAGAATTAAAAACTGGTAATGTCAGTCAACTTTGCCACAAAAATGCCCCAACGCTTTGTGTAGGAACTTGGCGCGTGCACTACAGTGCATAGCGCAAGTTTTTTCCTCATTTTATCACTAATACGCTTCCGTTTCAGTAAATTCATGCTTCAGTACAAATGTAGTTAAATTTTCAAAAACAAGGGTAAGTAAATATATGTATATATTTTTTTTTATAAAAACCAACTTATTATAAAAATCTGCCATTCTCTATTTATTAGGGTTCCGTACCGCAAAAGGAAAAAAACGGAACCCTTATAGGATCACTTTGTTGTCCATTCATCCGTCCGTCCGCCCATCTGTCTCTCTGCCATACCCTTTATCTCGGGTACGCGTCGATCGAGTTGAAATTTAATCCATATACTTACTCAATTATACAGTCCCTCGAAGCTGCGAAAAAAAAAACAGAATTATCATCAAGTCTTTTTAGAGTTGGTATTTCTGTAGCTCTGCCAACCTCACTTTGTGAATGAATGAATGAATGAATGCCTGTTTGTGCAAAATGTGGTTATAGAATTATCAACAAGTCTTTTTAGAGTTGTTGGTATTTTTGTAGCTCTGCCTACCCCTCCTGGGAATGAAGGCGTGATGTTATGTACATATGTATGTACATAAAAAATACGGCCGTTTATGTCGCAAAAAACGTCTATTTTGACACTCTCAAAGGAATCAAATTTAATAGAAATATAAATAGAAATAGAAAATATTTATTTCGCTTAAATCTTACAAGTTTACACATTGTGTTGCAGGGGTTTCTTAAAATCTAGTAGTTTAGAATTAAATAAAATTATAAACAGTGCTGCGAAAATGGTATCCACTCAGCTATGTGTCCATAGGGTACTCTCATACACCTAGTATCCTGAAATTTGGCAATAAGAAGGTCTAACCGCATAAGTACCTAAAGGTAAACATCGGAAAATTGTTCATTTCGTCTCCAAACGTATTTTTTTTTTTGCGATTGCAATTTTACTTTTAGTGGTGGTAGGACCCTGTGCAGGGTTCGTCCGGATCGCTACCACCATCTTATCCATTAACCACCCGCCAAGCAACAGTGTTCGCATTGTTGTGTTCCGGTGTGGGGATAAGACAACCGGTGAAATTACTAGCATAGCATTCCACCTTAGTCCTCAGGGTTGGCAACGCATTTGAGGTCTTGGGATTATAGTGTTGACAATTCAAATGTCTATGGGTCTCAGATTCCACTTACCATCAGGTGGCCTGAGTGCTCGTGTGCCTTCTCCTTAACAAAAAAAAAAACTTGCAGTTGGTAAACTAATTGCGACCCATGCCGATGTATGGAGACAACAGTTTTTCAACCGTCGAAGGCACCAGATCTAAATGACAAAGTTAATAAGTACTATAGGTAAGACCATGGGCCTTAGGTTAATACAATTTTCGTATTTCGGTACGGAACCCTAAAAAATACACTTACGATGTTTTTTACTCTTAAACATAAATAACAGCCAATTTCAGCGGCTCACGCGGATTACACAGGGTGTAGCCGCGATTGCTCCTGTTAATTTATGTACAGGGGGTTTAGAATTTAATCTGTGCTATATTAACGTCAGTGAGAATGTTTGTTAATTTATTCCCTTTTATATTTAGAATTGCCATGTTAATTACAATTGCTTTGCTTTTTGACAAGTAATTAAGGAATTTATACATACATACATAACATCACGCCTTCATTCCCAGAGTGGGGTAGTCAGAGCTACAGTAATACCAACAACTCTTAAAAGACTAATTGATAATTTTGTAACCACATTTTGCACATTAGTAGACTACCGCATTAACTTCAAAACTGAACGTTCAAACCATATTTCTTAAATTGAATAGATTTAAATAGTTAAGAATGTGAACCCATTTAATTTGGTTTTAAACCACTCAGCTCCAGTTTAGTTAATTAATTTAATCATCCCTTTATAAAGTCTGCCCTGAGGAACGATTATATTAATATTCTTAGGCCGTCTTTGGTAATTTAAAAGGCGGTAGGAAGGTACTAAAAGCATCCTTTACTTAAATAAAACAAGGCCTTTGACGTTTCGGCGTTTCACACATCAACACTAGAATAAATAAATATCAGGGGACAATCTCACACAAATTGACCTAGTCCCAAACTAAGTTCTAAACTTGTACTATGGGTACTAGACCACGATAAACATACTTATATAGAGAAATATATACTTAAATACATAGAAAACATCCAAGACTCAGGAACCAATATTCGCGCTCATCACACAATTTATTTTTTATTTTTTTTATGTTAAAGAGAAGGCACACGAGCACTCAGGCCACCTGATGGTAAGTGGGATCTGAGACCCATAGACATTTGAATTCTCAAGACTATAATCCCAATACCTCAAATGCGTTGCCAACCCTGAGGACTAAGATGGAATGCCTCTATGCTAGTAATTTCACCGGTTGGTACGCCCTTACCGGGATTTGAACCCAGGACCGCTAGCTTAGGAGGCAGGGTCACTCTCAACTAGGCCACCGTGTCGTCAAACATCTGTTTAATGGCCTTGCATTGTTATTATTACAGGATGGGAAAACAGTTAATTAGTTAACTACTTATTCGAATAAATACGTTTTTACCAACTTGCATTTGTTTTAAAATGCTTTCAGCCCTGGATGTAGGTACTGAACGTGTAAAACCACTAATTTAGAGTGAACCCATTTTTTGCCAGAAAGTTCATAGTGATTCTAAACATGTCGTTAGAGTGGTTGTACATAAAATATTTTCCCACGCAGTTAACTTTTTTTAATGAATATTTGGTTAATTAGGTAATTTATTATGCAACGAAGTCGGGAAAAAATAAATAGGTTCTTTTTGTTCGTAAGTTGCGTATTGAATATCGATAAAGAATAATTAGCGGTGAAAGTAAATGTTAACTTTTATTACCGTTTTTTATCATTGTTTATATCATTGCATTTATTATTTTATTTATTTATTTCATAAATTAAATTCACTTAACTTCAAAGAAGTTTGCCAGACATTTCATTCATTTCGTTATAATATACACCGTGTTTTTCTTGATTTACGATAACTTTAAGGGCACGTTCTTCAAGTCAAATTAAGCTAATTTCCCGAAGACAGACATATGATAACTCGTACGGTTATAAAGATATTCAATTATTAAAATTAATCAGTTAATCACGTTAAACTAATGTAAAAGGCTCTTAATTCATACCTAACAATTTTCTTTTAATTACCTATTATGAGTAAAGAGTTTTCAATTGTTAGTTCGTGCACCTGTCAAGTGTTATCTTTACTTGTGTGTGTGTATGTCACGCTGACTTGACGTATTTGACACTAACTATGAGTTAACTCTAAAGACCCTTTTAGAATGATTGAAGACACAACATTTAATTACTTTGTTCTAAACATTTTTTTTTTTTTTTGCAATATTTTAAAATCTAATGTACCACGTAGTTTCTATACGTGTACCTATCAATATGCCGAAGTTATCGTAAATCAAAAAAAACACGGTGTATGTCATGTCGCATGTCGAACCATGCTCAGTGTAGGGTTCCGAAGCCGTTAAGTACTACAAACATAAAAAATCAACAAGTAATAACTAATTTTCTATTTAAAGTCAATTGGTGCCGTCTTAGATGATTTTAGTAGGTATAAACACTTTAATCGCCTGTATCTCAAGAACCAATGATTCTACTTAGTCGTCAAAGTTTTCCTTTAAAATTCTTTTGTAAGATTTTTTTGTATTTCATGCCAAATTACAGCTTTCTAGTACTAAGAGTCTCTGCGCTAGGCTGCGGACGGACAGACGGACATGGCGAAACTATAAGGGTTCCTAGTTTGACTACGGAACCCTAAAAACGGCATCCTATCATTTCATAACCGATGCTTCACAAATGATTCATTTCACAAACATATCATTTGACTAACTGTTTTTATTTTCGAAACTGTAAATAATTCTGGATTTATTTCAGGACCATCGTGTAACCCTATAGGTTACGTTAGGTTAGTGTTATAAAAATCCTGAAATATTTCTAGGTTCAGAAAATAAAACGATGCATTTTTCAAAAATTTGTCTGTGAAACGGCAGAGAACCGTTAAAAACGCTATGGTTTTGCGAATTACAATAATCTCCTGGTACCTACGTCTATTTATGGATTCTATCATAGCGCAAAGTTTTAATTGATTCCAACAATAAGAGCAGTTTTCCTCGTGTGGTTGCCGGGTTAGAATAGTGCCACTCCATGTCTTCCCGTGGATGTCGTAAGAGGTGACTAAGGGAATAAGGGCTTGTAGTACTGTTAGGCGATGGGTTTGCAACCTGTCACTAATACACTGGTAAACATCTTAGCCTACTTGTGCAAAAAGTGGTTACAGAACTATCAACAAGTACCTATTTTTAGAGTTGGTGGTATTTCTGTAGCTCTGCCTACCCCACTCTGGGAATAATGGCGTGATTCTATGTATGTATGTATGTAATAAGAGCAGTAACTCTATACCCCAACTTATTTTTAATTACTGAGCTCGTGCCATGGAAGGGACGAAACTTATTCTATTAACACTTTTCCAGCCCGTTTCCCTGTTACAATATGGACGCAATACTAAGTTTCTGGGTTTAGACAACGAAATAATTGATTTAATTATAAACTATACCCGTTTGGGGCTCTATTAGATAAAAACCGGGCAAGAGCATGTCGGACCATGCTCAGTGTAGGGTTCCGAAGCCGTTAAGTACTTACTACAAAGATAAATATCAACAAGTAATAACTAATAAACTTCTTGGTGGCCTGATTGTGCAAAATGTGGTTACAGAATTATCAACAAGTCTGTTTAGAGTTGTTGGTATTTCTGTAGCTCTGCCTACCCCACTCTGGGAATAAAGGCGTGATGTTATGTATGTATGTATGTAATAACTAATTTTCTATTGAAGTCGTTTGATGCCGTCTTAGATGATTTTAGTAGGTATAAACACTTTAATCGCCTGTATCTCAAGAACTAATTATGTCTTCTTAGCCGTGATAGTTTTCGTTTTAAATTCGTTATTTGCGCTATCATTAATTATTTTTTTCAGATTTTTAGTATTTGTGGTTTTGGCTAAATGCGGGGAGGACTCTTGACTCTATCAAAAATTAGCGCTTTAAAGCTTAATATTTCATAAACGGATCACTTGATCTAAAAACTGTTTCCACAAACCCATAATATTTTTGAAAGTCCTATCCAACCCCGCACTATGGGGTAGACGTGAAAAAAAATACATCCCCACGTTACGTGTAGGGGAGGTACACATTTTTTTTTTACATTTTATTGTACCTCATTGTTGGCGTGACTAGTATATTCATGCCAAATTATAGTTTTCTAGTACTAGGAGTCTCTGCGCTAGGCTGCGGATGGACGGACGGACGGACATGGCGAAACTATAAGGGTTCCTAGTTTGACTACGGAACCCTAAAAATTGTCTTTTATCCTTTCCCAAGTCATTGTTTGCAAGTTTTAAGTAGTTTAAATTTACACATTTAATGAAGTCTTAGCTATTTTGTATTCACCACAAATACAGGTATAACTTAACTCAGCGTCGACCAAACTGATTACTTACTCGTTGTTCGTACCTAACCAAACTTCCTTAATTCTATAACGAACTTGTAAATTGTTCCGCAACTTATTTTCTGTTTAGAAAGTGGTGGGCGTGAAATGACAATGGCTAATTATTAGTCAATGACGGGGGGCACCGAGTCGCTAGACCCAAATGGACATGGGCGGATCACCCATTTCGTAGGGATGACAACAGATGGAGTAAATGCGTTGCAGTCTGGAGGCCCTGGGTAGGAAGGAGAAGTGTTAGCAGACCACCAGCTCTATGGTCCGATGATATCAGAGAGAGTGCTGGCCCTCTATGGACCAGACTAACTCAAAATAGGGCAAAAATGGAAGAGAATTGGAAAGGCATAAACCCAACAGTGGGCGTGTAGATAAAATGCTGCAGAAGAAGAAGATAGGGAAGAATTATTAGTTTCTCTATATTTACCTTTAAACTTATTATATTCTAGCTGTTTCTCGCGACTCCGTTCGCATAGAAGTCGTTTATCGCTATTCCCTCAGGATGTGTCTATTTAAAGTCATTCGGTGACGTTTTAGATTATTTTAGTAGGTATAAACACTTTAATCGCCAGTATCTCAAGAACCAATCGCAAAAATCTTAAATGAAAGAGCATATAACGAAATTTAAAGGAAAACTATAACGACTAAGTAGACATCATTGGTTCTAAGTCGGCACCAATTGACTTTAAATAGAAAATTAGTTATTACTTGTAGTACTCAGCGGCTTCGGAACCCTACACTGAGCATGGTCCGACATGCTCTTGCCCGGTTTTTTTGTATTTTGTTTGAATAAAATAAATAGGAATTCCTTCTTTACGTTGGAAACCTAAAAAGGCAAGCAAAAACAATTTAGGCAGGCGTGCTACTTTTGTAAACAAGGGACATTGAAAAAGGTGGAACGTGGACGGAATTCTCGGAATATACAAAATTAATTACACAGTAACTGTGATAACGTGTAGGCATATGTCATACAAGTGACACAACAGGGAATTGTGTAACGTATATAAATAGACTGTTATTGAGCTATAATGTTCTGTTTTTTGTTGCTATGGTCTTATTAACAGGGAATGTAAAATCAGTTTTATAAAACTATAACAATACAATAAATAATAAAAAAAGACTAAAACAATGTTTTTATCAAAATTTTATTTAATTTACGTGACTAATGTATATTCTTGCAAAATTACAGCTTTCTATTACTAAGAGTCTCTGCGCTAGGCTGCGGACGGACGGACAGACGGACATGGCGAAACTATAAGGGTTCCTAGTTTGACTACGGAATTCTAAAAAATAACAAAGAATTTAGGAAAATTAAATTGAAAAGGACATTTAAAGTCATGACTTACTCAAATACGAAACAGAACAAACGAGATAGAGTAGGTATGGAATGAAAATGTGTGTGTATGTGTGTGTGTGTGTGTGTGTGTGTGTGTGTGCGTACTTGATGCTGTTAAAGGAGACTGCAAATAGAGTTGTACTTGTATGTCTAGTCCTTTGGGAGGTGTTATAACAACCCTATTTTCTGTCAACAACCAAAACAAATAAATAAATAACTGGCAACCGTATTTTACCTCATCGAATAAGAACGGTATAACTACGCACTTCAATACAAGCAATATAAATAAATATCAAGGGACAATCTCACACGAATGGACCTAGTCCCAAACTAAGCTCTAGGCTTTTACTATGGGTACTAGACAACGATCAACATACTTATATAGATAAATACGTACTTAAATACATAGAAAACATCCAAGACTCAGGAACAAATATTCGCGCTCATCACACAAATATCTGCCCTTACCGGGATTTGAACCCAGGACCGCTGGCTTCGGAGGCAGGGTCACTCCCAATTAGGCCACCGAGTCCTCAATACAAATAAATATAAGGAAAGTCAAAAAGATCAGAAACGTTAAAATACCAATTTCCCTATCAAGGAAAAAATCAAGGAATTTCGACGAAACTTCAAAGTCCAATTTCCCGAGTTGGCAAATTGTAGATGTTATAATGGCGTGAGAAGGTAAACTCAATACTTCCCTGTTTATTTATGGATTTATTTGTGAGTTTCTTCGTTGTCCCTCGCCTCAAATATTCGTACTTCAATCATGCTTTAAGAGGATTGTGAAGCGACGCTTAAATCACGTAGCTGTCAAAAATAATCCACACTAGCTCCGGAACCTTTCTCACCCCCCACATCTAATCCGATTTCCACGATTTTTGAATATGTTGTAGATATTATGAAAGACTAGCCCTGGGTTCCTATATTCAAAACGTGTCGTTAAATTGTGACGCCTAATTAAAATTTGACACATTAAAGTACCAATTATATTATTATTATTATTATTATTATAATCGTCTTTTAAGCCTGTGTTCCTATATGGGTGATACAAACTCTTAAAAACAAAAGTTGTCTCTCCTGTGGTCAATAGTTAAAAGCTTGTGTGCATATAAGTTATGTTTTTATATGATAGGTCTAAAGCAGTCCTAACGGCGTTTTTGCGGGAATGGGCTTAGCCAGAAAATTAGGCCTTAAAAACGTTAACTTTCAGTGTGTCCACAGGAGACGGTAACCTAAATCCGTGTATGACCCATATTCAAAAAGCCTTGTTACAATGTGACGTCTCGTTAAAATTTGACACATTATGTACGTAGCAAATGACAAATTTTAACGAGACATTTTGAATATAGGAACCCAGGGTAAGTGGTTAACATTGTATGGTGAAATTGGTTCTTCATATGTAGCAAATGTCAAATTTTAAAGAGGTTACCATTTACCCTGGTAGGTATACCATTAACCCAGAGTTAGTCAGTACGTTTACGCTTGTTTTATTATTATTTGTTGTCTCACTAATCTTCTTGTAAAGGAATCATACAGACCAAGTTTTTCATAATATCTACAACATATTCAAAAATCGTAAACATCGGACAACGTTCGAAGGGGGAAAAACGTCATCGCTTTTTTTTTAGCTTCACACCTTTTACAGCCCTATTACTAGAATGTACTTACCGCTTATACAATGACACTGTTGCGATCGTTTCGTCTTTGGATATTTTAAAGATATTTTTAGAAGTAAAATGAACTTTATGGTGGTTAGAGAAAGTTGAAACTAAATTGACTTTGTACTTCCTATGAAATACCAGAGCCCTAGCCAAGATGCAAACGCTCCTAACGTTTTTCTTTTCTACCACTCAAAATGTATCAGATGACATTCTCGTGCGTTTCGACCAACCATGTGGTCTAATGTCATCCCATACATTTTGAGCGATAGAAAAGAAAAACGCCAGGAGCGTTTGCATCATGGCTAGCACCTCTGGTCTCATGAGAATAACAAGTCAAACATTTGGTTAATCGATATCGTTGCGTTACAAGTTACCTTTTTACAAAACTTAACATCGCTCGTGCATTGCGCGCGCAGTGGCCTTCAAAACGATACATCTGATAAGCATTATAATGAGTCACCAGCGGCACGTTCCTTGACTTTGTACTTGAAGTATTTTTTAACACTAAGTAGTTAACGAAACATATCGTTATGATAACGTTATTGTGCACAACGCTGATAAAAGTCGTTACGCGTGCAACAGCGTATTAGTACCCGCATAGTATAACGATAATGATTATGATAGTGTTGATAATAGTTACGATAATGATTATGATAGTGTTGATAAAAGTTACGATGATAATTATTATAATGATAGTGATTATCATGATATATTTTTTTTTATTGTTATTTTTTTTATTTAACGGGCCAGTGTCAGACATGTTGACTTAGTCCCAATCTAAGCTCTAAGCTTTTACTATGGGTACTAGACAACGATAAAATAACTTATATAGATAAATATATACTTAAATACAAAGAAAACATCCAAGACTCAGGAACAAATACTCGTGATCATCACATAAATATCTGCCCTCACCGGGATTTGAACCTAGGACCACTAGCTTCAAAGGCAGGGTCACTACCAACTAGGCCAACGTGTACCAACGTGTAATACCTAATAATTATCATAGGCTGAGATTATGACAATCTCAGCAAATACCTTGACTTGACTCGCTGTGGGATGACTCGACGGTCTTTGTCCCAATAGTAGTTTCGATGAACGGTCTCATAACGAAGAGTCTCGATCAACACATCAAGGAATATCGTTGACGGGATCTTAAGGGAGGTATCGTATACAGATCGGGATACAGAGGCAGTATTACTCGGCACGACGCATGTTGTAAGAAGGTTCCTCTCTCTGCAGCCCTAACCACTGGTAGCTTGAGCCCTGCCCCGCTGCCGGCGGCACCCGTGGCTTAGGCTATTATAAAGTAAAAATGCTGAAAAGAATGAATGATAATAATTATAATTATAGTGATTATAATGATGTTGATAATTATTATAATTATGTTAATAATACATACATACATAACACCACGCCTTCATTCCCAGAGTGAGATAGGCAGAGCTACAGAAATACCAACAACTCTAAAAAGACTTCTTGATAATTCTGTAACCACATTTTGTACAAACAGGCCAAGATTTTTACCAGTGTATTAGTGACAGGTTGCAAGCCCATTGCCTAAAAGCCTTTATTCCCTTAGGCGCCTCGTACTACATCCACGGGAAGACATGGAGTGGCACCATTCTAACCCGGCAACCGCACGGCAATAATAATGAAAATGATTATGTTAATAATAATGATAATAATTATGTGTTTTTCTATTGTTGCAGAGGACGGAGGCCGCTGCCTCCCCGCTTTTGCTGGACGCAAGCTAGGCGAGATCTGCAACCGCGAGAACCAGTGTGAGGCGGGCCTTGTGTGCGAAGAAGTGGTGCCAGGTTAGCCTTCCCCCCTCCTTTATAAAAAGCTAATAGCTTTATAGTTAATATAAATTAGCGTTCCATGTAACCTACACGCAGGAAAATATTGGAACCAAAACCGGTTAAAAACCGGTTTATACCAGTTTATTTCGCTTTTGATCCAAACTTTTACAGGGAACGCGAACGTGCGAACTTTGTTTTAACCTTAATTGACCGGTTTAATCCAAGAGCCGTGAGTCGAGAAACCAAAAGTTTTGCACTGATTAAAAACACTAAGCGGCGCTTGTTTATGGCGCGTGACGTGCGTTTGTTTAAACCGATTTTAGCTCGATACCGCTTAATTTGTAAAGTACTTTATATAAAAGTTTCTCCAAAAACCGGTTATTTAAACCGGTTTATGCGAACGGAACCGAAGTGAAAAGGTTTTGCGGCAAGTACATGATAACGATTTGAAAATTTAACCGGTATCCGAGCCCTTCATACACCTGCAATAATACTGCTGTCGCTAATTGTGTTTAAATCATCTAACAACAGGACGGTGTATTTTACACGACCTCCAAAAAAAAAGGAGTGTAAGGTTTTCAGGGTTGTATGTTTGTGATTTTATTTATTCCATTATCACTTCTTAAAACCTAAACCCCTCGGTGAGCAAGTCCGACTCGCACTTGTCCGGTTTTTACTTTACTTTCTGTTTATGCAATAAATATGTAATGAGGTCTACCTCCTTTTTGCGTTCCAGGGCCTCTATTCTACTGCGTTATAACGATATCGCGTTTGACGTGTTTTAGAATCGTTTTTGTCACAGTCGCCATTATTGTAAAAGACATAAAGAGTTATCAAAACGTTGACAATACGGAAACACGTCAAAGACGATATCGGTATTAACTTGTAGAATCCCAGCCCTGGGCCTCTATTCAGGTGCGTTAAAACGATATCGTATTTGACACGTTTAAGAATCGTTTATGTCACAGTCGCCATTATTGTAAATGACATAAGAGTTATCAAAACGTTGACAATACGGAAACAGGTCAAAAACGATATCGTTAACACTTTGTAGAATTCCAGCCCTGGCCACTTTTACATTTCGTTTAAATTCTATCCAAATTCAAAATTATTCATGATGTATTTGATGCGATTGATAAATTAATTCTCTAGAAAAAATCGATAAGCATCACGTCCCGTGTCTTGGTGTCTCAATTTATTTTATTTTATTATTTAACACATAATATTTAAAGAAAGCGATTTATATAATACCAACTACAGTACCCTGAGTATCCTGATACTTACCGTTAAACCGTGAGAAATAGTCTACATACATAATTCATGTGGGCTCTTTAGGTGAGATGCACGTGTGCCGACCTCCGACCTCCGGCCGCAAGCAATACAACGAGAATTGTAATGCGTCAAGCGAATGCGACATCACCCGTGGACTGTGCTGCGTCATGCAGCGCAGGCACCGCCAGAAGGCCCGCAAGGTAATATGTGACCATTCTCTTACCCACACACATAACATTACGCCTTTATTCCCAGAGTGGGGTAGGCAGCTACAGAAATACCAAACAACTCTAAAAATACTGGCTTAAAATTCTGTTACATTTTGCACAATCAGGCCAAGAAGTTTACCAGTGTATTAGTGACAAGTTGCAAGCCCATCGTCTAACAGTACTACAAGCCCTGATACTCATACTCATTAATTGATTTTCACGTGTATGATTATGACAGAATTTATTTAACCTCCTGAATTCCCACATCACTATATAGTATAAAACAAAGTCGCTTTTTCTGTCCCAATATCCCTATGTATGCTTAAATCTATAAAACTACGCAACGGATTTTGATGCGGTTTTTTCTAATAGATAGAAGCGAGGGCCGGGTCGCTAGTTATTTATAAAGAACTAAATGGACACTCACTTTAAGTCCTGACACTACTCAAATAAACTCATCCAAAAAAACCGACTGTCCTTTATAAAGTACATAATGTTTACCGCTGAAATCAACCTTGTTCGAGCGATAAACGGTAGCAATTCTTAAATCAAGCGGCAGAAGGTGCAAAGTACTTTATAAAGGACTCTCGGTTTTTAGGTCTTTATGTCGAAAAAATCTCGGGATCCAAGAGGATAAAAGTATTTGTAGCTCAGCACGTTTAAGTTGATAGATTATTGTTTGTTTTTTTTGAATTTTATTTAATGTAATATATAGCTTAAACCAGCCTAATTTTGTACAGCTAGTTCATAGGAAAAAAATGAGAACTTATTTTCTTCTTTTTACAACCATGTGTGGATGTACCGACTTTTCATAAATAAATTATCATTCATTTATTCACATATTCATTTATTCATGCTCATACTCATAACACTCGCACATACTCATGCTAACTCATACTAAGACATACTCATACTCATTTTATTTATAATATCAAGTTATTATTTCAAAGTCTGGTTACCTACTTGCACTAACTTAATATCAAAAATATATTATATATTGTTTATCGTTGTCTAGTACCCATAGTACAAGCCTAGAGCTTAGTTTGGGACTAGGTCAATTTGTATGACATTGTCCCGTGATATTATTTTTATTATTATTATTTGTATGTCTTTACCAAACACGGGACTATGGGAGTCCCGGACCTTTAGACCTTATTATTATTATTATTATTATTTAAAAATGTATGTGGGTATGATTGTTATAATAGTATACTTATTTTATGTCAGAGAAAGCCTGGCCTTACAGCCATTGTTAAATTGATTGCAAAACCATGTTGCCAACTTCTTCCAACCAGCGTGGACTTCTTTTCAAACACAGCGTTGATATGCAGTTTTAATTAACACAAATAAATACCAAGACCAGAAATTCATTTATCCATGAAGTGCATTAAAATCAATTATAATGTCGATGATTTGGAACTGCATCATAAAACATTACACCATCAGAAGTAACGTGATGTAATTCTCACCACTTATGTATGATGCAACAGGAAGATGGTGCACGTTTAGAGTCACGAATATAACGCCAGGCCAGAGCCATTTTGTAATTTTCCTGACTGAGGTATTTCTCTTGATGCAAACACAACCTAAAGTACACACGACGACACGTTGGCCTAGTTGGTAGTGACCCTGCCTACGAAGCTGGCGGTCCCAGGTTCAAATCCCCGTAAGGCTAGATATTTGTGTGATGATCACGAGTATTTGTTCCTGAGTCTTGTATGTTTTCTATAATATTAAAGTATGTATTTATCTACATTGCCCAAGGCAATAGCGATAAACGAGGTATTTGACATAATGTAGACGACACTATCAAATTGTGATTTAAAAGTGTCGTCTACACGGGGGGAGGAGCGGACTAGGTCAATTTGTGTGACATTGCCGCGTTTAATATTATTATAACGCGGCAATGTCACACAAATTGATCTAGTCCCAAAAAATCTCTAGTCTTGGCCATTAAGGGAACTAGACAACGATAAACTTACTTATATAGATAAACTAGATGCCCGCGTGTACGTACGCGTGTAATTAATTTCCGCTCGTTATTATGTTCTTTAATTTTTCACACTTTACAATTTTTAGGGTTCCGTAGTCAAACTAGGAACACTTATAGTTTCGCCATGTCCGTCCGTCCATCCATCTGTCCGTCCGCAGCCTAGCGCATCTATAAACTCTTAGTAATAGAAAGCTGTAATTTGATATGAACATGCATATTAGTCATGCCTAAAATGTGGTACAATAAAATGTAAAAAAAAATTTTTTTGTGTACCTCCCCTACACTTAACATTGGGATGTATTTTTTTTCTGGTCTAACCTATAGTTTGGGGTGTCGTTAGGTCTTTCAAATCTATTACCGGTTTGTAAAAACAGATTTTCGATTAAGTAATCCGTTTATGAAATATTAAGCTTTAATGCACTAATTTTAGAGATTTTCTATTTAAAGTAAATTGGTGGATGATTTTAGTAGGTATAAACACTTTAATCGCCTATATCCCATGAAGCAATCATGTCTTCTTAGTCGTGATAGTTTTCCTTTTAAATTCATTATTATGGTCTTTCAAATTTATACTTTTTTTTTTTCTGATTTTGAGTATTTGTGGTTTTGGCAGTGTATGGGTGGGGACACTGGTCTTGACTCTAACAAAAATTAGCGCTGTAAAGTTTAATATTTCATAAACGGATCCCTTGATCGAAAAAAAAAATTACAAGCCCACAGTATTCTTAAAAGATCTATCCAACGACACCCCACACTATGGGGAGACGAGAAAAAACATCCTCAAGTTATGTGTAGGAGAGTTACACTTAAAAAAAATTTTTCAACATTTTATTGTACCACTTTGTTGGTGTGACTAATATGTATATTCATGCCAAATTACAGCTTTCTAGTACTAAGAGTCCTCTGCGCTAGGCTGCGGACGGACGGACGGACATGGCGAAACTATAAGGGTTCCTAGTTTGACTACGGAACCCTAAAAAAGCTTTGTACAGCGTAAGATCCGCTTTTTGACGTATATAAAATAAAGGTTTTTACTAATTAACTAAACGTTATATCAGGCTGGTGCTACTACATACGATAAACTGTTATAAATACTCATTCATTTCAAAATCGCTTAATTTTTAAGGCGAATCCCAATCGTCAAATTAACAAACCCCAGACATGATCCCAGATAAATTACCCCAACTTTTCCGTCACGAACAAAGATAATCTTCCTGGACCTATGAAAACTGAGCCTACTCTTTTCTCAAATGTCGGCAGTGCACTTGCGATTCCTCCCGTGCTTATGGGTCGTGGTGATCACTTACCATCAGGTGAACCGCTTGCTCATAACATACCACCACGCCTTCACTCCCAGAGTGGGGTAGGCAGAGCTAGAGTTTATAATTCTATAACCACATGTCGCACAATCAGGTCAAGAAGTTAACTAGTGTATCAGCGACAGGTTGCAAGCCCATCGCCTAACAGTACTACAAGCCCTTATTCCCTTAGTCGCCTCTTACGACATCCACGGGAAGACATGGAGTGGCACTATTCTAACCCGGCCACACGGGGCCGAAGCCAGGGGGTAAAAAAAAAGATAATTTAACAAGACTGACGCTGTTCTTAAAGAAAATTCGATAGGTTATGATTGTTTGAAGATAACTCTCTTGAGTATTGATACTTAAGGTTTTTCTGGCCCTCCAGATTAAAAAAAATACGGTTCGGCATTTTGCATTTTAAATAGGGATACAGATTGAGTAAAAGAAATATCTAATAAGACCGTCAGATAAGTTATCATAAAATATTAAACACATATCTTTTGATTTATCAACCGAGGGAAAAAGCCGGTAAAACAATACATTGCGGAAAATCAGTAGGTAAATGCTATTGATTTGGTTGGTATATGGTTATATTTTTGAAAAGCCATTTTATACGGAAACAAGTCCTTATAATGGCCCTATTTTGTTTTGCGTTAGAAGATGAAACTTTTCCTCGTTTCATTCTATCCTTTGGTTATTTTGTGGCATTGTTTTTAATACTAATTTTGCATACGTGTGTGGTAACCAAGGAGCGGAATTCTTGATAGCAAAAATCAAACTGTCAGAGGGATTGACCAATTTTTTTTATCGACAATTCCACTTATCGATGTTACGGAATATTATCGCATATTGACTTATACGATTATTTTGTAACATTTGACCTAAGTGATAAGCAATTTGCATCTACATATTAAAATAAATCGTGCCCACGTCACGTATGTCATTTACGTCGCTTCATATATCCAAAAGCCTGATTTCATTACTTTGACATTATTGGCGACTGGAATTAGGTGTTTGAGGTTCTCGTCACTGTCTTGAGTTAAGTGCGTGCGTATCCATGTTATAAAATGAATGGACTATGGCCACTTATTCCTGGTTTTTCGGAGTAAATCGGTTTCTTAATTTATTGAAGATCCATTTATGAGTGGAAAATGATTGATCTATTGTTATCTTATGTTAATGACTCATTAAGTGACATTTATCTATCGATAGTCGATAAAAAAAATTGGTCAATCCCTCTGACAGTTTGATTTTTGCTATGAAGAATTCCGCTCCTTGGTGGTAACATGAAGACCGCAGGAATTGTTCAATGTACCAATTCACCAAAAGCTGTTTTAGGCTGCTGTCAGGAAAATGAGAAATGTTTTTTTTTTCAGAGCTGTGGTTACTTCAAGGAGCCTTTGGTTTGCATCGGTCCAGTAGCTACTGACCAAATCCGCGAGTTTGTCCAACACACCGCCGGCGAGAAGCGCATCGGCGTCTACAGACTGCACTAAGCGCAATTCGGGCCCGCGGCTGCGAAGTAAACAGATAAAAAAGTAAAATTAAAAAAATCAATCCGTCAGTTTCTGTTGGAAGTTTGCTTTGTAGACTTACCCCCTTACTTATGAACGTGGAATAAGCTTGGAATAGTTTATGCCATGCTTTGTCCTTATCTGTAATTGTGACATTTGCATCTGACAGAAAGTGACAAAGCATGGCATAAACTATTCCAAGCTTATTTCACGTTCATAAGTAAAGGGGTTACAGTGTAATGAGGTTGTATTGGTTTATTTAACGTGTGTTCTTCGTGATACACGGTTGAAATATGAATTTAGTTTTAACATTACGAATTATTTGTTTACTTCACAAGTCGCGATCGATATGTTTTGCTTTTTAAAGAGTCAAATTTTAAGAGTTGTCTTTAATTTTAAAGCAAACTCTTAATATTTTTTTCTTTATTTTGAAATAACGAACATTAATTCGAAATTTTAGTTCGAAATTTAAAACACTTGTTGAATTGTTTGCTCTTCACAAATTGGTTTAGGCTCCAATTAGGGACGAGAAATTATTAAATCTTAAACTTAGATAGATTATACGTTGTTCTCACTCCTATAGGACTATCGTCCCTACCACCACCAAAAAAAAATATGGGTTTATTGTTTACTTAATGACCGTTATTACAAAAGCGAACTATTAAAAAAAACAATGGAAATAAAGCTTACGAAAATGGCCGCCGATTTAGCATCGTTTTATTTTTATTTGAAGCTTAGAGAAAAAATAAAAAAGAGGTAGTGAGCAAGACATATCATTTTTGAAATATACATGTGTAGTTTTAGATTAATATGAGTAAGAACATTATTAAATATCCTATTCTTATGAATGTCATATAAAATTGCGTCTTAATAGATTTCCATGTTTAAATAAATGTTAAATAAATTAGATATAAAATAAATTAAGTCTTCAACGATTGAAACATATACATATCTTACTGGCTGAGGCATTTATATCTATATATAGTTCTAATATTGATGTTATAATAATAAATACATATCATATATTACTAAAATAAGCAGATCTTTAGAGTTAAATGTAATATAAAGATTTGTTTCGCTTATTTTAAACTTAAAAGTCAAACTATGCTAGGTGCTTAGATATATACATATCAGTATGTTTTTTTAATATTAAAAATTAGGTATAAAATTCACGTTTTAAGAAGTTACACGTTTTCCCTGTCCGTTTCTAAATTAGCCTAAGAACTATAGGTATCTATTTTCAGAGATTGTAACGATTTTAAAAAGATATTTTTCTGCCAAACTTCTAGACGCTGTTAAAGATATGAGATATCTTTTTTTTTCGACCATTTTATTTTTATAAAAAATAATACTAGTTATGGCCTAACTCTGTTATATAGCACTCACATACATATATGTTGTTAACATTAGGGTACTTCGTGTACTTATGATGTACTTGTGTATTAAATATATAACTATGTGTTAATTATATTAATTATGTCAGCAGTGACGTTGTTATTTGAAACCCTTCCATAACACCTGCGACCTATTTCACCACCATGACAACATTAATTTGACAGGTGATGATTCGTTGTACATTGCAAGGTTCACAATTTTTCACATAGGTAATATATCTAATATATATGGAATTGACATAACCCACCGAGATAGTTTCGTGGTACTATCTCAGTGGCTTACGTCAATTCCATATATTATTCAATCGAAAAATAATCGCTAACGATTGCCGAATGCAACTTGACTAGCCCCACTGAGCGGCTCAGCCTGCGGCATGCTCGCCCCGCGCGGCGAGCTGCTCGCGAGCCAAATTGTTGCACATAAACATGCGCGGGTGAGCCAGCGTACTCGCCGCGAGCCGAAATCTGCTTTGGCTATGGAATTTGAGATACTGCTTATTGGCTCAGGAGGGCAGAGCTAAGAAACGCGTGGTCAATTCGTGAAAACGGCATTTTGAATCTGCATGCATTTTAATCTTATTGGAAAGCCAACTTGAAGAAGAAAAACAGTAAAAAAAATTCCAAAAAAAATTAACCGCCAAAAAAACTAAAAAGCAAAAATAATTAACCTTTTTTATTTTACCTTAACAAAATGATAGGTTGGTCCTACTGAATTCAGCTCTCGGTTAAAAATATTGTGGGACGCCGACCTTAGTTGGACTGGCCTTTCATTTTAATTAAGGTTAAATAAAAAGCTTATTTGCTTT
Source organism: Acleris holmiana (assembly GCA_949316455.1). Lineage (NCBI taxonomy): Eukaryota > Metazoa > Arthropoda > Insecta > Lepidoptera > Tortricidae > Acleris > Acleris holmiana. Next base: position 9,382,729 of record OX438788.1, read on the forward strand.
TTCAGTTTTTATAGCGGTTTATTTTTTTTGCCAGAAAGTTTTTGTTAAAAAAAACATCTAGCTATAATTGTAATCCAATAAATCACCCCTATTTTCACAAGTCTTTTTAGAGTTGTTGGTACTTCTGTAGCTCTGCCTACCCCACTCTGAGAATGAAGGCGTGATGCTATGTATGTATGTATATATTTCTCACCCTTAACGTAGGGTATGACCAGCTTCGAGGTATGTATACCTATCCGATAAAAAAAGAATTATTAAAATCGGACTGCTCTGTAAAAAGTTATACGTGGTCATATATAAAACAAAATTATATACGCGTCGACTTGAGAACCTCGGTTTCTTCGTCATATAGAGTCGTTATATAGAGAAATATATTAAATACACGGAGTCATGGACTCTAGCTTCGAAGGCAGGGTCACTATACTAACTAGGCCAAAGTGTCGTTACAAACAACAATGGACAAGATTCAATTCGGGCTTTATTAATATGTAACGAAAATAAAGGCTAATGGGTATTGTGGAACCCGCTTAATAACAGTCACAGTGTTGTCGTTGAAAAGGAACAGCAAATGGAGATATACGCCCAGGGCCTCTATTCAGGTGCGTTAAAACGATATCGTGTTTGACACGTTTAAGAATCGTTTATGTCACAGTCGCCATTATTGTAAATGACACAAGAGTTATCAAAACGTTGACAATACGGAAACAGGTCAAAAACGATATCGTTATAACGCAGTTGAATAGAGGCCCAGGTCAAAAACGATACCGTTATTACCTTGTAGAATTCCTGCTCTGGTTATCTGTGCTCTACATAAAATACCCTCTTTATTATGTTAAGGAGAAGGCACACGAGCACTCAGGCCACCTGATGGTAAGTGGAATCTGAGACCCATAGACATTTGAATTCTCAAGACTATTAATCCCAAGACCTCAAATGCGTTGCCAACCCTGAGGACTAAGATGGAATGCCTCTATGCTAGTAATATCACCGGTTGTCTTATCCCCACACCGGAACACAACAATGCGAATGCTGCTTGGCGGGTGGTTAATGGATAAGATGGTGGTAGCGATCCGGACGCACCCTGCACAGGGTCCTACCACCACTAATATTTTATTTAAGTATGTTTATCGTTTTCTAGTGGCCATAGTAGGTACAAGCCTATAGCTTACTTTGGGACTAAGTCAATTTGTGTGGCATATTATCCTGTGTGATATTTATTTTGATACAACTTCAGAATCTTTTTTATGATAAGGAGAAGGCATACGATCACTCAAACCACCTGATGGTAAGTGGAATGTAAAACACATAGACATTAGAATTCTCAAAACTGCAATCCTAAGACCTCAAATGCGTTGCCAAACCTGAGGACTAAGATGGTATGCCTCTATGCTACACCGGATCACAACAACGCGAGCACTGTTGCTTGGCGGTAGGTTAATAGATAAGATGGTGGTAGCGATCCGGACGGACCCAGCGCAGGGGCCCAAAAACCGCTAAAATCATTTGGTCATTTTAAGCGGACGATTTTCCTTAAACACTAAATAACAGCAAATCTTCCACGGTTATAGTGAAATAACTAATCATCATGTTATTCTGGCCTTATTACATTAATTAGTACCTGTCGGCAAATAATGTTAAATGTTGATTCAATAACAATATAATTAAATCAAACTAACTCAAATGCTAACAGTTCGAAAACAACATTACAGGAAACTAAACAGGTAATTTTAATAAAATTAAGCATTCAATTTATCAATTCGGTTAAATTAGGTTAGTACATGTGGTTTTATGTGATGTAAATTATTTTTAATAACGTGACAATATCAGCTTGTTGTTTGGTAAGTAATATAATAAATAATACTAGTTGTTACCAGCGATTCCGTCTGCGTTAATGTCGTTAATTCCCTTAGGAAACACCGAATTTTTCCGAATAAATAGTACTTTATGTCCTTCCTTGAAACTCAAACTATCTCCATACCAAATTACATCTGAATCGGTTCAGTATATCCAGAGATTACCCCCTACAACCTGACAAACTTGACCTCTATATAAGTGTTTTTTTTTTATGTTAAGGAGAAGGCACACGCGCTCTCAGGCCACCTGATGGGATTCTCAAGACTATAATCCTAACATCTCAAATGCGTTGCCAACCCTGAGGACTAAGATGGAATGCCTCTATGCTAGTAATTTCACCGGTTGTATTATCCCCACACCGGAACACAACAATGCGAACACTATTGCTTGTCGGGTGGTTAATGGATAAGATGGTGGTAGCGATCCAGACCGACCCTGCACAGGGGCCTACCACCACTAAAACAAAAAAAAATGTTGTGTTTATGAAATTAGTATAGATATTGAAGTATAAAATGTAAGTAAGATATTTTAGAAGATTATTACAGTACCCTATAGTCAAGAGCAGTGAAAACGGGTCGCTTAGTACACATAACTTCCATAGAAAGTGACCCATTTTCAGTATTTTACTGGTGGTAGGACCCTGTACAGGGTCCGTCCGAATCGCTACCACCATCTTATCCATTAACCATCCGCCAAGCAACAGTGTTCGCATTGTTGTGTTCCGGTGTGGGGATAAGACAACCGGTGAAATTACTAGCATAGAGGCATTCCATCTTAGTCCTCAGGGTTGGCAGCGCATTTGAGGTCTTAGGATTATAAACTTGAGAATTCAAATGTCTATGGGTCTCAGAATTCACTTACCATCAGGTGGCCTGAGTGCTCGTGTGCCTTCTCCTTAACATAAAAAAGTACTACATAGGTAGTGTAATTACATTCTACAGAGGTACCAACCTGCTCCAACGTTGCTAAGTTTCAACCAGGGACCGGCCCGCTATCCCATTCAAGGGGTTTCGAATGGGTTTTTATAAGGGTTTTACTTAGAAAAGCCGTTCGATTTGCTTTTAAAACCCGCCATCCCATTCAATGGGTAGAATCCACTGAATAAGTCAGAAATTTGGAGCGGGGCGAAGCCGCTGACGCATAGCTATATATAAGTAATAAAATCAAATTATAGTTAAAGGACCATGCCCAGAAATTTTATTTTTATTTTATATTTGAGCACTTTTTAAAAAGATTTCTTCATCGTTATTTGTCCTCGCGTTTCCAGGGCCTCTAATCGGTAAAACCATTTTATCTCTGACATTTTATGATATTAACTCAGCCGCCATTACCGTCAAGTAAATAAGAGCTATCAAAACGTTGACAATACGATAACATGTCAAAAGCAACATTTTATAGCAAGAATAATCTCTATTCTTTTCGGTTAACAAGCAGCATGTAAAATAATCAATTAAATTGAGGTTAGCATAAAAAAAAAGAACTAATAGTTAAAACTAAAATAATAATAGTTGACGTCACCATCCCACATGATGAGAACCTCGTGAAGGCTGAGAAGGACAAGCTCAGCAAGTACCTTGACTTGGCTCACGAGTTGACCGCTATGTGGGATGTTGACTCGATGATCATTGTCCCGATAGTTTGTGTTTTCGGCGAACGGTCTTATAGCGTAGAGTCCCGGCCAACACCTTAAGAGACTCTCGCTAAGTGGCTGGATCAAGGGCCAGATACAGAAAGCAGTCCTCCTCGAAACGGCACGTATTGTGAGGAGGTTCCTCTCTCTGCAGCCCTAACCACCGGTAGCTTGAGCCCTGCCCCGCTGCCGGCAGCACCCGTAGTTTAAGTTTTTTATAGTATTTGTTTTGTGTTATAAACTTTTATATCTTTATATTTATTGTAAAAAACTTAACTTACAGATTTTAAATAAATATCCACAATAATAATAATAACACAGGACAATTGACCTAGTCCCAAACTGAGCTCTAGACTTGTACTATGGGTACTAGACAACGATAAACATACTTATATAGAGAAATAAATACTTAAATACATAGAAAACATCCAAAACTCAGGAACAAATATTCGCGCTCATCACATAAATATCTGCCCTTACTGGGATATGAATCCAGGACCCCTAGCTACGAAGGCAGGGTCACTACCAATGAGGCTATATAGCGTGTCGTTAAAATAAAGGTGATTATGTCACATTAATAACAAACAATTAATTACTTGTTTATTTTTTTCTCAACCGAGCCCCTGTACGATTCATGCTGCAACAATACATTGATTGTAATACCTTTAAATAACCCTGCATAAATAGAAAGAAGAAAGAAAGAAAGAAAGAAACATATTTATTCAGCACACACATAGCAAAAAAATAAACATCAAAAAAAAAAAAACTAGTACTAAAATAGTTATTTCACCAATTTATAGTGGATTTGTAGGTAAAAGGAGCCAGCAATGTGTGGATGAAAAGGGTCTGACTCAGCTTGTGCTGTGACTGCGGAGCAATCACAACGCTGTTATTCTGTCAGAACCTAGGAATCTGCGAGTGCGTTAGAACAATTGAGTTTTGATTAATAATTGTTATAACGGTTAATAATGAAATTAATAAATATTGTATAAACGAATATCGGAGGAAAATATTCAATTAAAAATACATACAAGTTAGAAAGGCCTTCAGCAATAAAATAATACTGTATAATGTTTAAACACAAAACACAATACCGCAATAGAAATATGTGTTATAGAAAATTATTTAAATAAAATAAATTAGTTGGACAAAGCAGGGCAATCCTCAGGTTCCAGTTTGGATTTGAAGTAGATATTTTTTTAAATTGAGTTTGAAGGAAAATTTTGAGCAGCAATTCCTTATCGGGGGAGGTAAATCATTCCAACACTTTGTGGCCTGGAACCGAAAACTGCCACGGAAAGCGGCGGATGTGTGTCGCGGGACACAGAGCGGTTTGGCTACTGCCCTTAAACGGTCTGCCCGATGCTGTTGTCGCCACGTCAATCTATTTAACAAATACTCCGGCTTTCCCGATTTGATAATTCCGAACAAGAGACAAGCAAGGTGAAGATATTGGCGGGATTTCATTTTCAAAAGTTTAGCATTATTAAGGAACGGTGTCACTGATGTTTTTGGAGGAATGGAAAAACAAAAACGAGCACAGGCGTTCTGAACTCTTTGAATGTTTTTTTGAGTTTTATTGTAAAGACAAGGCCCAAATACAGTATCACAATAATTCAATTTAGAGAGAATAAGGGATTCACAGAGTTTAATTCGTAGATCTACGGAGAGTAATTGACGAATATTATAAAGCACTTTAAGTCTATAGAAACAATTTCGAACCGTGTTTAGTATGTGCTCCTCAAACCGTAAATTACTATCCATCAGCAGTCCAAGGTTGCGCGCTGAGTACTCACGATCTATCGGGACACCTGCTATATGGACATCCAGTGTATTTTGCGAGAAACAGCCTATTTGTTTTTTGCTACCGAGGATAAGATATTTAGACTTGTTAGGGTTAAGAATAAGAGAATTTTTGGAGGACCAATCAGCGATGCGGGCTAAGTCGTCATTCATGTCTCCAATAGCTTTTAATACATTACCTCTATTGAAAGGAACAAATAACTGAAGATCATCCGCGTAAAGGTGGTAGTTACAGTGTTTAATGCAGTTAATAATATCTGATGAATATAATATAAAAAGTAAGGGTCCTAGGATTGAACCCTGGGGAACCCCCCGAGTGACACTACTTACATTGGATAGTTGAGTAGACCCATCATTATTTTTAATTTCTACTTGTTGTTGACGACCACTAAGATAACTGTGAAACCATTTCACTGTACAGTGATCGAATCCGTAAAAAGATAACTTTGAGAGTAGAAGTGATACATTAATTGAATCAAATGCTCTAGAAAAATCTAAAAGAGTCAAAATGGTGCCACAGCCTGCGTCCTGGGAGGATAAAATTGTATCAATAACATCTAGCAAAGCAGTACCGGTGCTATGACCTCTTCTGAAACCCGATTGAGCCTGTGCCAATAGACCGTGTGTTTCACAGTAACAAAGCACCTGATCATAAACAACCCTCTCAAGAAATTTAGAAAGGTAGGGGAGCAAACTGATAGGGCGGAGATCGCGGACACTAGAAGGGTTCGCTTTTTTGGGTATAGGTCGAACGAGAGCAGTTTTCCAGGTATCTGGAAAGGTGGATGTTTTAATTGATTCATTAATTATTGCTGTGATGGTTGAAAGACTTTGCGGCAGGGTAAGAAGTATCATATCCCTAGATAATCGGTCAGCACCCATAGCGTTAGATTTGATGGCGAGAATAATTTTAGAAATGATTGCTTCGTCAACGGATTTCAAATTAAAAGTCGCAGCAGCACTATGTTTACTGAACTCGTAACGCGTCAGATGAGAGATATCAGTAGAGTTATCACATCTAGAAAGTGTTTATTGATTTCATCTGGATCACATAAGTGATCAGGGAGTCCAGGTAGGTCATTTGAATCAGGCAAAATGATTTTTTTTAGATTTTTCCAAAGTAATCTAGAGTTCTTGATATTATCATTAACATGTCGGTCATAAAAAGCTCTTTTCTCAAAGTAAAGGCTAACATTAACTAAGCGTTTTAAAGTTTTGTATTGCTGTTTATGCGTGTCTTGCTTAGTTTTACTATATTTTTTATGTGCTATGTCTCTCAGGTCTTTCATGAAACGAATGTTACTTGTTAGCCATGGAGTAGGCTTATGGTGAACAGTGATTCGCTTTTCCGCCGCAAACGCATTAAATAAGTCAATTACTACAGCATTGAACGTTTCGACTATTTGACAAACGTCAGTCATATTTAAGATATCACCCCAATTGATAGCATTCAATGCAGAGTTGAAAGTCTCCAAATTGATGTCCCGCAAAGGTCTATAAAAAAATACCCTAGGGGAAGGCTTTTTTATTTTTACTTTAAATTCTGCTGTAATAATAGCGTGAGCGCCTAACTCAGGAATATGGCGGACATTTACGTTCAAAACGGGGGTATCCGTACATAGGACATCAATAAGAGTTGAACTGTGGGGGGTAAAATGTGTCGGCTCTGTGACACAGTTAGTAAGGGCAACTGATCGCAGGAACTGGTGCAGTTTAGCAGTAGCTACATCCTTTGTGTTCAAAATATTAACATTAAAGTCCCCAAGTAAGATAATATGGTCAAACTGGATGAAGGACGCTATCGATTCCGCGAGAGCGTCAATAAATAAATCTACATTTAGCCAAGGCGGACGATACGCCGTACCTATAATGAAACTAGTAGATTTGACCTTAGTAGATATCCACATTTGTTCAACTTGTGCGCTAGATGGCGGGTGGGGGCGAGTTTGAACACGGAAACCGTTCTTGACAAAGAAGCCAACTCCGCCACCCCGCTGCCGTACGCTGCGCGGGGGGGGGGTTTGGCGCAAGCGGAACCCTGACAGACGTGGCGCACGTCCCTCCTCACCCTCCCGAAGCCATGTTTCATTAATTGCTATTATGTGAGGGCATATTTCTTCAAAAGCAAGCAAAAACTCGTCGTGACGAGTGCCTAAGGAACCAGCATTAAACAGACAAATTCTCAAGTTTTTATCACCGAAAACTAAAATACCTAATGTTTAACGGAAATGGATAAAATACTACGAAATTAAATATTTAAATAAAAGTGCTGAGTATATTTTATGGTTTACTTTACACGCACCAATTGTCGATAAAATAAAAATAAATAAGTAATTTATATAAAATAATACAATATTAAAAATAATATTGATACGAAATAAAAACGCATGCAGTATATTTAAACAAATATAATAAATAGTGACGAGTTTTATAATACAACGGCGTAAAAGTGGCTTAAGCGAGTTGCTATCAGCTGGCTCCGGTATATCGAGGGTGACAATTAACTTAAAAGAGGTTGTAAGACATAAAACAATTAGAACTACGGACATAGGGCTTATTATAAGTGTTACATAAGACTTACAGGCAAATTCGAGACCTGAATAGCACGATTTGTGACACAAAAACAAAATATTAAGCGGATGAATTTCGGATAAGCGGCGGATAAGATAATATAACCTTACTAAAGAAGTGAACATGATCAAATACATAATCAAAATAGGGGATGAGTAAGTGTACATAAAACACTGGTTTAAATAACGCATACAAACTGACATTACAATCAAACTATATATTTGTTTTAGGTTTAAAATCGATACTAAAAACTCGTTCGAAGTCCTTTTCGCTTCTCAACACCTGTACCTTTGATGTATCATCACGTCTAGCTAGAACTCGCCCATCCTTAGACCAGACATACTTCCAGCCAAGACTGCGTTTCGCATCCCTAGCCTTTCCCAGCATGCGGCGGTTAAAAGAAGTCAACCGTTCATTGACATACAGTGGTTTTGGGTCGTGAGAGGGAAGTCCAAGGTCAGAGGTGGTCGCACCGCGTCGAACTCTGGCGGCCCTGAGTAAATCATCACGAAGAGAGCGCCGCGCGAGGCGCACCACCAGCGGGCGGGGTCTAGCGGGCCCCTCCTGGCCGGCCGCCGCGAACACCCGGCGGGCTCCCACTCGCGAGGCACTAACCAAGTCCCGCTCCTCCAGGGGAACACCGAGTTTCATTGCTACGGCTAACGCAACCCGGCCCGGGATCTCACCATCCGATTCAGGAATACCTGCTATCTCCAAATCATTCGCTAGATCAGCTTGCTCCCTTTCATTAAGCTCACAGCGCAGCTGGGAATTTTGACTGTCCAGATCACTTACAGTTGAGGTTATAGATGAAAATTCCTTCTTAAATCGCTCTAAATCTTTCTTCAAATCGGCTAGTTCAGCAGCTAGGAAATCAGTCGTATGGGTGAATTCAGTCTTGAGTCTCTGGATTGAATTATTAAACTGGTTTTTTAACTCGCGAGTGAGTAAACACAACTTGTCGTCTAATAATTTTTCAAACCTGTCGTAAGGGATAGCATCGACAGGTGATCCAGCGTGTATCACAATAGACTGGTTACTGTCCTCAATAGACATGTCGAGCCCGGTGGCATTGCTCATCATCTTCTGCAGCTGCGAGCGCACAGGGGTATCGTCCCGCCTCTTGGCCCTCGCACAGTGACGTTGTCGCACGACGGGCACGTCCAGGATCGCAATAATTCAGCTCGATGCTCATTGTAATATACTGCAGACATGTTTAGGCAAATAAAATGGCAGTATTCTTTACATTTGCTACAGCACAATGCCTCTTCTATGTTTATCGATGATTTGCAAGCTTGACAAAGCATTTTCGCTTTATTATTACAAGATGTGGGTATGCCGCGACTAACACTTAAGCACTGAGATGATTATTAAGTTAGTTACACATAAATATTTTGCAATTAGACCAGGCTAGTAACATAAGCAAAAATATTGTCTCCGCAAGTAACTTTTAGCACAATTAAATCTACGTTTATGTTGTTTATGTAAAGTGAAGTAGCACCAAAACTCAAACAGTGTTGACAGCTCGGGAGATCGGACCGCACTCAAATACAATAACCTTTACAGTTAAAAATGTTTTTCTAAACCAGTAAATATTCTAAGTAAGCCGAATAACGTAATCATTTTAGCCGAAGTAAGGGTATGGCGGGGGCGGGGGTCCGAAGAACGGTCCAGGGGGCGGGGGAGGGTAGTAACCGTTGTAGCCGTAGCCGAACCGGCGGCCGAAACCGATTACGCCGATGCCGCCGTAGCCGCCGCCAAAACCGCCGTAACCACCGCCGAAGCCACCGCCGAAGTGGGCTGTAGTCAGCTGAAAAAAAAACATGTCTCATGGTCTGAAAGTAGGCCTTATATTTGGGTACCGTACCCAAAGGGTAAAAACGGGACTATTGCTAAGACTCCAGTGTCCGTCTGTCTGGCATCCAATGAACCGTGATAGCAACAGTTGGAATTTTCACAGATGATGTATTACACTGTTGATGGTATGACGAGTAATACTAATTAACCTCCTAAAAGCTCCATATCTCAAAAATGGCTGAACCGATTTTTATAAAAATTGTCTAAGAACCACCGCTAGAAAACCTGCTTTCATTTAAAAAACCACAATCTAATCTGTTCATCCATTTAAGAGCTACGTTGCCACAGACAGACACACACACACACACACACACACGCACACGCACACGGACACGTGTTTCCGTATTGTCAACGTTTTCATAACTCTTATGTCATTTACAACGACAGTGACATAAACGATTCTAAAACGTGTCAAACACAATATCGTTAAACGCAGTTGAATAGAGGCCCAGATATTACGCCAAGCGCCTACAAAAGCACGCTGGGCAAATTCAATTAGCTGGCGAATGATTCATGATTGATTGTTTTAGTACTTAGGAATCCAAAGTCAAACCAGGAACCCTTCTGTTTCGCCATGTCCGTTTGTCCGTTTGTCCGCGGTTTAACTCAGAGAGTATTGGTACTACATAGCTGTAAGTTAGCATAGTTACTAACAAATAACAAACAAAAAGAAATCTTTACAAATATCATACATACATAACATCACGCCTTCATTCCCAGAGTGGAGTAGGCAGAGCTACAGAAATGCTAACAACTCTAAAAAGACATGTTAACAATTCTGTAACCACTTCTTGCACAATTCAAGAAGTTTACCAGTGTATTAGTGACAGGTTGCAAGCCATCGCCTAACAGTACTACAAGCCTTTATTCCCTTAGTCGCCTCTTACGACATCCACGGGAAGACATGGAGTGGCACTATTCTGACCCGGCAACCACGCGGGTAAATACGTATGGTATTAAAAACAGAATCTTTACAATCTACATAACATACGAATGTATAAAAGTGAACAATTAGTCAAGAGAGGGCCTTCATTCACCAGTATCGTTATGCATGCACGTCGCTTTCGGGTGCTTAAGATTCGGCCCGTTTCCACTATTCCGATTTGATTAAAAAGTACGCCAACGGCAGCCCCTTCCGACCCTTAGAAATAATAAAAATATATTGTAACAGATAATAACTAACTGCGATCTTCAATAAACCTGGAAATACACGTAGCAACGAGTGAAATTTCCAGCGTAAGAGCATTCTATTTCCCTGCGGTAACTAACTTATGCAACTGCAGTGGAAAATTTACATATTCAAGAGATGCAGATTCTACGCAGTAACACTGAGTTACAGCGCAGTGAAAATAACGTGTTAGGAGCTCTATTCTAAATAGTATAACCATAATGCTTTTGTCCATTAGAATAAATAAAACCTGGCAAGAGCATGTCGAACCATGCTCAGTAATAACTAATTTTCTATCTTAAGTCAATCGGTGCGGTCTTAGATGATTTTAGTAGGTATAAACACTTTAATCGCCTGAATCGGCGTGACTAATATGTATAGGTATTTATGCCAAATTACAGCTTTCTAGTATTAAGAGTCTCTGGGCTAGGCTGCGGACGGACGGACAGACGGACATGGCGAAACTATAAGGAATCCTAGTTTGACTACGGAACCCGAAACATGATTCAAAAACAAAAAACTGCCTTAATATATGCAAATGATGTTTTTTTTTTCAAATGGTACCTAATAGGTCAGTCAAACTGAAGAGGGCTTTTGGTTAAAAAAGAAGTTATTGCATGCTTTTTGAAGACATTTTTTTGTATTGATTTTTTTATAGATTGGCCGTTATTTGGGATAGTTTGTGATGTAAGCTTCGATGCCATAAAGACAAAAGAAACATATGATTGAAACTGATAACACCCCCTTTTTTAGTATGGTATGGACTAGGGGGGTGTAAGGGAGGGGTTACGTTTACTCACTTGTAACATTGCCAAAAATGCCACCAATAAAAACACTAACTTAGCACACGCCATTTTTTTCTTTAATTATTGATTAGCTGTCTTGAAAATCGATTTCCTATTGTCACAATATATTCTAAGTCAGCCTTTTTATAGTTCATACTTTGCCAATTTACTTTTACTCCCAAACTGCGATAGTACGGATCTTATAAACATAGAAATAGGGTGCAAAATCGATTGTGTTTTAAGTTACTAATGATATTTAGTAATGTCACGTATGTTTGTTTGTTTTAGCAAATATATGTGAAGTAAAGAATGAATCTACGCCTTGTCTTACATTTATTATCACAACGTCATAGTTAAGCATAAATGTACTCATGGAAAATCCATATTTTTGTTCAAATTTACTTTTTTTCCTCAAAAATGGGTCTGCGTTTGACCTCAGTCCCACCTCATGTTAAGCGATCACAAGGTCGAAGGTGGTTCTCATTTACCCAGAATAAAACTTATTCACTCTTGCCTTGAAAATACCATGACACACCTGAGGGGCTATTGTCTAACGCACTCGCAATCGCAACCGGCTTCAAAATGGAGCAATTGTCTTCATATTGCATGCAGACGAGCGTTCGATTTTCAAAATGAAAACTATCGTGATTGCGAGTGCGTTAGACAATAAGCCCTCTGGTTTTAGTGGTGGTAGGACCCTGTGCAGGGTCCGTCCGGATCGCTACCACCATCTTATCCATTAACCACCCGCCAAGCAGCATTCGCATTGTGTTCCGGTGTGGGATAAGACAACCGGTGAAATTACTAGCATAGAGGCATTCCATCTTATTCCTCAGGGTTGACAACGCATTTGAGGTCTTGAGAATTCAAATGTGGGTCTCAGATTCCACTTACCATCAGGTGTGCCTTCTCCTCAACATAAAAAAACCAAGATTATACCATTCTGGGAATACAGACGTATTACGAGCATTCCTCTCCGTGGCAGTGGGATTGAGGGATGAAGCAGCAAACCGCTACATCGGAACCATTGGAAATTCGACCATATGGAGATGGAATCCCTCCTGGCGTCTGGTCGATCGATGGGAGAAAGTGGTGGGAGTGGTGGTTATGGGTCACTAGTAGAGTGACTAGATCGAAACATTACCACATCGCAAAATGACCACATCGCTTGTAGCCAACATCTCAAAATGACTGCGTCGTAAAATGACCACATCGCTTGTAGCCTACTTCTCAAAACGTCCGAGTCGCAAAATTACCACATCGCTTGTAGCCCACATCTCAAAATGACTGAGCCGCAAAATGACCACTTTGCTTTTTTCATTTTATGCCTGTCTTAGCAAAGTCGACGCAGCCCCGCATGGGGCTGCTATTCTTGGGGAATTTGCCCTTCGGGCATTTGAAGTTACCTAACGAACCTAACCTACCTAGTAACGCAAAAGAAGTGGTCAATTTTGCGACTCAGACATTTTGAGAAGTAGGCTACAAGCGATGTGGTCATTTTGCGACTCGGACGTTTTGAGAAGTAGGCTACAAGCGATGTGGTCATTTTGCGACTCGGACGTTTTGAGATGTGGGCTACAAGCGATGGGGTCATTTTGCGAGTCGGTAATTTTGCGACCGAGTCATTCTAATAGTGACCTGTGGTTATCACTAAGTTTACGAAGTTAGCAGTCCCGGGCAAAAGTTAGACTCGTCCTGGGCAAAGCCAAATGAAAAGCAACAATATACTGTTATTTCAGGGGTGCGTCAAAGTTCATATAAAATGGCAAATTAGATTATTGGAACTCTGAAAAAAAAAAAAAAATTCACGAGACAATGTCACACAAATTGACCTTGTCCCAAACTAAGCTCTAGGCTTGTACTATGGGTACTAGACAACGATAAACATACTTAAATAGAGAAATACATACTTAAATAAATAGAAAACATCCAAGACTCAGGATCAAATATTCGCACTCATCACACAAATATCTGCCCTTACCGGGATTTGAACCCAGGACCGCTGGCTTCGGAGGCAGGGTCACTCCCAACTAGGCAACCGTGTCGTAAATGTATCTCATACCATTTAATATCATAGTGATTACTCTTCATAAGCAATATTAATCAAACACCTGGGCTGGAATTCTACAAGGTAATAACGTTATCGTTTTTGACCTGTTTCCGTATTGTCAACGTTTTGATAACTCTTATGTCATTTACAATAATGGCGACTTTGACATAAACGATTCTTAAACGTGTGCAACACGATATCATTTACGCACCTGAATAGAGGCCCTGTTTATTTACAGGATTTTAAAAATATCCAACTGTTAAAAACGTCCTAAAATCAGAACGGTTTCTGTAAAATTCACTTTAGAAGTTGCGATGAATATTAATAATAATAACAATTAAGAACAAAAAAATAAGAGCATTTTTTTTCGGAGTAATGATAGGTAGGTATAGTTCTAATCAGAGATGGGCATTAATCGATTAACTTTTGAATCAACTAATTAATCGATTAAACAATCAATTGTCACAAAATTAATCACGATTAATTTACTTGCGATTAAATTAATTGACGAACTACATGAATAACGATTAATTAATCGTCATTTTAATCGACTAAATTTCACGATTAAGTCTCGATTAAAAATTGGAACACGCACGGTACAAAAATTAAATATGTTGAATCGTTGTTATACAGATGTAAGCTGTTAAGCTGTAGCAATCTGTCAACGTAGGTAACTCGAAACTTAGACCTACAAAAGAAACGTTTTATTCCTAATGTTAATCGAAAGAAAATTAATTTAATTGATTTGATTGATTAACAATTTAGTCGCTGGTAATTAATCGGCGATTAATTTTATCGTAACTATATTAATCGAAACTCTTACGACTAAGATTAATCAATCGCCATTTTTAATCGTTAATCGTTAGTCGATTATATTTTGCCCATCACTGGTTCTAATCGTTATTTGTACAAAAGTTCGAAAGACAAATTTTATATGAGCCGATATGCACCCGTTCTTTCAGATGTGACCACACCGAGTAGCGCAAAAGACGCAGTCAAAACGTGACGCAGTAGATGCGTCATGGTGTAAACGTTGCGTCAGAGTATAGACTACACCCGAAAAACATTACCGTCATTGTCTTCCGTCTGAGTTGGGTAACAATAAAGTGACGAAGTTTTGCGAAACGTTGCCAAAGTTTTATCGTTTCTTGTGGTTCAAGGCATAAACTTACGTCTATAACCTTTTGAAAACGCAGAATTATTAAATGATACCATACATACATAAAACCACGCCTTCATTCTCAAAGTGGGGTAGGCAGAGCTACAGAAATACCAACAACTCTAAAACGACTTGTTTTTTTATAGCATTGAGAAGGCAAACAAGCACACAGGCCACGTGAGGCCCTAGATAAGATGCGTTCGCTAACTAGCGATTCTATTCGTTTTGTTTTTAAACCAATCGCGTCACTGGTAGATCGCGTCATACCCAAAGTCAATGGATCTACCAGTGACGCGATTGGTTTAAAAACAAAACGAATAGAAACGCTAGTTAGAGAACGCATCGACTAGGGCCTATGATGGTAAGTAGAAATTGTGACCCATAGACATTCGCATTCACAAGACTGCAATCCTAAGACTGCAAATGCGTTGCCAACCCTGAGGATTAAGATGGAACTCTATGCTAGTCATTTCACCGGTCGTCTTATCCCCAAACCGGAACACAACAATGCGAATACTGCTGGCGCTAGGTTAATGGATAAGATGGTGGTAGCGATTCGGACGGACCCTGCACAAGGTCCTAATGCGCAACCCGTTGATAACTCTGTAACCTCATTTTGCACAAACAGGCTAAGTAGTTTACCAGTGTATTAGTGACAAATTGCTAGCCCATCGCCTAAACCCCACAACCACAAAAACACAAAAGCCCTTATTCCCGTCGCCTCTTACGACCACGGGAAGATAGGAGTGGCACTATTCTAACCCGGCAACCACACGGAGTTACAATATGTACAATACGATATAGTGGTAACTGGTATAGTCGGTACTAGGGAATGCAAACAGGTAAACCGCATTACCGGTTTACCGGTAATACCGGCCTAATCTGGTGTTGGTAAATTACCGGTAAAGGGAGATTACCGGTAAATTACCGAATGGTGTTTAAAGGGAAAAAAACGCAAAACAACATTGTACGTGCAAATTGTTTTGCAAATCTCAGAATAAAACTCTTAACTATTTATACTTCTACCGTCTTATGAATTACTAGCGACCCGCCAGCGGCTTCGCCCGCTGCAATTTTTTTAGACGTGCACGCCCCACTCCTGTATTTCAGTGCCCCCTCCACCCCGCCCGCCGCGATGCCCGGCGCGCTTTTCAGACTGCATCGCAAACGGCCACGGCGCTATGGCGGTTTTGTTTACTGTTTGAATTTTTTAATTCGTAATATCTTTTGAATGGAAAGTCCAATTTAAATAATTTAAAAACTATTTTATAGGTAGTTAAATGGTCTTGACCATAAAATAATTTATTTGGATAAGGATTAATATAAACACATAAATAGCATGGTTTGAATTTGGTTAGCATTTTCATTAATGTTTAAAATGAAAAAAGTTGTTGTAGTGACATAACTACAATAGTTGGACATAATGCTACCGCGGAGTTTTTTGTAGACATTATGATGTTCTTCAATATTGTTGTACATTATTTTGTTCTATCGCTAATAGTTTCGGCAGCGCATTCGACGAAAGACCTTTTAAGACTCATTTTTCTATACCCTCGGTTACATTGTTCAAATTTTACCAAGGATCCCTAATTTTTTCAAAATGAAATGTAGCCTATGTCAAATTGGAAGAATGTAGCATTCCATTGGTGAAAGAATTTTTTAAATCGGCCCAGTACTTTTTGAGCCTATTCATTACAAACATACAAACATACAAAAATAGGTACAAATCTTTCCTCTTTATAATATTAGTGTTGAATTATTAGTGATATTGTTATCGCTCTCCTCGGGGTATTTTTCATTTGGTAGATGTTTGGTTTACCTCCACTAACCTTATCTAGGGTGAGGGTTTCCTTAGGGTGAGATTCTTGACCAGAAAATTAAGTTTGACGTTGTCTTGATTACTAGGTAGATAGTTATTAAAACAATTGTATGAATAGAAGACTGATGGATATGTTCAATTGTGGTTTAAAAATGTTTTTGGTTACAAAATATAGGATAAAATATATTTTATCCTATAGGAAGAGAGGACAATAGAGAGATCTCTCTCCAGGCGGGTGTTATGCCTGGGGACCGAAGTCCATTTGGATGAATTTGGAAGCGGTATATAAGTCAACCGACTGAAGAAACCTCGTTAGCGCGATGTAGCGTACTGTCAGATTTAGTTGCGCTGTCTGACGCTGGTGGCGCTGGCGAGTTGGTTGTTATAAGTTGTCACTAGATGTCGCTAGGTCACCATAATTTTTTGTATTTTTATTAACAACGTGACTACCGGTAATTTACCGTTATTACCGGTAAAAATTTACAGAAACAAGTAATTTTCCGGTTTTCAAATTTGACCGGTAATTGAATTCCCTAGTCGGTACCTTCCGACAGAATTTCGCTTCAATTATTTTATTAATACCACTTCCGCTCCGCCTTGAGTTTGTACCACGCGCGTACTCAAATACAAGCGAGCGAAACAAGATGTTGGGAAAACACGGAGTTCAATGGTATGGGGGAGTCACCGCTAATGAATGAGACGAGCACACAATGACGTGAGGCTAATTAGGAACCTGGGAGTTATTCTCGCTTGCTCGCTTATTAATTCGTCGACGAATTATGTTCGAGATAAAGATTAAAGATGTTTATTCAGTAAGTAGGCCGCACGGGCAGTTTTTAGGGTTCCTTAGCCAAATGGCAAATGGGAGTCATGTCTGTCTGTCTGTCTGTCCGTCCGTATGTCACAGCCACTTTTTTCCGAAACTATAAGAACTATTAATACTGTTGAAACTTGGTAAGTAGATATATTCTGTGAACCGCATTAAGATTTTCAAACGAAAATACTATACTTAAAACTGAAAATATTTTTTTATGAAACCCATTCATGTGGGATATCTATCGATAGGTCTACAAAATGATATTGAGGTTTCTAAGATATTTTTTTTTTTAAACTGAATAGTTTGCGCGAGAGACACTTCCAAAGTGGTAAAAAGTGTGTAAAAAATATATTATTTACATGCAAACTTCCACCGAAAATTGGTATGAACAAGATCTAGTAAGTATATAGCTTTTTTTAATACGTCATAAATCGTCTTGCTGCTACGGGACCCTTCATGAGCGAATCCGACTCGCACTTGGCCGCTTTTTTATCTTTTAGCGCTTCCCAAGAGGAGACCACTGCTGAGAAGAAACGCCGTAGGAAACTCAACTGTCAGTCATTTTATAAAAAAATCTAATGATATTGATAATAATAATTAACCTAGCATTATACAGGTTGAAAATGCGTGCCAAACCTGGAAATTCACAAATAAAACAAAGAATAAAATAATCAGAAGCATGGAACGTAGCATGTTAAATGAAAAAAAAATATTCAAGATAAGACACGAAAAAATAAAATCTATAACAAAATCAACTGATGCTCTTATCCATGCCCAAAAATTAAAATGGAATTGGGCAGGACATGTAGCGCTAAAAGACCGTAGATGGACCAAACATGTCACAGCTTGGTAAGGTCCACTGGGTAAACGATACACAAGGGAGACCTTATGCACGATGATACGACATTAAAAAAGTTGCAGAGGCAAAATGGCAAATGGCAACAGATAACCGAAAACCAGGGATTGTTAAACCGGTTATTCAATACCTGTATTTAAATTGACAAATTGTTACCGCTAAAAAAGTAATACCTATATTCGAATTAGAGGTATTATTGTCATTCCGCTTTTGTTTTTATCGCTATGTATACACTATTTACAGTATTCAATACCGCTATTCATTGCACCTGATAAGTAAGATGTCAATTAGACTGTAATTAATTGTAATTTCAGACTTGTCTAAGGCGTGTCTGAGTTTTTTGCAATAACACCGAAAACATTTACAGAAACAAATAAACGAATGTATTGACGCTGACAGGTATTACTGGTTATGATTTTTAGGGGTAAAGTATCAAAAAGAGGTATTGTTCTCAATTGGCTAAACCGATAATATACTTGAATACCGGTATTCATTATACCGCTAATCAGAGCTTTAGCGATATAAATAGCGAAATGCAATTATAACCGGTTATACCTCATTTAAAACCGGTAGTCAGAATACCGGTAACGATCCCTGCCGAAAACCGAGAAAAATTGAAATCTTTGGAAGAAGCCTTCACCTGAAAGGGGTTCCTGATACAAAAGGAATTTAAAAAAGAGAAAAAAATAAAAATAAAATAAAGTACCTGTACAAGAAAGCGTAGTCTAAGGTAGATGTATTTTTTTATCGGGAAATTAATGACTTTTTAATTTTTATTTATACAGGGTGGAAAATACGGACGCCACATGGACGGCAACTGCCTTAAATACTGGAAATAGCGAATTCTACGCAAAGGAGACTTGATTTTATTTTTGAAAACAATAAACCAGAAATGTGAACTTTAACCTACTTTTAATAGAGGACATGCATGGAAATCAGAATTGAGTTTCATTGATACGATTTAGGAGAAAATGTAAAATAAAGCATATAAAACGCAATAGGTACACTTAGTTTTGACTCGTTTATTAAGACTCTATACAGAATCAGTAGGTAGGTTAAATTTTTTAAACTTCTTTTAATTTCAAAAAATCCAAATGACCTCAAAACAGCAACTCCGTGAGAGGCTAGGTAACAAAATAAGATTACCTCTATACAAACTGTCTGTCACATACAAAAATTCATTTTGCATGGCTGTCAACGTTTATAATGCTCTGCCAGACAACTTGCGTCAACTTACTGGGAACTTATTTAAAAGCAAGCTTCATATCTGGTTAATCCAAGAGTGCCATTACTCTATCAAAGAGTTCCTAAAGAGTGTGTAAGGGATATAATTGTAATGGAAATAAACTGCCAAACCCTGTTAACTTAAATATTGTCTAATGTTATATGTGTTATTTTTTGTACTAGATCTTAATATTTGCACGCTTAATTTTAAGTATTTTTGTAAGGAAACAAATTCCATGACCATTACTATCCAATCTATGTACCCAAAAATAATAGCAAATAAATACATTTATTCATTCATTCATTCATTCAATGTTAAGATTGTTTTTTTCAGCATACTCATTTTATTTACGTAATATTTCAACGATATTTGGTTTAAGCATAGTAATATACGAAATAAATGCAAATTTCTTTGTAAGGTCCTTATAATTCGCTGGGTGGGTGCAATAGTGGCACAATTCAAAATATTTGATTTTTTACCTTACTTCAAAAACGTGTTCTACAAAGCTTATTTTATACCATACAATATAGGCTTAACTCAAAAGTTTAGGCAATCTTCCCATAGATGGTTCTCGTGCCACTACTGCCGAGTAACAAAATAGCCTGTCCTTTTCTGCAACACTGGCTCTTTTTTAGTGTGCCGCCAGGACTCGCGACAAAGGCACGCCCGTGTTTATGCAACAGTGACACTTTTGAGTTGTGCCGATATTGTATTTATTACGTAAACGTTTTTTGGATTGTGACCTCTTTATATACAAATCCAACATTGGCTGCAAAAATATCTGACATGTCTTTATTACTAGAGGTACAGTCAGCAGCAAAAGTAGCTAAGTGGGTCGCTTGTTAAAAATGAACTACACACGACTTTATTAATAAGAAATTAAGAACGTGCGTTGGTCATTTTGAACACGCGGCCCGCTTAGCTACTTCTGCTACTGACTGTATAAGAGCATGTCAGATATTTTTGCGGCCAATGTTGGGTAATATATTTTTGCTGGTGACTGTACTTTATTATCCAATAGGCCCCTAGTCACACTTAACGATTACATCCTGTGTAATATAATAATAGTATAGATATAGACAAACCAATTATTTTTGGTTTAGAACTTGTCCTAAGTAGCTAAACTATAGGTAGGTATTTCCTCTAACTAATATTTAGTAAATAAATAAATCAAATAAAGGATTGATTGCTATATTAGGTATAAGATTCTGTCCACTTAGCTAGATCATATTTTAAGAATACGGCTTTAGTCAAGGACAAAGCCAATTTATATTAATAGTGTAGTGTAGGTACTTACCGCTCTGGTATATCCGAATAAAGTAATTTTCTTTTCGTTTTTCTTGAGTACACGTTGAACTATTGCACATAACGCATCTTTAGAAATATAGTGACCTAATCCACATATTTTGAATTTCGACTTAGGTCTCTATGGTACTAAATTTATGACTCAAAATCGAAAGTTCAAAATGTTTGAATTAGCTCAGTATAATTCTAAAAGTGCGATTAATTAAATTCAAATCCCCTGTTCCCTTTTGCGTTCGACCTAAGTTTCATTCAGAATTTAAAAAAGAAAAAAAATAAGTGACAGGAAAGAGGTTGTTGTCTTGTTTTGGACAATTAACAAGTTGAATTTTGTTAAAATATTGTCAAGTAAAGATGAAATAATACTCATACCTTGCGCAGTAATGGTTAAAAATGCAAAAGAACTGATTGAACAGACATTGCCGCCTAAATCCAAGAAAAAGTTTTTCACATTATTACTGTTTTATTTCCTCGTAATCGCAGTAAAAAGCAGAGTGTATAACTTGGTCTTAAATTCCATTTTATCCTCGACTTAATTATTCATCAAGGATACTATAATTCGTAGGTAAAATCGTTTGTTTTATGCCCTTGTGTACATACTATTTATATCGGTCAACTGTTCACTTATAGTGTAACTCAATACTCTCCCAGTCTGTTACTATGACGTAACCGCGCCCTGGCTGCATCGACCCACTGCAGATGCGCCCTGCACCGCGTGGGGCGGCTAGGGATGCACCAACTATCGACAATGACCTCTCGACTCGGTGATCAAGTTATCACTAAATCCTACCAGAAAACCAGCGTCTTACTTCCAATAGGGATACGACCGTATCTCATCACTTCATCGAACGCAATTTACCCGTAATGTGGGGATGTCAGTTTTTTTTCTCGTCTTCCCCATAGTGTGGGTTGTCTAGGTCTTTCAAAAATATTACGGGTTTGTAAAAACAACTTTTTGATTTAGTGATCCGTTTATGAAATATTAAGCTTTAAAGCAGTTATTTTTAACCCCTGATGCAAAAAGAGGGGTGTTATAAGTTTGACGTGTAAGTGTGTGTGTCTGCCTGTGGCACCGTAGCTCTTAAACGGATGAGCCGATTTGGATGCGTTTTTTTTTATTTGAAAGTAGGTTTTCTAGCGGTGGTTTTTAAACATGTATTATCAAAATCAGTTTAGCCGTTTTTGAGATATTGAGCTTTCATTGGGTTAAATGCCCCCAAAATTACAGCGACACCTAATTTCAGAGCTGATATCTCTTAAACGGCCCAACAAATTTTCATGAAATCTTGCTAAGAACCACCCTGATTAATGTAGCTTTATTAAAACAAAACCTGCATCCAAATCCGTTCATCTGTTTGGGAGCTACATTGCCACAAACAGACACTCAGATGGAGAGTTTAGAAAAGCGTAAAATAAAAGACAACTTATAGATTGAAAAACCCCCCGACTCAAAACAGTCTGTTATAAAACCTCTAATAAGTAAAAAATAATTATGTATTGGCCTTAAAGTTTAATTATAAGTAGGTATTAATGTTTTGATCAAAGCGTCGTCGCGTATGAGTAAGGGCTGATTGTTTCATAAGTAAGTAGTTAACTGAACACTGACACTAACGTCGGGGACCGCTAAGTAGCTGGGGTATTATTTCATTTGCTCAGCGGTCCCCCGAAGTGTCATTTCAGTTAGTGTCAGCGTTCAGTTAATGACCTACAGATACTAAAAATCTGAAAAATAAATAAATGAAAGAGCATATGCATATAACGAATTTTAAAGGAAAACTATCACGACTAAGTAGACATCATTGATTCTTGAGATACAGGCGATTAAAGTGTTTATACCTACTAAAAACATCTAAGACGGCACAAATTGACTTTAAACAGAAAATTACTTGTTGATTTTTATGTTTGTACTTAACGGCTTCGGAATCCTACACTAAGCATGGCCCGACATGCTCTTGCCCGGTTTATTTATTTAGATAATATTTTTTGTGAATACAAATTCACGTTCATTACATAAGCCGTGTCCATTTGTATCCTCAATGTTACGGCGTTATGTTATAAGGGCGTTATCTAGGTGATATTTCACGGCGACCGACATCAATCAAGGGACATGACACGACATAGCTTACCTCGTCCAGGGCCCAAAACTGTGAATTTCATACAATTTTGACCCCGAATCGAAACCTGGGCACATGTGATAAGGATCACCATTCATGTGTGACGTTTGCTACGATAATGACAAATGATGTATTTTAACAAGCTTTAGTACATTTGAATGTTTTTATATTACCATAGTATTAGGCGCTGTGAATAACAAATCATATTCAAGGGCGTTTTCCAAAAAAAGTACCTGTAGTTAAGAACAAAAATTTACAACGGTAATTTTTCCATTACGTCACGAAAATTAGTCATATATTTATATACTGCCCTCATAAGCCAACAGGCGGTATTTCAAATTAAATAAGCATAGCAGATTCAAACCTCACCTGTTAGTAATATGGTCGAACTTGCTACAGGAGTTGTCTGAGATACCACTATTTCTCTTAAAGCAGTAATTGTTAATTATCGTGACGTAATGGACAAGTTACCGTTGTTAAATTTAGTCCTTAACTAAAGGTCTAAGGGAAGACAGCCGGTGAAATAACTAGCATAGAGGCATTCCATCTTAGTCCTCTGGGTTGGCAACGCATTTGCAGTCTTGAGGATGCGAATGTCTATGGGTCACAGTTTCCACTTACCATCAGGTGGCCTGTGTCTCTTTTGCCTTCTCAAAGCCATAAAAAAAAAGAAAAATAAAGGTATTTTATGGAAAACGCCCTCAAATCAAATATCGACTTTATTCTGATCTACCCTAAAATGAAACAATACCTACTAAATATCCAACTAGCTAACACTTAGCAAAAGTCCTGTGCTTATTAAATTTGCATTATTTTGTCACACATTTTATTTATTTACTATTCAAAAAGAATATAAACATACGTAGACACATACACAAAGACACAACACACCCAAAAATGTTTATGTCAGAAATGTTTTTTTGTTAATAATTTAGTTTAAAAAGGCACAAGACCGGTCTAAGTGGAGAGCCTTGGGGGAGGCTTATGTCCAGCAGTGGACGTCTTTCGGCTGATATGATGATGATGATGATGAATTTAGTTTAAGCATTACTTTAAATAAATAGTGGTGAGATGGACTGGCAGCGCTCTCCTCTCTTTTCAGTCCGGTGGCCCTGATAACCAGCGTCAAGGCTAGTAAATTTGACACTATGCTGAGTGGCAACCATTTCGGTGTTAATTGTAGATCAAGTACTTACTGTACGTTTGTGTTACTCTTTTTATTTAAATGTTTTTGCTGTTGGTTCTGCTTATTTTATTGTAACACCGAATAAACAATGTCTTATTCTTTCTTTTCTTAAAATCCCTGACTATATTCCCGCCAAAAGCGCCGACGGCGTATTTGACAAGTGAAACAATGGCGCTACTGAGCTGTGTGATGCCATATTCTTTTCAGCCAGCGTTGGCCAGGATAAAGGAGGTCGTCAAGTGAATTAATTAGTTTTATTACAAACTAAACTAGGACCGTATGTCATTAGTACATTACTGCACAGGCCGGGAAATAGGCCGTTGCGAGACGAGTATAAATTAGCACGGCCGAGGCTTGTAAAATGCTTTTCTCCAACAATGCGAGGAAATACATATATTTATGTTTATCGTTGTTTAGCAGGCATCTATAATAATAAATAATAATAATAATATCACGGGACAATGTCACACAAATTGACCTAGTCCCAAACTAAGCTCTAGGCTTGTACTATGGGTACTAGACAACGATAAACTTACTTATATAGAGAAATATATACTTAAATACATAGAAAACATCCAAGACTCAGGAACAAATACTCGTGCTCATCACACAAATATCTGCCCTTACCGGGATTTGAACCCAGGACCCCTAGCTTCGAAGGCAGGGTCACTCCCAACTAGGCTAGCGTGTCGTCAAATCTATAGCACAAGCCTAGAGCCTAGTTTGAGAGTAGATTCATTTGTATTGGACTGTCCCGTGATAGAAACTCATCTGATAATGGAGAAGGAAAAAGCAGCAGGATCTAAGCTATAGTTAATGTACACGCCAAGTTTGGATACTTTGGACTCTTTCGATAAAAGTACTTACAGCCGGCAAAGGAAGCTTATTTATTTATTTAAACTTATTTGCACAAACACAATAAAGTACAAATGGCGGACTTACTGCCCGATGGCATTCTCTACCAGTTAACCAGTAGGCGAAACAGCAAAAAAAGCTCGAAAAGCCGAGTCGAGTCGGAGCTAAGAAAAATAGCGTTTAAAACAGTTACAATACAATATAGATATATAGGATACCTGGTACATAAACTATAAATATACGTACGTACATACAGACATCTAATAATATTCATACTTATATAAATATAATAATATAAATAAACAGATAAGGCGAAGCGAGCCTCTTCGCTTAGCACCCATGATTGAGTCTTCGCTTGCCACTTAACTTCATCTTCATACACACTTGACCTCATGCATACTTCACCCTAAATAAGTGCCTGTTCTGTCTTTATAATAAGTAGTGCTATCATTATTAATTTAATCTCATCGGCGAGCTACTGTTACTACAGTACACTTATGTGATGTGTGCGTGTGATTTAACATTATACCAGAGAGAACACGACTGTTTGTTTTACTTTTAACAAGAAACCATTCCTGTTCGCAGTAAGTTTACCCAGGGCGCCTTATTTCATATTAAATTCGAGGTGACTTGCTCCCAGGCCTATGAACCCGCTGGCCCTCATACAGTCTCATGCCTGTTTGCCGATTTAGGATGTTTCAGTGGCTTATGTTATTTTGGACAAACATTCTTGACACTGCGCACCGCGGACCGCGTCAAGGTACCTACTAAATCTAATCTTATCGATACTTTTCGTTATACAATTCATCGATATCGACATTCAACCGCACTCCCCCACCCCTAAACATCCTGTTTCCAATTGCGTAGAAAATTTACTTGACCTAGTGCTCTAATGTACTCTATTGTAGGAAATACGTCTTTATTACCGTTCTATACAGATTATAATAGATTGGCGAAGAATATTTTCTAAGAACAAAGGATTGGTACCTATATCATAATAAGGGGTAATCATTTGGAGCAAATGTCTTTTTTTTAGCATGGAGAACGCGAACGAGCACACACTCTGATGGTAAGTGGGATCTGCGACCCATAGACATTTGCATTCTTAAGACTACAATCTTAAGAGGACTGTGAAGCAAAAAAAAACCATACAAAATGCGATAATGTTTTGCTCTCCTTGAAAGTTTTCCGATTTTTGAATATGTTGTAGATGTTATGAAAAACTAGGTCTGTACGTTTTCCTTACCAAGAAAATCTAATATATAAAATTCTCGTCGGTGTACGTTATTGAACTCCTCCGAAACGGCTGGACCGATTTTAATAAAATTTTGTGTGTATATCGGGTAGGTCTGAGAATCAGCCAACATCTATTTTTCATATCCCTAAGTGATGTAAAAAAAAATGCAGCGGGCGAAGCCGCTGGCGGGTCGCTAGTGTTTATATAAAAAGAAAAAAAGAAGCGTAACGTAGGTACAGACCGAGTTTTTCTACAACATATTCAAAAATCGCAGAAAACAGATTAGATTTAGGGGGTGAGAAACGTTATCGCTCGGAGCTAAATCTATAAGGATATTTTTTGACAGCTACGTGATTTAAGCATCACATCACAATCCTCATAAGACTGCAATCCTAAGACCGCAAATGCGTAATGGTAACTAATATGGAATGTCTCTCGTTATGTCACCGGTTGTTTAACCCTGGGTTCTTCTTCTTCTTCTTTTTCAATTAATGGCGGTCCACACAGTGATTTCGCCAATGTCAAGTGAATAGAGTAAATCAGTAAACAGAATAAATCAAAATCAAAAGCCGGACATCTTTCAATCGGCCATCTTCCCTCCCCGAAGGTTACCGGAAGACCCCAACCCTGGGTTCCTATACACAAAACGTCCCGTTATAATGTGACGTCTCGTTAAAATTTGACACATTTTATATGTAGCAAATGTCAAATTTTAACGAGACGTTTTGAATATAGGAACCCAGGGTTACCCTACACCGGAACACAATGCAAATGCTGCTTGGCGGGTGGTTAATGGATAAGATGGTGGTAGCGATCCGGACGTACCCTGCACAAGATCCTACAACACCAAAACATCTGCGAAAATAAAATTGCCACTGCACGTGTGTGCGTAAACGAATTGTGTTTTTAAGGCGACGGGGCGGGCAATTGACCTTGCTCATTCGGGCAGACGAGTAAAATTTTAATTCGCGCGCCATCTAACGAGTAAGCTCTGCGATCGACCACATATTGCTATTTGTCCAAGAGTCAGGCATGGATTTACTGTTAGATGGCGCTTGATTAGGCCGAGCAATATAATAAATTTGCGTTTTTCTATATACTATCTCAAATTCAGGAACGAATGTCAAAAATAGCTTTTTATCAAATAAGTAAATACATAAATAGTATTTTTTAACACGTAAAGATTGTTTCTTGAATAGCTGGCATGAATATTAGATCAAAGAAAAATTTGGTCTACTAGGATTGTGCGAGTGCTATCTTTTAGACAGTTTATATCTCGAACCAAAAATTTAGTTATGTACAGTCAAGTTCAAAAGTATGTATACACTTTAGTACCTTGTCTATTTAACGTCATGTTTAAACTGCCATATGAAATTATCCAAGCGATTAAAGTGACAAGGTACTAAAGTGTATACATACTTTTGAACTTGACTGTACATACTTTCATTCCCTCTTTTCATGGTTTCGTGCCAGCTCTTGTAAAACGACCTCTACGTGATTACTATCTACTACAGTAGAATTACAGTAGAATTATATTATGTTGAGTTTATACCACTGACAGATGGATTGCCTTCATATTAATCTCATACAAATAAAATACTTATTACTAAATCGGTAGACGTGGGTATTGAAAATTGAAAATAAATTAAGGCAAACTCTCTGTCAGTGGTAAACTTACAGGGCCTCCATTCTACTGCGTTATAACGATATCGCGTTTGACGTGTTTTAGAATCGTTTATGTCACAGTCGCCATTATTGTAAATGACAAAAAAGTTATCACAACGTTGACAATACGGAAACAGGTCAAAAACGATATCGTTATTACCGTGTAGAATCGCAGCCCTGTAATCGTACTACTAGACTGAAACGATACAGACGCAATGAGTGAGCTAGAAAAAACAAGATGTGCTAGCCATACCAGACAGGGCTGAGATTCTACACGGTAATGTCGTCATTACCGTGTATCTAATTTTACTTGGTTCCGTATTGTGAACGTTTTGATGACTCTTATAATTATCATTGACAATAATGGAGACTGTGGCATAAACCTCAAACGCGATTTCGTTATAACGCAGTAGAATAGAGGCCCAGGAGTAGGGGAATAAACTTTTTCAATAATACTAGGTACTTTAAAAGTATTCAAATATTTTATTTTCGACGTGGTCTACGGCAAGGCGGCGATTCGTCGAGAATTTCGTGGTCCGGTTTTCTCTTTTTTTGGGCTTCTTTTTTCTTTCCTTTAAGCTTCATAGCTTTCATTTTCTTATTTTTTCTTTCTTTTTCTGTCCCTTCATGGCCTCTATTATATAGTCTGGATCCCTTATTGCCATTTTTCGGGTAAACCTTTGGTCGATAATTTCTCGCAGTAAACAATCTTTTTTTTACATGTTTTTTATACAAAGTTTTTGGACATGGGAACTAGGCCAACAGCAGCTGATAAATCAGTACGCTGAGTGAATCCACATCCAATGGCCACTGTGCCTGCTACTGCACTAGTATTGAGATCCATTACATCAGTAGGGATATCATTGTTCATTTGAAATGTCATATTGCACATTTTGCACTTAAGTGCATATAGTGAGATGAGCCCACTCCGAGTTTGCGATATAATTTCAACTGCTTGTAACCCGCAATTCAACGGGCCATGGGACGATATTTCTTGCAATTGAGTAAAAAACTGCAATACATTAACTATTCTTCTCCCATACTTTGTTTCATTGCTTATGTCACTGAAATAGCAGATTAAAAAACATAAGTATACAATCATGTTCATAATTGATTCAAAATTAATTATTACGGTATATAATTAAAGAGCAGATTAAATTGTATTATGTTCATTTGGAGAGGTGGCCCATGTAGTAGACCGGTCAGTATGGGCAAGTCTGAAACTGTAAGATATACAAAGATCTGTTCTTAGGATCCATATCATCGATTTTAGTGATAAGAAAAACTGCATGCCTAGATTTAACAAACACTAGTAGGTACTCAGTTTGGGAAACAAACCCGGAAGTTTTAAAAAGTAAAATTTGCATTATTTCTAATTAGATATCAATTGTGTAGGACTTAAGCAGTAGGTAAATGTTACTATGAAATATGTTATCTAAAATGAATAAAATGCATTGTTCACCATATCCTTTAAAGATAAAAAAGATAACAGATAAAAGTTGTTTATTCAGTAAGTAGGCCGCACGGGCACTTTTAAACGTCAAAATTCTACCAGCGGTTCCCAAGAGGAGACCAATGCTGAGAAGAAGCGCCACAAGACTAAACAGTCAGTATTTTTTTTTAAATATTGCTTATGACAATGAAAGAACTTAACCTAGCATTATATCAACCAATTAATAAAATTTCAAAATATATACATCATGCATAGTTAAGCAGGAAAACGTGTCGAAACTTCTAATAAACACAGGAGCAAATAAATAAAATAATAATAATATTTATACCTACCCATGGCGGTGCAAAACTAAATGAAAAAAAATATTAAATAAAGTTTTGATACATTCTCCTACAGAAACACAGAAACCATGTCCCCAAGACTAGATTGTTAGTAAGCTACGTTATGTATCTAAGTATCAATCTAGTTATGTTACGTTATGTATCTTAGGCCAAGCATTTTTGTCTGTTAGATAATCCTCGACCCTATCGTTTAATTCAATTTAGTAGGTGTTTGAAATGACAACCAACACAAATTCGACACCTAAAGATACAAAACGCAATAGTAAAATCTAACCTAAACGAGTTCAATTTTGTATAAAAAAAATGGCTGTACTTTCAAACACCTACTAAATTAATAAATATCACAGGAAAATGTCACACAAATTGACCTAGTCCCAAACTAAGCTCTAGGCTTGTACTATGGGTACTAGACAACAATAAAGAGAAATATATACCCCCCATGTTGTTGCCGGGTTAGAATAGTGCCACTCCATGTCTTCCTGTGGATGTTGTGAGAGGCGACTAAGGGAATAAAGGCTTGTAGTACTGTTAGGTGATGGGCTTGCGACCTGTCACTAATACACTGGTAAACATCTTAGCCTGACTATGCAAAATGTGGTTAGGTACAGAATTATTAACAAGTTTAGAGTTGTTGGTATTCTGTTGCTCTGCCTACCCCA
The DNA here is from genome assembly GCA_949316455.1 of Acleris holmiana. NCBI lineage: Eukaryota > Metazoa > Arthropoda > Insecta > Lepidoptera > Tortricidae > Acleris > Acleris holmiana. Next base: position 9,413,135 of record OX438788.1, read on the forward strand.
CTCTGGGAATAAAGGCGTGACGTTATGTATATATGTAGGTATGTATGTAAATATATACTTAAATACATAGAAAACATCCAAGACTCGTGCTCATCATACAAATGCTTCATAGTAACATTTACTGCTTAACACCTACACAATCAATATCAAAATAGAAATAATGTATGTTTTATTTTCCAAAACTTTTGCTTATGATTCCCAACCAGAGATTTAGTTCTTTTAAATATATGAATGCAGTTTTTCTTGTCAATAAAATCATGTCTTATAGTTTCATACTTGCCCAAACTGACCGATCTACATTGGCCATCCTGTAACATGTATATTCACAATATATATTTTTCTTACTGTTCAGAACCATTGGATATATTATCACCATACACTACATCAAAATCATTATCAAAATGACCATGACCAGATGTCGACCTGCAACAATAAAGAGAACTAAATAAATGTAATAAATAAATAAATATCAGGGGACAATTTCACACAAATTGACCTAGTCCAAAACTAAGCTCTAGGCTTGTACTATGGGTACTAGACAATGGTAACATACTTAGATAGAGAAATACATAGAAAACAACCAAGACTCAGGAACAAATACTCGTGCTCATCACACAAATATTTGCCCTTACCAGGATTTGAACCCAGGACAGCTGGCTTTGGAACTAGTTTAGTAGTTTGTAATAGATCATAGATCAAACAAAACATACAGAAGTTTACAAATCTACCTTTGTATAATGCCAAGTAAGAACCATTCATACACTCTAAACTTTCTTTATTATGTTAGACGTACTTAAGAGAAAAAAGTATTAATTTAAAGATGTCTAAAGTATAAGTAAAAACTGGATTATGATTTTCAATATGAATGGTAGAAGGCCTAAAACAAAAATTAAAACTTATATTTATAGTAACTGCCAATCCAAGTATAATAAAAGAGCCAAAAACTCTCATGGTTGGTAAATCAATTATGCTATTCCCAGTTGATACACTGCTGCCCATGTGAAACCCGCAACCATGAGGTCTTTATGTAGGCACGTAAGTAATGTAAGTACTTTACTTTTGAAATGCATATTATGGTATGGACACTTTGTAAGTACTTACTGTACAGCGGAATCTCGCTGCTGTTTAGCTTGTTGCCCGCATCGACCGCGACGTTTCCGAAGCAACTTGATTGAGGCAGAAGGTTTTCTGCCCCGCTTATTCCCCATTTTCACACGTATAAAACACGAAGTTCAATCAAAAGAAATAATTAACACAATTGAAACAAAACAACGCAAAGGACAAAATATAAAACAACTACAGTAGCTACTTGTTCGCACGGAATAGTAGAACTAGAACGCAACTGACTGACTCACAACTGAAAGTAGTGACAACTGACCGTAGGAGCAAAACAAAGTTTGAAACATTCAAACTGTCAACCAAGGAAACAAATAAATCCAACGATCTGGCAACGCCGCGGCCGGCCGCCACACGCTAACCCAAACCGAGCTCGCAACGTCGCTTTCATCGCTTTGAAGTTTTGAGTACCTAGGTACCTATATACGTAGTTATAACTTTTACGAAATTTTACTGATCCAACGTGAATGCAAGTTCAAATCCATTATATAACCCTAAAAACAATTTTTATTCAAAATATTTTAGCTTTTGTTTAAAATAGTTTTGTTTATTTTTTGAGTATTTTAAACTCTTTTTTTTAGTTTGTATATATTTTTTTTGGCCACATTCAACAAAATGCTTCAAAACGCCTAGTCATAGTTTAAGAGCAAACATTTAGTTGATTGTTTCATTAGGAGCATATATGTTTTGAGTATATAACATGGAAATTCTTATTAAAACTAATAATATTTAAGCTCACGCCACACATTAAGCCTTTAAAAAGAAGTGTGGAAAGTTTGGCAACAGACTAAATCGCCCAGCCGGAATAAAACCAATATAAACTTTTTAAAAACGCTTTATTTAAAGTTGTATATAGAGCTTACTATGAGTAAGATAACTATATAAATGAGCTAGAGCCAAACTTGAGAATATGTGTCTTCAGATTGTTATCATTTAAACCTACCACTTCCTATAGTTTTACCAAGAAATTTATCCGAAAACACCTCGATTTCATAATTTTGCCGTACCCTTCGCCTTAAAGAAAAAGACTATCATATCGACGGTTGAAAGGCAAAACGCTTCAAGCGACAAAATGCGAGATATTGAGTTATATACATATTCGGAATCAGCAAATTTTTCTGCGTCGTTTGAGATGGATTTCAGATTATTCTAGCCACCCTAATGGCACTTGAACCAACCAAAAAATATGCCTCATTTTAGACCCCATTGAATGAAACGACACGAAAACACATTTTTTTAAGTCGGAGGATACTTCTACATTTTAGCCTTTTTACATCTCAATTACGTTGGCTTTTAGGCCATTTTTGCTTTTGCTTGCAATGTGTGGTAAGCTAAAATGCAATAAAAGCTAATACTAAACAATGTCACTTGAAACATTCTCCTTTCCTTTAACCACGAACATTCATGCCACTTAACGCACTTTTCTCTGCGTTAAAATAAAAACGAATGTCACTTATTTTGTTCCTGTTCGTTTACAGAGTGATTATTTTTGTTTGACTGAAAGAAATACTGTCTATGTATAAGTCGCTGGTTATGTTCCTTTTATTTGATAAAACATACAATAATAATAACACAATGATAGATAGATAGATAGATAGATAAAAGCTTTATTCATCCAAAAACACAACACAGGTTGGCTCTTAAGATTAGATTTAAAACAAAAGCGACCAAGAAAATACCAACACCAAATTAAAAAATAAGATACACAAAACAGAAAAAGACAAATATATGAGCCATGTGTCGTGGGATGAAAAGGCGCTGACTCAGCATAATGCTGCAGGGACTGCAGCGCTGGTATTCTGTCAGTACCATTAGAGACAGGTCTGTGGCGCTCGCAGGCGCAGACCATGTGCCGAGCTACTACCAACTGCACAGTAATAAATAGCAACAACATTTTTAGTTAAAAACTACAACAGGTTACGGACATAGATTAGGAACTAAGAATTAAAAAAATAAATGAAGAATGAAAAAAGGAGGGGGAATACAATAAAATCCAATTAATTATAAAAAATTAAAAAATTACGAAGCAAGTATAAAAGGTTATTTAATAGGTAATTTAATTTTTTTGTTTATTCAAAAGGTGTAGACTGTATTTAATTTTGAAAGAAGATTTAAATCTAATATTACGTATGGGCGGGGGGATATTGTTCCAACATTTCGTAGCCTGGTATCTGAAACTCCCCCTAAAGGCAGCGGTTCTGTGTGGAGGGACCATGAGTACGACAGCGCGTGAACGCTTGGCGCCGTGAGGCCCCTTCTGGGAGAACCACTTTAACTTTTTGAAGAGGTAACTTGGGGCTTCATTTTTAATGGTGTCGATCTTTTAATATCCCATGAATAAAAATGCCTAAAAGAAGATGGTTCAAGTGCCGGCGTAAAAAATAAAGAAAGACACTGGTGGACTTGATTCAAATAAAAAAAAAAACATGTAGTCGTTTATTTCATTCTCCTTTTTTCTTCTCTAGATTAAGATAAGGGTCAGTTGTTTTTCCTTACCGATATATTATGCGAAATTGTATTTGAATCATTCTTCTTCGTCTTGATTATAAGAATGATAGGCACTTCAATCATTTTACTTTCAGGCACTTTTTGCGTCAGTGAGCGGTTAAATCATTTTTCTTTACTAATAAAAGTAACAGCTTTAGCTCATTTTGATTTAAGAACCATTTATTTAAGCAGATAAAGACTTTTTTAAGATAACAATTATCATAAAAAAAGATAAAAATATTTAAAAAAAAATATTTCTCAATTTCTGTAGCAATTGGGTCATATATTTTTTTAATGATTATTTTTACGTATCTTATCCATTGGAATCGCTTTACTGTGGATATCCAAAAATGTCAATTGAAGCGTTTCGCCTTTCAACCGTCGATATGTTTGTAAAGATTTAGATATGTAATATGCTATGATATTGTTTTTTTTTATAATATTAGTAGTTACTTCTTTTAAGGGTTCCAGAGCCGAATGGCAATTACGGAACCCTTATAATTTCGTCATGTCCGTCTGTCCGTCTGTCCGTCTGTCCGTCCGTCTGTCCGTCTGTATGTCACAGCCATTTTACTCAGAGCCTATTGGCACTATATAAATTTAATTTGGAGGATAGATGTATTCTATGAACCGCTATACAATGATGTAGTAAAATTGAAAAAAAATATATATTTAGGGGTGGCACCATACATGTAACTAGGGGACGAAAAAAATTTCTTTGCGTTACATTAGCGTGTGGGGTATTTTTAGATAGGGCTTCCAAAATTATACCGAGGTTTTTAAGTGACTTTTTTACGTAAGTGAACAGTTGGCGAGATATACGCTTCTAAAGTCGTAAAAATTCTGTCCGGGTGGGTAGCTTTTGAACTGTTGAATAGAGCATTTTAATAAAAATTACAGTAGTAAAACATACGAAATATTTCCAACCAAAATTGTTTTGAACACGATACGCTGTGTAGTTTTTGACATTTAAAAAATTGAACCATGAACGTTCATCCCAGCTACGGAACCCTTCACTGTGCGTGGTCCGACATGCACTTGGCCGGGTTTTTTTATTAATGGCGGTCCACCGCGACATTCCGCAGTGATTTCGCCAATGTCAAGTGAGTAGAGTGAAACAGTAAACAGAATACATCAAATGCAAAAGCTGGACATCTCCCAATCGGCCATCTTCCCCCCGAAAGTTACCAGAAGCTCCGTAGTATATTTAACATTAGAAGATTTCGCTAATAGGACAGCAACTTTCTTTCTTAATGTTGAATTATATTTTTATTTAAAATGACAACGTCAACTTGACGGAAGCGCTATCTTTCGCCAGGGAAACTCAAGTCATGCCCTTATTTGGCACCTTAAGGCTACGTTTCCACCAGAGCTGTGGGATGTAGCGAAGCGGTGTACATACGAGAAAAAATCCACCAATAGAATTCCCAGCCTTGCTCAGTGCAGCTCTCCTATTGGTTGATTTTTTCCTCGCACATCGCTTCACTACCTCGCACGCAAACGGTGGAAACGTAGCCTAAGACGGATGTTGGGAAGAAATTGAAAGTTTTTCTCCACGTTTGAACAAGGGAAGCGTTGCAGCTAAGTTGTTTGTTAGTAGTTTACCCATTTATTAACTATTTCAGTACTAAATCAATGAGTTAACCTCAAAAGCAATATTTCCTTGTAGCGTTTTTTCGAATCGCACGCCAATATGATTAGCATCATTGAAGTAAAGAGATGACAGATGGCTCGTCCGCTTATGTCAACTTCATCCATTTCAAGTGGATAGAAAACAGAAACGTAACCTGTTTTTGCATTTTGGCTACCTAGTACATACTTTGATATATTATATTAAATTCGTAACGGTTTATTATTTCACCATCTTTACAGTGACACCTGACAGGTGACCATTCGGTAAACACTGCAAAGTTAACAAACTGATACATCACTCGGCCTCTATTCTCCTGTGTTATAACGATATCGCGTTTGACGTGTTTTAGAATCGTTTATGTCACAGTCCCCATTATTGTAAATGACATAAGAGTTAATAAAACGTTGACAATACGGAAACACGTCAAATACGATATTGTTATTACCGTGTAGAATCCCAGCCCTGGGTTTCATATAAAATGCGCCATGTACACTAAAATGTCACAATGCACCTGTCACTGTCAGGATGGTAAAATAGGGGGCTGGTCGCATTTCGTCGCGATCGATTTTTGAAACACTTGAATCGTAAAATCTGATGGGTGTAAACAACAACATTAATCGAACTTAATTAAGTGACACTTTTTCCTAATTATTTATCTGACCGGCCGCTCATATTATCTTCCTATATGTATTTGACGTAGTAGCGTTGATACAACGTGTTACAAAATAATCCGTAAAAAAGAAATTACAAAAGTAGTGTCAACCCTTATTAAATAACGTCGGTTCAGTATCTTAGGTATACAGTATACTAGGGTTGACACTACTTTCGTAATTTCTTTTTTACGGATTATTTTGTAACACGTTGTATAAGTCAGGTATCGACCAACGGGCATTTTGCTACAAGCTAGACTAAAGCAAAAGGGGAAGACATGTTGTCGCCGTACATAACACTATAATAATGGGTGACGCGACACCCACATCCGCAAACACCACACACACAGCTGTAAAAGAATGGCATTACATGCACTAAGGAGCAATAGAGTTAAATTGATAGCTAGCATCGTTGCGTAAGTGAGGTAGCAATATATCTCGCAATAACGACGCGGAAGATAACAGGACGCGTACCTATATGCACGTTTGGTTAGGTTGTCTGGAAGAGATCGCTAATCAGCGATAAGACCGCCTGTTGTTTACCTGGGTCTTCTAAATTGTGAAAATTCTGTGTAATGTTTTTGTTTGGTGGACAATAAAGTGTTTTGTATTGTATTGTATTGTAAGCAATCACGTTACTCCTGTAAACTATATATTGCGCTATCTCGCTCGAAAACGTGTTGACTGATCGGTGGCGGATGGACAACTGACTCGGGTTAGGCGCTTAGCGCCTATATTGTGGTTCTCAATCCCGCACGCCTGGTCACATAAATTCCTCTTTTTATTTTCATCTTAGGCTACAAGCTCAAATCTGGCTACAGAAAAGTAATCCTAGCAAAAACCATAAGAATAAATACTAATAAAAGGGCATCTTCGGCGTCGTTGTATGGATTTGACAGCAAAGCCGTCAAATATATGTATACCTACAGCGCCCCACGCCCCGCCTTACCTCTCTCTCGCCTGTCGTTAAATTAGGGTTGTCACAAGTATATTAAACTAACTGAGCCCAGAACGAATTCGTTTATTTACCTGTAAAACTATACGATAAACCATAACAATTTTTTTACACAAGCGGAGTGGGATAAAAAGTACCCTAAATATTTTACGTCTCAGTGGTGTCCTTGACAAATCTCTTTTCAGTTAAAAGATGCAGTTTTAAATAAAAGGCTTATCCGATACTCGTATCAGTGACGTAATAATACTTACAACATACGTATAACATGAGCAAGATCCTGAAGGTGAATCGCATTTTTTACTGTAGTGTTTTAAAACAAATTGTTAAATCTAAACAAAAAGTGCACAGATAAATATTTTCATTCTTTAATTCTTACGCTCTTTAATTAATGTGTTTATGTTACAAATAATGAATTAAGATTTAAACTTCTTTGATATTGTCCTACAATTATCGTAAAGCACGTGGTCAAATACGGAACTAATAATTTCGTATGGTAAAACCACAGTTTGCGTAGACAGTGGCGCCTTTGAGAGCTTCATTTAAAATATTGTTGCACGTTACTTGCGCCGATTCTGGGTGGCAACCTGCTAGTGTTTGCTGCGATAAGTAGTCTTGGATTGTTGACAGGCCACGCGGGAGCGAGCGTGGTGGGGATGAAGATACCCTTCTAATAGTATGTATTCTTATGCAAAAACCCGGTACGCTTTAGTCTACACGGCGTCTACTGTTCTTAATAGTCTGAGTGTTTTAATAACTTACCAGTTTCTGTTCTGGCTATGCTATGGCCGCTATGGGAGAGCAGTGCCTAGTGTTCAGTAAAATGTTTTCATATTATTATAAAAATGTACATACTTCATTTTTTTTGGCATTTTGGCATTTATGATTGTCCAATGTTAAAAATGCTTTATTAAAAATGTAGCTAATGTGATTTTTTGTTTAAGTTATGTTTAAATGACGTCTACATACTTATATAAAAACATCTTTCCCAATTACCTACTACGTCACTTTGTGATCGATAGGAAGGTGAGTTTATTACCTATTTTCATTACATATATTATTGGAAATAACAATACTTAACACTTTTACTCACGAAGTAGGTACTTTAAATTAGATTCTTATACAAGGCTATTCTTTTTAATAATAATGAAAAAAGCTGTTATTATTTAATCCCAATTGTTAGTCTGACACAAAGAGTTTTGAAATTTCCCCTACGATCACTATTAAAAAAAAAATGACAAGTTGGGTACATCTAGAAATATAAATTTAAAGCATAATAAAGAAGGTCCGGTAACCTTCGGGGAGGGAAGATGGCTTATTCTGTTTACTGATTTACTCTATTCACTTGACATTGGCGAAATCACTCTGTGGACCGCCATTAATTAAAAAAGAAGAAGAAAGAATAATGAAATGGTTGGCGAAATCTATAATGTGAACCTGACACTGACATTAAGTAACTTTAGCTACTTACACCTGTAAGTTATTACTGTAAGTTTTTAAACAAAGCTATATACAAGACTGAGATGCAGATATTTTCCACTTACTCTTACCCATAGTTGCATCTCAAAACTTACAGGAATAACCTACTGGGCTGGGATTCTACACGGTAACAACGATATCGTATTTGACGTGTTTCCGTATTGTCAACGTTTTCATAACTCATATGTCTTACAATAATGGCGACTGTGACATAAACGATTCTAAAACATTTCAAACACGATATCGTTATAACGCAGTTGAATAGAGGCCGGTGGAATGTAATGCCGGCCTTAGGTGAAAGTAACATAATCTGTGGTAGATGTTTTGCTTTTGTTTGAATTAAAATCAAAATTGGTGAATTCAATTAAATTGTGGGAAATGTATGTATAGAAAATATTTTCTTCAATCGGCGTGAACAATTTAACTAGGTAACAACACGTCGAATTCAAATAAACACTGGCAGAATTGTCCCACTGAACTGTAGCCATACATCAAAGAATCGAACTTTAACGTGAAATCAATAAACCGGACAAGAAGACGAAGTAAGTACCTTTTTGCCATCAACTTTTAAGTATGTTACTATGCTGTTTGTTCTTTTATTAAGTACTTTAAAAGAATCTATTTTACTTTATATTAATTGAATACTTAGTAATTTGATTAATGCAATGCTACTTTTATTCATTATTTATTTATGTACATATTTAGATGTAAAAATATTTAAAATTAATTTTAGAATAGAAATAAGTACCTAATTTATTGGAAAACTTATTTTATTAATGAATTAAACATACTGCCAAGTACATGCAAGTTTAAGGTTTCTTAAAAACCGGTAAAGTGCACTCGTGTTTCCTTGATACCATAGTAAAAAAAGTTTTTAAAATACCAACAAACTTAAGACCACTGGACATTGAGAGATTGTACAAAATCAGAAGTCTAGATATACTGGTGACGCTCTAAAAATACACTTAAGTACACAGGCAATTTCAAAAGGTGGTATCTCAGACAAAACTCTTATAGCAAGTGCAACCTTATTATTAACAGGAGAGGATTGAGTCTGCTTAGGCTATAGAATTTGAGATACTGCTTCATGGCTTATGAGGGCTGAATTGCTGGTGGTTAAATTAAATTCTGTGTAAGTGCATTTTAAACTTGTTAAGATAGTCCTTACACATTCCGCTAGCTTCTGAATCTACAAGTAGCTATACTGTAATTCTATGGAACTTGCTAACTATGTAAACAAACAATATATTGAAATTGACATCTAATGTCAATTTTAGTATGGCGGCTTGTTTACATAGTTAGCAAGTTCCATAGAATGACACTTTAAGTACGGTCAACGTTAGAACTAGCTGCACACTAAAGTGCTTTCTCACTTTAACACATTCACTGCCAGTATTGTTTTTCTAACTTTCACCAGGTGCCGCATCTTGCTTACTGTAACAACGCACATAAGGGTTTGAGGTACTGAGTGAAAGTTAAGAAAACACTTTTATGTGTTGCCGTAAAAGTTAAGTTTGAAATGCTGCACAATCTGTCAAAGGCGTTGAATTGTCAAGGTACAAAAAGTTGCAGCTACTGTACAGTGGCTTGCATCACTTGGAGGTTACTATCATATAGGCTATGCTGTGTGCGAATGAACAAAAATCATCCGATATAAAGAGGAGAGACACACAGAGGCTTGATTGACATACTTACCGTTGTAAATGCTGTTTTGTTACTTACAGCGCCTCTTTTACTCTGGTACTGTATTAGATGTTCTGAGGTTACCGCTTAATGCAAAATATTTTGAATGCAACATTTTAACACTAGCGGTCCAGGTTCGATTCGTGATAAGGCCAAATATTTCTGTGATGAGCACGAGTATTTGTTACCGAGTCTTGGATATTTTCTATGTATTTAAGTATTTATTTATCTCCATAAGTATTTATGTTGTTGTCCAGTACTCAAAGTACAAGCCTAGAGCTTAGTTCGGGACTAAGTCCAATTGTGTGAGATTTTCCGGTGATGTTTAATTTTAATTTTAAATTTACCTGCTAAGCGATACTAGTATTTAGACTAGACTGAATAATGGACACTTGATTCTTATTTCACAGGTTTTAAGGGTTCCGTACCCAAAGGGTAAAAACAGGACCCTATTTCTAAGACACCACTGTCTGTCTGTCACCACTCTGTATCTCATGAACCGTGATAGCTAGACAGTTGACATTTTCGCAGATGATGTATTTCTGTTGCCGCTATTACAACGAATACTAAAAACAGAAAAAAAATAGTGTTAAAGTGGGGCTCCCATACAACAAACGTGATTTTTTTGCCATTATTTGCTCTATATTAATAACGGCAGCAGGTAGAAATATTCACAGAATATTTAGTTGTATATTCACTAAGAATAAATAATTAAATTAAAATTAAAATAGTAATAGTGTAGTTATAGAGTATTTATTGGGGTTATTTATTGGTCTTGAAACATTCAACTTATGGCCGTAAAATGTTTGAATTAAGAGTTCAGTGTCTATTATTAGCCTGTCAGCTTAACTGCCTTACACTTGCCTCCTATTTCACCATCCTGACATTGACAGGTGACAGGTGACAGGTGACAATTTAGAGTACATGGCGCAGCTTATATGAAACCCAGTGATGTATCAGTGTGTTAACTTTGCATTGAATACCGAATTGTCACGTGTCATTGTCATGATGGGAGGGACACAATTTTATTTTTTACTTTATTTCACCACATCACGACATAGTATAAAAACAAAGTCTCTTCCCGCTCTCTGTCCCTTCGTATGCTTAGATCTTTTTTAATACATACTTAGAGTGATTCAAGAGGAAGATTTATTATATATGTATAAAGAGCTGGGTACGAATCTGAGTGGCTCAGCCTGTGGCATGTTCGCCCCGCGCATCGAGCCAAATTGTTGCCCATAAACATGCAGGGGTGAGGCAGCGTGCTCGCCGCGAGCCGACATTTCATAATGGCATCGGACACGATGACAGCCGCGGCTGCGTTTATCATAATTCACCGAATAGTTAACAAAAACAAGAAGAAATCGCCTCGGTGGTGGAACGGCTCAGCAACTTTATCAAATTTGTACGCGCCTCACCCACAGACAAGTTAGAACTTTTCGTTCTGCCCGCGGCACGCTCGTATACACGTCCAAATTACGCGAGGCACGCACACCGAAGCGCCTTTGAGCACGGTCAAAAGACCGACTCTCGACGGCTCGCAGCGCGCCGCTCGCACGCTGCTCGCTCACAGCGCGTGAGCGCGTACGAATTAGAGCAAAATAGGTGAGCGGTGCGTGCCTCAACCCGAGGCTGCTCTAATACGTACCCACCTTAATACTTTCACCCGGACGAAGCGAGGATCGCTAGTATTCCAATAAATAACCTTCATTTTATTTTAAGGACCAGTCCTTCCGACCGGAGCCGTCTTCGTCAGGAGTTAAAGAGCTAAAGACATGGAGACATTGGAGGCGCAGTGCCATGATGTGGAAGTAAGAATTATGTTTTACTTTTAAGTACTTTTATTTTGCAAATGTGTCTGAGATGAGGTGGCGTATCATTGTTTAATTGTTTCATAATTAAGACTTGCAACGTCTCAACAGGAATCGGTTGTATTAGTTTCTTGTTGTTTTATATATAGTTTTATGTTATGTACTTTTAATCAGGGTTCCTCTAAAAACCAGCGTCGCGGCATTTGTCGGTTTTTTCTGCCCACAACACAGTGGTTTTCGATGGAGCTTCATCACCAAAAGTCGAAGTTAAATTGAACTGTCACTGTTGTTGCGTTAAACCATGTCGAGGGTGTTCCATTTTTGCAGTGAGATGACATTTTAAACCTTTTGGGGGCGACTAAGGTCTTTAAGTAAAAATGAATAGGTATAAAAATTACTAGAAAGGAAATTGGAAAGAAGTATTTATTAAATAAGTATAAAAATCCGACAGTCCGGTCGGCCGATCCGTAGACCGCCTGTTGTATACCTATGATTTAAATGTACTGTTCCATGTTCTGTTTTTATTTTTTATTTTTGGTGTTCAATAAAGAGTATTTGTATTGTATTGTATTGTAAAAATGCCGACATTCAAGTACTTAATTATTTGAAATTAGATAATGTCGACGGAGCTCTGCTACCGCGGAGCTCCTATTTCTGGGTGGTGGTGGGGTTAGTTGGGATTGACTAGGTATAAAAATGACTGGAAAGAAAATTGGAAAGAAGTATTTATTGAATAAGTATAAAAATGCCGACATACAAATACGTAATTATTTGAAATTAGATAGTGTAGACGGAGCTCTGCTACCGCGGAGCTCCTATTTCTGGGTGGTCTGCTGCTTCAAAACTGACATAACCTAAAGGTTTTCGCACACTGTATCAACTCTACGCCACTGCGGCAGCAACTCTACTCACACTTTCGATGAGTGGTCAACTAGTTGATCCAAGCAATGGTCACTAATGGACAACGCGGTGTCAACGAGTGGACAACGCAAATGGTTGCCCGTCACGCGTCAGTCGCAAGCGCATAGTCGCCGCGGGGACGACGTGTGGTCAACGGGTGGCAAACGTGTCGGAGTTGACCTTAGTTTACGACGCGTAGACCACACGTCGTTCACTATTTTAATATCTTTTTGTTGAAATGAAACCTAGAAAATATGACACAGGGCTTCAATTTCAATATTTGGCATAGAATCGAGTCGCCGTTGAGTTGTTATAATGTGCGAAGGCCTTTAACCTACCTACGTATTTAAATGCCTTATGCTTAGTCAATAAATATTTCTTTCCAGACATTTTTATACCTAATTTCTTCTTACACCTTAGTCGCCAAAAGGATTTTAAATCCGCCAAAAACAAAAGACATAAGAAATAAATGTAGCGGCCAGTGTTAAAGAAAAGTCCAAATTTTACCATGGAGGCAGATATAGCGTTTAAAATATTGGAATCCCGGATTTTGGTTACATAGTAGGCAGCCCTCGTAATATTACTATAGCTGCGAAAATTTGTGTTTTACGTTGTTACTTCTTCATGCTGGACGGCTGGACGGATTTGGAATGGATATAGATTATACCCTGGCTTTTCACACACCCAACGTCACGCCTTCATGGGTGGGGTGGGCAGAGCTACAGAATTACCAACAACTCCAAAAAAAAGAAACTTGTTGATAATTCTGTACCCACATTTTGCATAATCAGACTACCATGGTGTTTTACCAGTGTATTAGTGACAGGTTGCAAGCCCATATCCAAATGTACTACAAGCCCTAAAGTCCTTGTAGAATAGTAAATGCGGTGCTATTTAATGTAAATCTAATTGTGTGATAAATAAATAAAAAATAAAAAATGCTTTTTAGTCGACTTCAATAAATGAGGAGGTTAACAATTCGACTGGATGTTGTTTTTTTTTTGTTACGCGATTACTCCGTCAATAAAATTGTGGAACGATTTTGAAAATTCTCTTTTTGTTTGATAGGGTGTACTTCCAAGGTGGTCCCATATCCACCAAGTTCGTATCTGTTGAGGAGATCTATGGGGAATTGAGAGAACTCCTCAAATATAATATGTTTTTTATTTTTTTTATATTAAGGAGAAAACACACGAGCAGGCCACCTGATGGTGAGTGGAATCTGAGACCCATAGACATTTGAATTCTCATGACTATAATCCTAAGACCTCAAATGCGTCGCCAACCCTGAGGACTAAGATGGAATGCCATATAGCGATATTGGTATTTTTAGTAACAAGTCTTTTTGCATGCAGAAAGTATCATTTTGGTAAAGTGAAACTGATGATGAAGACCACTGATGGCCACCGATACTGCCCAATGGTACCTATTTCAAGGATGGCGATAAGATATCTCGATTTAGATAGTTGAGCGACTATGACGAAGCACATTTGAATGGTTGAAATATAATTATGAACTGTGACTTTCCCGCGGTATTGCTTGCGAGCGTGAAATATCCTGTGGTCCTTTTTCATTGAGAAGTGGTTTCAGTAGAATTATGATCACTAAAAAGAATAAAATAAAATAAAATGTTTTACAACTCTCGTTAGACTTTGTTAATCTGTTTAAGTGAGTATTGGTGTTGTTTTGATTATATTTTTTTCATCTTCTGTATATTTGTATTTGGTTAGTTTTAAGTCAGGGTCCCTCTGAAAATCAGCGGCACAGTGCTGAGAGGGGCCCTATTTAACATTTTTTTTGTTTTTTGTTTTTTGTATTGTTATTTTGTTTGCGTTGAATAAATACTTTCTATTCTATTCTATTCTTAAAAAAGACAAAAACCGCCCTCAAATCCCAAAAAATAAGTCGGCGTTCCACATTTTATTTAACAAAATAAGTAAATAGCCTTCTTCAGTTTGACCGACCGATTAGCATTTGATAAGAAGTGATTTTTGGGTTTTGAAATCGGTTATTTTGTTTTATTAATTATTTTATTTTATTAAATTTTGTGTGGTTGCCAATATTTACACTTCTACACTATCTATAGAGAGACACTAATATTATAGAGAGTAAAGATGTGTATGATTGTCACGAATTAACTCAAAAACTACTGAACCGATTTCAAAAATTCTTTCACCATTAGAATGCTACCTTATCACAGAATATAGGCTATGTTTTATTTTTCTACGCGGACAGAGTCGCGGGCATCAGCTAGTATAGTATAGATTGTTGCGACTATTACAATACAGTTTTCTGTTTTCTTTGGTATTACGGCACAATATTGATATACTCATGTTATCATATGTGTGTTCGCATTGTTGTGTTCTGGTGTTGGGATAAGACAACCGGTGAAATTACTAGCATAGAGGCATTCCATCGTAGTCGTCAGGGTTGGCAACGTATTTGAGGTCTTGGGATTGCAGTCTTAAGATTAAGGTCTTAAGGTCTCAGATTCCACTCATCAGGTGGCCTGAGTGCTCGTGTGCTGTGTCTTCTCCTTATCATAAAATATATATATGTGTGGTTGCCGGGTTACAATAGTGCCACTCCGTCTTCCCGTGGATGTCGTAAGAGGCGACTAAGGGAATAAGCGCTTGCAACCTGTCACTAATACACTAGTAAACTTCTTGGCCTGATTGTGCAAAATGTGGTTACAGAATTATCAACAAGTCTTTTAAGAGTTGTTGGCATTTCTGTTGCTCTGCCTACCCCACTCTGGGAATGAAGGCGTAATGTTATGTATGTATATATATTTCAGAACCTAGAAATAGAAGCACCAGTTCCGAACATTTTAGACGTGCTAAATGAAGACTGTTTCAATGCTGTGCTGGATTATCTCGACATTGACGACATTGTGCGTTCGGAACGCGTCAGCCGCGGCTGGCAACAGCTCGTACTTGCATACTTAGCAGGTACGATCACGTCTGACCACGGAATTATTGAATTCTTAATAGACCACATTCACTTTGGGCTTACTTTAATTGACACAGAATTCTTAATAGACCACATTCACTTTGGGCTTACTTTAATTGACACAGAATTCTTAATAGACCACATTCACTTTGTGCTTACTTTAATTGACACAGATCACACACAGATCTTGATAGACCACATTCACTTTGTGCTTACTTTAATTGACACAGAATTCTTAATAGACCACATTCACTTTGGGCTTACTTTAATTGACACAGAATTCTTAATAGACCACATTCACTTTGTGCTTACTTTAATTGGCACAGAATTCATAATAGACGATGATAAATTAGGATATAAATATTTTGACTAAATTCTCTTTGTATTCTATTTTTGATCTATGTATTTTTTTAATAACTTCTAAAAGAGAGACATTTCCAATTGTTCAACTAATAATGCCCCTTTTAACCCTTAACTTGGCAGTGTGCACCACAAGATACATAGAACACAGGGGACAATCTCACACAAATTGACCTAGTCCCAAACTAAGCTCTAGGCTTTTACTATGGGTACTAGGCAACGGTAAACATACTTGTATAGAGAAATATATACTTAAATACATAGAAAACACAAGCGCTCGTCACAAAAATATCTGCCCTTACCGGGATTTGAACCCAGGTCGTTTGCCTTCGGATTCTGAACCCATCATAAGGTGGGTACGAATTAGAGCAGCCTATCGGGTTGAGGCACGCACGGCTACAAATTTGATAAAGTTGCTGAGCCGTTCCACCACCGAGGCGATTTCTTCTTCTTTTTGTTAATAATTCTGTGAATTATGACAAACGCAGCTGCGGCTGTCATCGAGTCCGACGCCATTTTGAAATGTCAGCTCGCGGCAGGCACGCTTCATCAACCGCGCATGTTTATGTGCAACAATTTGAGTCGCGAGCAGCTCGTTGCGCGGGGCGAGCATGCCTCAGGCTGAGCCGCTCAGATTCGCACCCAGCTTTATAAAATGTGCGTATACAGGATGGGTCATTTAGATCGGTTAGTATGGGAAACTTGCCCCGAGTCATCCCAGTTATGATTATAACTAACTATGTGAGACTATTTGTTTCTTTAATTAATAATACGTGTTTTAACACCCCTCATTATGTAACAGTTACATAAACTATTATTTTACTTGCAGGTGTAAAAAGTTTTTACTACGGATCAAAACATCCGACGGATAAAAATTACCGCAGAATCACACTGGAAAGAGAAGTCCGAGGCGTTAAGAGACGGCATTTTCCGAATTTCGGGAAAATGTTAAAGGCGCTGAGTCCTTATTTTGTGAAACTTTACTTAGGTACCACTGGATCTTGGCGTTTATCAAACTATATCACTTTGGAAGTGGACACATTGGAAGAGTTAACGGTATTATTGATAACCTAACAAAAAGATATATATTGAGACAAGCTTTTGTTGCCGAATGTACTTTTTTGGCATAGTCACCATCTGCTTGTCAAGACGATTCTAACGAGCCCTAACACGACGGGTTTATCGTGTGTAATTTAGGAGTTCCTATGGCCCCGTCTCCAGCATCAGACCAGCTCGATGGTGCCATATTATTGCATTGTCATCGGGTTTACATAAGTAAGCCAAATTTCAGCTCAATCGGATAACAGCAAGAGACTGGATTTAAAATATTGACGGACAGCTTACATACGAACTGGGCTGGAATTCTACAAGGTAATAACGATATCGTTTTTGACCTGTTTCCGTATTGTCAACGTTTTGATAACTCTTATGTCATATTTACAATAATGGCGACTGTGACATAAACGATTCTAAAACACATCAAACGCAATATCGTTATAATATAACGCAGTAGAATAGAGGCTCTGTGCGAAAGCCTTATTGTAAGGTGACAACATTCACAAATGGTCACTGAACGCTGTTACTGAGAGCTGATAGTACAAAGGAAGCATTCCACCGAATGCCCTGGCCCTGGGCCTCTATTCAGGTGCGTTAAAACGATATCTTGTTTGACACGTTTAAGTATCGTTTATGTCACAGTCGCCATTATTGTAAATGACATAAGAGTTATCAAAACGTTGACAATACGGAAACACGTCAAATACGATATCGTTATTTACCTTGAAGAATTCCAGCCCTGTAAGTTATTACTGTAAGTTTTAAAACAAAGCTATACAAGACTGAGATGCAGATATTTTCCACTTACTCTTACCCATAGTTGCGTCTCAAAACTTACAGGAATAACCTACTGGGCTGGGATTCTACACGGTAACAACGATATCGTATTTGACGTGTTTCGGTATTGTCAACGTTTTCATAACTCATATGTCTTACAATAATGGTGACTGTGACATAAACGATTCTAAAACATGTCAAACACGATATCGTTATAACGCAGTTGAATAGAGGCCGGTGTAATGTAATGCCGGCCTTAGGTGAAAGTAACATAATCTGTGGTAGATGTTTTGCTTTTGAATTAAAATCAAAATTGGTGAATTCAATTAAATTAGAAGTATTAGTGTAGAATCCCAGCCCAGTGTTAGTAATAAAAGCTTATAATAAAAATCAATTTAATTAATTTTTGGGTTCAGTACCTAAAGTGTTTTAAGGGGTCTATCCATCATACCGGCCGGTTTTTATTATCGTTAACCTTTTCGACGCCATTGACGGATATATACATGACGACACGTTGGCCTAGTTGGGAGTGACACTGCCTCCGAAGCCAGCGGTCCTGGGTCCAAATCCCGGTAAGGCCGATATTTGTGTGATGAGCGCGAGTATTTATTCCTGATTCTTGGATGTTTTCTATGTATTTAAGTATATATTTCTCTATATAAGTAAGTTTATCGTTGTCTAGTACCCATAGCACAAGCCTAGAGCTTAGTTGGGGACTAGGTCAATTTGTGTGACGTTGTCCTGTGATATTTATTTATTTTATTATATATTAAAAAATGTGGATAGAAAAAATACTTTTTGCCAAATACGTGGCACAATTACAACTATAACTTAGCAATTGGGCAAAAATACTTATGACAGATAAGATGCAGCATGCATTATTTACATGCTTATACCCTTTATCGTTATAAGCGTATTATATCTAAAATAAATATTAAAAAAAACCAACTAGGCTAGCGTGTCGTAAATAATTAAATATTTTTTTATTATTTACATTGCAGCTTTACCGCATAGAGGGTAAGTTCCTGGAACACGTCGAATTTAAAAACTGCAAACGCTTAAAGCGACTGGCGCTAGAATCTTGCAGCCGTGTAAGTACCAATCCTTAGATTTAATATTGGCTCACCTAAAATTTTATTTTTTATTTTTTTTCACTACCGATGTCACTGTTCATAATTTTGTTGGGTTAGGCTTGTAAAACACACTTTCTCGAAATATGCACTTTCTCTAAAGGTGCACTTCTTTAGAAGGGTCATTTTCTCGGAAGGTACATTTTCTCTAAAAGTGCACTTCCCGATATGTACCCTTTGTCAATAGGTGCAGTTTCCCAGATTGTGCACTTTCGCAGAAGGTATATTTTCCCAGAAAGTACACTTAGGGGTAGGGGTATCCCTGTTTTATATTACTAAGGGTTTCAATGAAATAGTGCAAATGGAAACAGACGGACTCACAGACGGACGGACGGACGGACAGAAAGACCGAAACTATAAACGTTACGTTAAAATATTAGGCTACTGTGGATACTTCTTACTATATACATGAGAAAATGGGACAGTGTACACTTCGGGAAAGCGTGTGTTATGGTAAAGTGCACTATTTGAAAAAGTGCACATTTCGGGAAAGCGTGCGTTTTGGAAAAGTGTACATTTTGCGGAAAGTGCACCTTTGCAGAAAGTGCACATTTCGGGCAAGTGTGTTTTACGAGCCTAACCCATTTTGTTCATACATTTTTATAACTACCAAGGAAGTCATAACAGACAGTTTTAATTTTTTAGGGTTCCATACCCAATAAATATTTAAGGGGGCTCACATACAAAAAATGATTTTCTGCCGTTTTTTGCTCGATATTAATAACGGCAACAGGTAGACGCTTGGAATATTAACAGAATATTTAGTTGTATAATCACTTTAAGAATAAATAATTAAAATAAATATTTAAGGAGGGCTCCCGTACAACAAACGTGATTTTTTGCCGTTTTTTGCTCGATCTTAGTACGGACACCGTGGTTGTATAGACTCACACTTTGCCGGTTTTTTTTTGTTAAGACCGTCATTACTAAGAACATATTATTTGAACGCAGTTCTACCTAACATTCCTCGCTTCGCTCGTCGTCGTACCTAACTTAGACCTTTGTTGTGAACTAGGTACGTGATAAGTATAAACAAGGTGTACCTATGATTAGTGATATTATGAATTCCGATGATTATGAGTTTCGATCGTTGGTCACTTCTACACAAATTTTATAAAGAGGTAAAGTTTGTGAGGCCGTAGGGAGTAATCTATCGATCTACTAAACCGATTTAGATGAAATTTGGTATAGATATAGTTTTACCCCGAAAATTGGATGTTTCCTGAGGGTATAGCGATAAGCGACTTCTACGAGTCGCGGGAAACAGCTAGTAATCAATATTTTTATGAACAGTAATTATGATGTAATTATGGTATGGGGAATATATTCGGACTTCGATCATAGGACTTGAAAAGTTATGTGAGAAAAGGCGCGTCCCAGGTTTTAACCCTAAAATTACAAGTAACATGTGTATCTATCTGCGGAATTGAATTCTTAAGATACGAAAAGTCACGTGATCTACCAGTGACATGATTGGTTTAAAAACAAAACGAATAGAAACGCTAGTTAGCGAACGCATCTTGGCTAGGGCCTCTGTACCTATTTATTAAATTTGAATGTTAAGTCATTTAAGTTAAAAATATTTAAAAATCAATTTAGAAGGCACTATTGTGATTAAATCAATTTTATCCATACTGCCCTCCTAAGCAAAAAAGCAGTATCTCAGATATAATGTCCAAAGGAGGTACAAAGGCGAAGTTATCCCTTTAAGGTATCTCTTCCAGTTAAACGATTGAAATTGAAAGAAATAAAACAGCGGATAGCTAAACAGTTTTGCGAGACGTTTAGTGTTTAAGCTTGTTAATATGCCATAAAAATTAATAACAACGTTTTACAAAATAATCCGTAAAAAAGAAATTACTAAAGTAGTGTCAACCCTTATTAAATAACGTCAGTTCAGTATCTTAGGTATACAGTATACTAGGGTTGACACTACTTTCGTAATTTATTTTTTACGGTTTATTTTGTAACACGTTGTATAGTCCAGTTTTTGTAAAGACAAATCTACACTAATATTACAAAGAGGAAAGATTATTTTTGTATATGTTTGTCACGAATAAAATCAAAAAGTATTGGACTGATTAAAAAGAATTAGTTAACCTTTAGAATGCTACATTTTACTGAGTACTAGACTCAACTAAATAACATGCCATTCCAACTGATTATCTTAAATCAATTTTATCCATACTGCCCTCCTAAGCAAATAAGCAGTATCTCAGATATAATGTCCAAAGGAGGTACAAAGGCGAAGTTATCCCTTTAAGGTATCTCTTCCAGTTAAACGATTGAAATTGAAAGAAATAAAACAGCGGATAGCTAAACAGTTTTGCGAGACGTTTAGTGTTTAAGCTTGTTAATATGCCATAAAAATTAATAACAACGTGTTACAAAATAATCCGTAAAAAAGAAATTACTAAAGTAGTGTCAACCCTTATTAAATAACGTCAGTTCAGTATCTTAGGTATACAGTATACTAGGGTTGACACTACTTTCGTAATTTATTTTTTATGGTTTATTTTGTAACACGTTGTATAGTCCAGTTTTTGTAAAGACAAATCTACACTAATATTACAAAGAGGAAAGATTATTTTTGTATATGTTTGTCACGAATAAAATCAAAAAGTATTGGACTGATTAAAAAGAATTAGTTAACCTTTAGAATGCTACATTTTACTGAGTACTAGACTCAACTAAATAACATGCCATTCCAACTGATTATCTAAAAAAAGCATTAGTCGGTAAGACTGCCAAACTAATAACTGAATACGGGTTTTTGGAACTTTATTACCTCTCGAAACCACCTTGGAATACAAGTTAGACGTTCGGCCAATGCCGTTTATATTCGTTTGATAAACACGAGAAAAGACTATAATACCTCGCAATGCCGTCAAGGATTGAAATACGTTTATACAGGGTAATTTTTTATCAGTGCACAAATTTTAACATATGATTTTGTATCGTTAATATAATATATTACGACAAAAAAAACGAGTTAAAAAAAAATCTCTTTTACTATCTCGTGTGGACACAAAGTCACACTAGAAATGATGACATAGGTTGTCAAGCTGTAGGTATGCGATACACTGTATTGATATTCGAAATTTGAAATTTCATGTACATCTTTAACATCTTATCAGACAACAAGCCCCTCTCCTACTGATATTCTAAATTTGAAATTTCATTTATTACCTTACTTAACAACACTCCCCTCTCCTCGCACCCCTGCATTAGAGGGTCCATGAATATCGTTAAGTTAGTGGAATCATTGAGTCGGTAATATCTCTAATATTTTTTAAGCTAGAGTAAAAATAACACATGTGTTATTAATTAACAATAGCGAAGCGAATATTAAAACTTTGTGCACCTATTAAAAAATTACCCTGTATTACTTCATCTCAATTTTTTGGGATTATTTCAAATAAATCCTTGTTAATGCTGGCCCGTGAGTAATTATTTAATAAATCGGTATAGTTTTAATTTCGACATTTTGAAATTTTTACTTTCTCTTTTCTGTCACTTTGCTTAAAATATTTCATAGTTAGAGATAATTATGAGTTATGACATCGTGTATTATTTCGCTTTGACTTATCGATTTGTCATTTGGTTTTTGTTTCTGCAATATTGTGATAATTTTCTTTTGACTATTTAATTACTTAGATGTTGAGTTTAAAATTACACGGGTATAATCTGTTATATCTGGGGCGTCATGCTATAACATGTATTGAAATGTTTATTATGATCGCCTACTTTGGCGTTGACTGAACAATGAATACTAGGCAACGGCTATGGTTAGGTTACGAGAGTAAATTTAAGACCCATTTCAAAGAGAATCTGCTTGAAGTTGTCAATGCCCTTGGAGATGCCAAGTCATTTGTAACTTAGAGGAAACTCAACCTGTAGTCAGATTGACTTTCCTAAGGTGGGTCACAAAGGACCCCGAAAAATTTGTTAGGAAAATGTCGATTTTGGTGAAAATGTGATATGTTATACAGTGTGTTACCGGCATGAGGGCTTTAAATGTAGGTATCGATTCTACTCCTCAAATGGAACTCCTTTTGTTCTACGACTTTAAAAAATGAGGTAATTTTTATTTTGTATTTTTCATACAAAATAAATTAATTCACTGATTTTACTAGTAAAGTTTGAAAGTTTGATCACCTATACTTACTGTAAATTAAGTTATTTTCTAAGTCGTAGAATAAAAGATGTAGCATTTGAGGAGTAGAATCGATACCTACATTTAAAGCCCTCATGCCGGTAACACACTGTATATAGATTTTAGTGCCCTGTTCAAAAGTACCTTCGGGTGCTACCGTGGTTCCCAAATCCGTTCCCGAGATACGAACGATGTTGTACAATCCGTACTTACAGTACTTCTGAGGCTCAAGTACTGAAATACTGTACTCTATGAAACTGATCGCTTTGACGTTTGTTTGCCATTGCAAACACTAAAGCCTTGTTTGACTGAAATAAACACGCACTAAATCATGATATTTACGTTTTAGTTCCTGGGCGACCGAGCTCTGCCCGGGTGTATGAAGACGTCACTATTAAAACATTATCGGATAGTGACGTCGATCGTCTTATGTCAAATACCTCAGAACCAGATTTTTCGACGGAACCCGAATTTTCCCGAAAATGACGTATGACAGATCGATTATAGCTCATCAACATACCTGGGGTAACTCGGGGCATCTATACGAAAGTGATGTTGCAAAATATTTTATCGACAAAAAATATATCGATGTTACTGCTAAAATCGAAATATTATTCGACATAAATAAATATTATTTATTTTCTCCTCAATTTGAAATCACCCCCAGCCCCAGCATCACGCTGAGCTGGCGCACCGTTTCGGCTATTACCTATGTTTAATTACCTACTTATAATGTTACTACTTATTGTTTTTTATTTCCTCAATTGTATGTGTTTTTTTGTTTTTTAACTAGCCGAATAAAGGATTCTATTCTATTCTATTCTATTCTAAATAAAAAATAAACACATTAAAACTATACGATCAATATTTTTTCCATATTCGTCAGTATTAATGATTGCCGTCGATTAAAATATTTACTTTGAACTGCTAAACGTTCTCTCAACGACCACAGTGGTAAACGGGGCATTCTTAAAATATTTATAACTAGCGACCCGCCCTCGCTTCGCTCCGGGTTAAAGTATTATATATATAAACCTTCCTCTTGAATCACTCTATGTACTAAAAAAAAGCGCATCAAAATCCGTTGCGTAGTTTTCAAGATCTAAGCATACATAGGGACAGACAGCGGGGAGCGACTTTGTTTTATACTATGTAGTGATATTTATAATGACTCCTAGTCAATTTCTCATGCATGTTTGTTGATTATTAAAAAAAAACAACAAAAGACGAGAGTTTTTATAAGACTGTTTACTTTTTTCATGGTGTCATAAACAGTATTTAGTTACATCGACATCTTTTTTATCGATATCAAATCCCTAGAACTTGCCCCGAGATATCCCAGGTATGTTCATTAAACTCAATTACATCGGAAATACTGTCCATGTGCAATAGATTACAGATGTATTGCAAAATTGTTTCCCTTCGTATTTTCACGGAAACTTACGAACGTTTTTAGTCGGTCACAGTACTTTTTGTAGGTATAAACAACCAACAATACATCTTTACGTATCATCAAAAAAGAAGTTGAAAACAACACACGCCGTCGAGAAAATAGGTATTAAACTACAGCTACGTATATCTCCCTGTTGGTACAACAAGATCGTATCGGAGCACTCAAAGGAACTTTTGATCAGGGCACTTAAATCTATAACATATCAAAATTTCACCAATTGACTGAAACAGTGAAATTACTAGCATAGAGGCATTCCATCTTAGTCCTCAGGGTTGGCAACGCATTTGAGAATTCAAATGTCTATGGGTCTCAGATTCCACTTACCATCAGGTGGCCTGAGTGCTCGTGTGCCTTCTCCTTTATGTTAAGGAGAAAAAAAAAAAACTCATTTTCCTAACAACTTTTTGGGGTTCTTTAAATCTTTGACTGAACATGCCATAGCTATGAACTAGGTTAATTTGTGTGTCTCATATATTTAAAATGACGATTTCAGCTCTATGATCGTGATCTAGTGAAACTCATAAACAGTAACGACATCGAAGAGTTATCCTTAAACCAAACCCATGACATTTCTGGAGAGTTCATGATCAATCTGGAGACGAACATAAAGTACTTAACCATAAACAAATGCTGGGAGTTGACATTGCCATATGTACTCAAATCCACTGGACTACTTTCGGCGTTGACAAAACTAGAGTTTAGCAGTAACCCGTTAATCAAAATGGTGAAGTTACACTTGGTGGTTGCCAAAACACCGAGACTGGAATGGTTGTGCCTAAATGGTTATAAGACCGACTGGGGTAGAGTTGCGAGCACTAAGCTAATAAAAGCCATTGGTCGACTGACTGAATTAAAGCATTTCTGTATGAATTTTGTGACAACAGATGCGTTACTGGAGACGTTGGCACTAAGATGCAAGGCACTGCGATCTGTCCACATGGAATTTTCCCGTAAGACCTGTTTTCATTAGCTTTCGGTGTTTTGTGAAAGGGTCTCCCGTTGTTTCTGCTTTTTACTTTTTAATTTTTATCATTATTTTATATATCTTAACACTGACAGAAATTAATTCTTATTCTTACTTGTGAGTTGCAAAAAAAAACTTTGTTGAGGTCGCATTTCAAACCTAGCCTAACCTTTTTTAACCCCCGACGCAAAGATATGGGGTGTTATTAGTTTGATGTGCAAGTGTGTGTGTATGTATGTCTGTCTGTGGCACCGTAGCTCTTAAATGGATGAACTGATTTGAATGCGTTTTTTATTTAAAAGCAGGTTTTCTAGCGGTGGTTCTTAGACATGTGAGATATTGAGCTTTCAGGGGGGGTTAAAAGCCGACACCTACTTTCAGAGCTGTTATCTCTTTAACGGCCCAACCAATTTTCATTAAATGTTGCTAAGAACCATCCTGATTAATGTAGTTTTATTCAATAAAAGCTACGTGCAAATCCGTTCATCCGTTTTTGAGCTGCGATGCCACAAACAGACACTCAGATGGAGAAGTTTAAAAAGCGTAAAATAAAAATAAAAAATTGAAATTTAAAATACCTTCGACTTAAAATAGTCTGTAAAAAACCTCTAAACAGTATAAAATAATAAGTAGTGGCCCTATAAGTTTAATTAGAAGTAAGTATTAATATTTTTATCCAAGCGTCGTCCCGTAGGAGTAAGGGCTGATTGTTTGATAAGTAGGTCATTAACTGAACACTGACACTAATTAAACTGACACGGCGAGGGACCGCTAAGTAAATCAAATGGTTTGTTCCCAATTCTACAGATTTCTATTACAGATTCCCAATTCTACAGATTCTCAATTCTACAGATTCCCAATTCAACAGATTCCCAATTCTACAGATTCCCAATTTTACAGATTCCCAATTCTACAAATTCCCAATTCTATAGATACCCAATTCTACAGATCCCCAATTCTACAGATTCCCATCTCTACAGATTCCCAATTCTACATATTCCCAACTCTACATACTCATAACCCGGTACATTACCGGAACGTACATAAATAAAGTAGGTAGGTTAGGTTAGGTTAGGTTAGTTTTTATATTAGGCCCGGAGGGCCAAAACAATCCAGAAATAGGAGCTCCGCGAAGCGGAGCTCCGTCGACCCTGTAGCATACAGTAATCTATAGGATTGGGAATCTGTAGAATAAGGAATCTGTAGAATTGGGAATCTGTAGAGCTGAGAATTTGTAGAGCTGGTAAAAATCGAATGAAATAATATGAGTAACCCCAGTCAAAATCATTATTCCACAATAGAAGTAGGTATGCTGTAGGATTGTTGCGGTATATAAGATTAGAGAAAGGTCTTGCGCTTTAAGGGCACAGCCTCACAACGTTTTTAGTGTTTGCGATAGGATACCCTTATAGGGACGTAGAATTCTAAATTTGAAATGTTAGAACATTTTGGTTATAATTATAAAATATACGAATCATTCCAAATTCAAAAAACATGTCGAAATCTAAATTTCATTTGTTCTTGATATATTATATTTGAATGAAAAACTTACCTTATACCTTGATTTTTACTTCGAAAATTCCTTGGAAATCTCTTAGATTACCTGTTTAGCGAATACTTGTTGTGTTTTTCATTTTTTCATTACATTTCATTTCATAAGATTCTTTGTGTTCAATTTGTTAGTGTATAATATAGGATTCTAGTTTTAATTGTAAAACTATCTGTGTTTGATTTGTTGCGTAGTTTCTTTTTGTTTTAATATAGATATTTAAGTAGGTAGTAAGTAGTTGGTCTTAGAAGTTAAATTTAGTGTGTTCTTCGCAATTTTATACATACATGACATCACGCCTTCATTCCCAGAGTGGGGTAGGCAGAGCTACAGATATACTAACAACTCTAAAAAGACATGTTAATAATTCTGTAACCACATTTTGCACAAGTAGGCTAAGATGTTTACTAGTGTGTTAGTGGCAGGTTGCAAGCCCATCGCCTAACAGTACTACAAGCCTTTACTCCCTTAGTCGCCTCTTACGACAACCACGGGAAGACATGGAGTGGCGCTATTCTAACCAGGAAACCACATGGGATAATGAAGGGAAAATGATGATGATAAGATGGGATGGGGAATTTTCTTACATTTATAAATTTGTCTGTTTCTATTTAAAAAAGTAAGAGCAGAGTTGGTTAACTTCAATTAGAAACCTTACTTTTGTACCAATAGTGGGGGACGGCGCATGCCCTTTACAAAAACAAAACAAAAAAACTAAAAAACTAAAAAAAATACAAAAAAAAAAAGTAACAACGTAAAAACCTATTAGAGCCATTTTCGACTTCTGCGCGGACAAAGTCGCGGGCAAAAGCTAATGTATAATTATTCATTTGCCATAAAGGCATTTTTTCTGAAACCGTGTACTATTTAGAATTGTAATAAAACAAACCTAACCTAACCTATTAGGATCTATACGATGACATGTAAAAATTACCTGAAAGGTTTATGGATTCAGAGAAAATGCCTTTATGGCGAATGAAATTATGGTAAATGAAGGTAACATAGATTTTCCGTGAGGTAATCACATATCAATTTCATATTTAAAATAATTATAATTTATATTGTAGCAATATTTATTTATTTTCTTGCTTATTACCGCAATTTTTATGTATACATAATTTTTCCCTCGTCACGCGTTCGCGTTCAGCTACGAATAGGTGAACATCAGGGTTCAGCTGGAAACCAGCGCTGTGGCTCCGGCTGCAGCACATGCTGAGCTGAGTCCTATTTAACTTCACACTACAGTACAACATTTCTAAATTGTATATGTATAATCTGATCTTGTTTTTATGTTATTTTTCTGTAGTATTTTTTTTGTTTATTAATTTGTTGTCATGCAGTGTGTTGTTGTAGAAAAAAAAATATGCCACCGAGAAGGCAAACGAGCATACAGGCCACCTGATGGTAAGTGGAAACTGTGACCCATAGACATTCGCATTCACAACACAGCAAGCCTAAGACTGCAAAAAAGGAAAAAAGTATAAATAACAAATAATTAAAAGGTATTCAAACTTCGCCATTAGTTACGATGGTGATGATTAAAAATAGTTTTTATCGATGTCGATAAACTTAGTCGATATTTAATTAATCACTAGCAGTGATACATTTTTGCCCCCGTCAATCAGGTGTTTGGTCATCAGGTCATCACACGCGCAAACAAACATAGTAATGTACGATGTTGTTTAAGACAATGCAGGGCGTAAAACCGCTTCTTCGTAAACGCTTTCATACAATGCCATATGTTTGAATTAAGTACAACCGCGCCGCCTAACGCCCCGCGTCTCCATAAATACGCCCTTTTTACGAATTTTTGCTGATTTCGCTGACTTACTGTTGAAATACTTTACTACTACAAATTTTAACGCGCAACACGGAAGATAGTTTCGATTTTCAACGAAGGTATGAGCTACTCTTTTGTTTTTATTATTTTATTTTGATTAATCGACCTGAAACCGGCGACTGAATCGTTTTGACGTCTAAAAGGTATGAAAAAATTACAATTTACTGCTATAAAAGTCGTCTAAAAATGTATGAATTACTTTTTACCACCTTTTACTTTTGGGAATTTTATTGAAAATGGACAAAAAATGTTTTTTTTATTTTTCTTTCGGATACCTACTTAAAACTCGTTCATACAATTAAATTAAAATTTAAAACAACCTAATTCTCGCATTATAACACTCGACAAAAATAAAAAAGTGGCTCATTCATTCGTTGTAGGCGTAACTCATTTATTCGATCATAACTGAAATGATATTTCATGACGTGCAAAAAAAAAAGTGGTATTTTAACTGTAAAATCACAAAAAGAGGCAATACCGGCAAAATTTCGTGTACGGTCTCTTAATGTATCTTCCTAATAGTCTGTTTAATTAAGCGTCCCTCAACAGCGGTAAGCGGGCCTGCCGTAGTATCTCTATGCCGTGACTTACCAGATCTCAAGGAGCTGAACGTGTGTGGCTGCCGCGACGTGTCAGAAGATGACCTGGTAGCTTGCATCGCTAACGCCAATCTAACGGTAAGATGATTTGCACATGGAATAACTTAACCAGGGATCGTTACCGGTTTTAAATGAGGTATAACCGGTTATAGTTGCATTTCGCTATTTATAGCTAGGTAGGTAGTCATTTATTTCGTATTGGAAATAACATTATTATGTGTCGCATAGTTATAATGAATTAACAATAAAATCGTCAGTGTAAAAAAAAATATGTATTGTCAAATAATGTCAGTATACAAAAGCAAAAAGTAATGAATTGTAAAGTAATAAAAAAAAAGGTAGCACAATTGCTACAGTCAGAATGTCAAAAATACAATAATATTTTGAATGTCACAATGCAGAATAAAAATTAAAGTACCTAATAAAAATAACAATTCAACAATACATTATCTAGTCATCACTAGGGAATGCAAATAACCGGTTAATAACCGAATTTGTTATGTAACAGACGGTTAATAACCGGTTTTAACTGGTAACCTTTGTTGATATATGACCTTTGTACCGTTGATATGAAAAAAAATACTTGTACTAGTCTGCCCTGCTAACACAAAAGGCGGTATCTCAGACAAAACTCCTTTAGAAAATACAACCTTATTACTAACAGAATAGGATTGAATCTGCTTTGGCCATTGAATTTGAGATACTACTTTTTGTGTTAGCAGGGCAGTACCTAGTCTTATCCATATTAAACTTATGGTAACTCATCCATCGCAATCGAATGTACCATTTCATCAACCGCTTCTGCTGAAACCATTATGTTTTCAGGGTATCTTTAACGTTAATTACGTAGGTTAGGTTAGGTTAGATGTTTAAGATACCTACCCTGAAAACGTTAAGCTGGGTAATCTGAAAAACTGGCGTCAGATGACAGCTACGGCTGCGTTTATCATAATTCGCAGAATTATTAACAAAAAGAAGAAGAAATCGCTTGTGGTAGAACGGCTCGGCAACTTTATCAAATATGTACGCGCCTCGCTAACAGACAAGTTAGAACTTGTCGTTCAGCCCGCGATACGCTCGGATACACGTCAAAATTACGCGAGGCACGCACACTGAGGCGCCTTTGAGCAGTCAAAAGACCGGCTCTCAGCAGCCCGCCGCGCGCCGCTCGCTGCTCGCGCACAGCGCGTGAGCGCGTACGAATTTGAGCAAAATAGGTGAGCCGCGCGTGCCTCAACCCGAGGCTGCTCTAATTCGTACCCACCTTTATGGTTTCAGTAGAAAATAGCGTACGATGAAATTAAATTCGATGACATTTTACATTCGATGAAATGATAAGACACTAAACTTATAATCGCTAGTATCGCTATTTCAAGCCCGCTCTCTACCGATGACTTATGTGGCAGATGCTCGACGCCTCCTACTGCAGCCGTGTGTCCGTGAACCTGGTGGCCGCGGCTGCGCGCGATGTGCGGAAGTGCCCGCGCAGATTTCAGTTGCGGTTGTGCAAATCCGTCCGCGACGTTGACAGGGTAATGCATTGGTTTTGTGTTAAGTACTCGATTAAAAAGGTTTTTACGAGTGACAATAACGATATTGTGGTATGAATTATGATGTGTACAGTCTTTAGGAGTTTGACTTGTCATAATGACAGAGTCAAACCACATAAAAGAAAGCTGAAATCAATGATTAACGCTGTCATTATGACAGGGTTTCATTGTGGCATACCAATTGAAGTCCTTGACCGTACACTTGCTTACTCGAAGCGCAACCTTTCACAGCTGGAAGAAGAAGAAGAAGAAGAAGAAGAAAATCGTTTATTTGATGCAAAACACAAACTACTGAACTACTAATAAATGAAATACATTTGGGGATTAATCAGGAGTGCTAAACTTAAAACTATTTTATAATGCACCACATTGGGTGCCGCTCAGCATAGTGATCCCTTAAAGGGATAAGTTCGCCTTTGTACTTTCTGTTTTGACTTCAGTGTATTGATTTTGTTTTTCTTTTTGTACAATAAAGTGTTTATTACTCTGTCAAAAAAAAATGCACCTTTTGAAATTTTGAAATGAAGCAGATATAAACCATATTTCATCCAAGTTAAGGTATGACTGTACCTCTTTTGAAAATTTCAAAAAGTGCGTTTTTTTTCACGCTGAGACATACATACATGTACAGTCAAGTTCAAAAGTATGTATACACTTTAGTACCTTGTCTATTTAACGTCATGTTTAAACTGCCATATGAAATTATCCAAGCGATTAAAGTGACAAGGTACTAAAGTGTATACATACTTTTGAACTTGACTGTACATACATGGTTTAGGTCTCATTTTATATTACCAACATACCTAGATCTCAAAATAACTTGGTGTCAAAATGGCTAAATCCAAAATTCGCACGGGCAAATTTCGGACGGGTAGTCTATGGCTAAATTATTAGTGGTGGTAGGACCCTGTGCAGGGTCCGTCCGGATCGCTACCACCATCTTATCCATTAACCACCCGCCGAGCAACAGTGTTCGCATTGTTGTGTTCCGGTGTGGGGATAAGACAACCGGTGAAATTACTAGCATAGAGGCATTCCATCTTAGTCCTCAGGGTTGGCAACGCATTTGAGGTCTTAGGATTATAGTCTTGACAATTCAAATGTCTATGGGTCTCAGATTCCACTTACCATCACGAGGCCTGAGTGCTCGTGTGCCTTCTCCTTACCATAAAAAAGAAAAGAAAAACCTGAAAAAACTCAAAACACCGGATTTTTAATACGTCTCACAATAACTAAACATCACCGCACCTTCATCGCAAAACAACCAAATCCCAAAATACCTAAATATAAAAATGCCCACTTGAAACTAAAGTGCTATTATAAAGATTGTTTAGGTCTCATTTTATCTCGATTTCGTTAAACCCTATTACTAACATACATATATAGTTATCATGACAGTTAAACTAGATAAAAGCTTGTATTTTTTTTTAGGTATTTTGAGACTGTCATTTTTCCTTTCCGGTGTTGGAAGGAAATGTATATATCAGTATTTAGTAATTTCGGGAATTAGACGTTTTCGGTCAAAGTCATTATGACTTTCGTTCATTTTAATAATGCGCCAATTTGATATTTAGGCATTATGGGATCATGGTCATTTGACACATACATACATACATAACATCACGCCTTCATTCCCAGAGTGGGGTAGGCAGAGCTACAGAAATACCAACAACTCTAAAAAGACATGTTAATAATTCTGTAACCACATTTTGCACAAGTAGGCTGAGATGTTTACTAGTGTATTAGTGACAGGTTGCAAGCCCATCGCCTAACAATACTAGCCATGACTGTATTGCGACTAGTATAATGGTTATATGTTAAGTTATTTTTTTAGGATTCGTTCAAAGAGGAGAGGCAAATGGGCCTGGAAGTGGCTTAACGAGAACTGGAAATTCACTAATTTACAATAATAAGTAATATAAAGACTAAATAATGAAGGCGAAGGTAATGTAATCCTTTTTTTAAATTTGTATAAATATTATAGCTTGGCCCTAGCCAAAATGCAAATAGGTACTCCTACCGTTTTTCTTTTCTATCGCTCTAAATGTACGGGATGACAGTCGACCACGTGGTTTATCGTAACGCACGAGAATGTCACCCCATACATTTTGTGTAATAGAAAAGAAAAAAGTTAGTAGCGTTTGCATCTTGGCTAGGGTGGGACTTCAAAAAATAAATGTATTAAAATACAAAAAACGGCCTTTAATAACGCAAAAATAACTTCTTTTAAAATAGTATATACCTACCTAATAGGTTAGTCCAAGTCATGTGGGCTTTTTTTTTTTAAATATTGTGATCGCTGACTTCAGTTTGACTAACCTGTTAGATAGGTGCCTACAATTTTAAAAGAAGTCTTTCACTAACTGAACTGAGACGTCGGGGCCCGCTAAGTAGCTGGAGCATTTTATATTATTTCATTTACTTAGCGGTCCCCGCCGTGTCAGTTCATTTAGTGTCAGTGTTCAGTTAATTACCTACTTATCAAAGTAATAATATAAGTAATTATAAGCGAGTTATGTCGCCCGCGAGACTACCTGTCTTTTTCTGACCGTTCTAATTAGACAAGGACGGGTAGTCTATCTCGCGCGTGCCGTGCTGAAGTCGGCGACCACGATATTTTCAACAAAAAAAGCCCACATGATTTGGACTAACCTATTAGGTAGGTACCTACAATTTAAAAGATTTTTTTTTGCGTATTTGATGGCGGTTTTTTGCATTTTAAACGTTTATTTTTCTTTTCTTTGACTTGTCTACATTATTATTATAAGTAAGTTTGACACGTTGGCCTAGTTGGGAGTGACCCTGCCTCCGAAGCCAGCGGTCCTTGGTTCAAATCCCGGTAAGGGCAGACATTATGTGATGAGCGCGAATATTTGTTCCCGAGTCTTGGATGTTTTCTATGTATTTCTCTATATGTTTAAGTAAGTTTATCGTACAAGCCTAGAGCTTAGTTTGGGACTAGGTCAATGTGTGTGAGATTGACCCCTGATTTTTTTTTGTTTTTTACCGTTAACGTTTCTGTTGTAACGGATACCAATTGGTTAAGTAAGGTTTTATTATCCTGTAAAACTCAATGGTTTCAGAACAAATTGCATTTCTAGCTTACGAAAATTCGAACAAATGGAACGATCGGTCTAAAGATAGGTAACCCATTGAATACACGTTGGTCTAGTTGGGAGTGACCCTGCCTCCGAAGCTAGCGGTCCCGGGTTCAAATCCCGGTAAGGGCAGATATTTGTGTGATGAGCATGAGTATTTCTTCCTGAGTCTTAAATGTTTTATATGTATTTAAGTATTTATTTCTCTAAGTATGTTTGTCGTTGTCTAGTACCTACCCATAGTACAAGCCTAGAGCTTAGTTTGGGACTAGGTCAATTTGTGTGACATTGTCCCGTGATATTTTATTATATTTTTATTAATAGGGGAACACGCATTTTTTTTCTTTCGCTCTCTGTCAAGTGCTATGAACGAGAAGGATAACTGTTTACGCGAAACCTGTCGTGCTATTTTTTTCATAAGGTATGAATCTTTAGTCATTGTTCAGACCCCCTGCGAAAACACTACAAAATCGAGGACAGGGATGACGTCACAGCTGTTGTTCTATGATCAAAAGATACGGACTTCTTATAGAGATGTTTAAGCCAATATCATGAAATTAAAATATTAAGTACCTACGTAAATAAAATGAGGAGGCCGAAAACAACAATACCTTAACCTCGTGAGGCCCACGTCAAATTTTACTAGTTCAAAAAAGAACCTTGTGTCAGTCAACTAAAGTTTGAAATCACTTTGACAAATGTCCTACAGTAAAAAGACGATTTAAAATTTTAACGACTTGATTCTGTATAAAATCTTAATAAACGGGTCAACATTTATTGTATTGCGTTTTGTTTTTATATTTCTTGTAAATCCTATCAATAAAACTCAATTATGTTTTTCATGTGGGTTCTCTATTGTCTTTGCAGGTCGCTTCGGGCCGCATCGAGAACTGGATAAGATATTAATAGCCAGCATTATACAGTATGCAGTCACAGTATTTATGTTTAACTAGCGACCCATAACGGGCTATAATATTCTACATATAAATCTTCCTCTTGAATCACTCTATCAATTAAAAAAAACCGCATCAAAATCCGTAGCGTACTTTTACAGATTTAAGCATACATAGGGACAGACAGCGGCAAGAGACTTTGTTTTATACTATGTAGTGATATATGCCATCATAGATGAGGACACAAGTATACATAAATTAAGTAATAAATAATAAAGTGCCTATTGTCGTTTTTATTTATATATTTAGATAGATAGATAGATCAAATGTTTATTTGCGTACTACAAATAACACACACAATGGACAAAGGTAATTAAAAACAACACAATTACATAATACACTACACAATAACACACACAAAAAACAACACACACAAAACACACACACACAAAACGTGAAACGTGTGTGTGTAGTGTGTTTAATACACTAGTAAACTTCTTGGCCTGATTGTGCAAAATGTGGTTACAGAATTATCAACAAGTCTTTTTAGAGTTGTTGGTATTTCTGTAGCTCTGCCTACCCCACTCTGGGAATGAAGGCGTGATGTTATGTATGTATGTATGTACAATTACATTAAAAATACACAAAAAAGTTGCCAGAAGAATGTGTGCGTTGCAGCAGTGCAAAAAGGAAATGGCTCAGCGTATAGCTTTGCTCATGATGAGCAAAACGCTGATATTCTGCCACGACCCCGAGGAGCGACAGAGCTACAACAAGCAAACTCATAGACAAAAAGAACAAGATAATAATATTTCAAACAAAAACATACTGTCATGCATTGGCGTGCTTGTGCGTGCATTTACGTGTGATACGTGTGTGTTAGTTTGCAACATTGTGCAAGTGTTCTATGTCCGGTGAGTTTCATAATCCTTCAAGAGCAAAAACAGCAAAATCCGATACCGAGTAACCGCGAGGTATACCAATCGTTTGTTTCTGTAGTAGTAGATCCCTAAAATGTTTTTTAAACGAGTACTTTGATGTAAAAAGTCTTGGTGTAGGAATATTGTTCCAGTATTTGGTTGCTGGGTATCGGAAACTGCCGGTAAAAGCAACAGTTCTATGGCGGTGAATCTCTAGAGGACAACGAGATGATCTGGTTCCATACCTTTAGGAGGGTTCTGGTTCCATTTAGGAGAACCAACAGCTACCCTTTTCTTGACGATGTATCTTATAAGATACGTACCATAACATTCACTTTTTAATATTTTTTTGTTAATATTTTTTTATGCTGTTTTAAATTCTGAAGAGGTTTGAACTCAGGTTTTTTTTTATTTTGCCAAGAAAAGGGTTAACAATTCACATAGTAACTTAATAGAAGTAGGTACAGAGACAATTACAGAAACTCTTATCTTATCTTACCGATGGGCTCTTTCGGATACACTTCGACCCCTTTAGGATCTTTTGTGCAATTACTCTTACACACTCAGCTGTTTGAATGTGCAGGTTTTCTCACGATGTTTTTCTTCTCCGTAAGCATTGGGTAATATACTTCAGTTAGAAAATGTCATTGGTTCATGGAGACGGGGGTTCGAACTCTGTCGGCATTAGTTTTGTTAATACCATATTCGTAAAACATGATATTCGCATAGCATGATATTTGCAAAACATTATTATCAGTCGTCAAAGCTCCGTTTCTAGGTGGTGTAAAACAATGGTGTCTATAATGATGCGTGTCTATTTGTTTCTGAGTCTTGGATGTTTTTTTTTTTGTATTTAAGTATTTATTTCCCTATAGAAGTATATGTATTATTGGGGTCTATACTGCTCACTTCGTCAGTACCAACTAGGCCAACGCGTTGTAGAAAAATGTACATAAGTATTAAAAATATAAAGATGGGTTTATATTGTCAGCCATATTTGTTTAGTCATAATGTGCTTTTAAGTCATAATGATCACAAGTTATAATGTATTTTTTTAAGAAGCTGATAGTTATTCAGGATGTTTTTAAATCAAACCTAACCTCATACTAAGTGAACAGTGATTTGGACATATCAGTGTCAACTGCCTGTCCAAAATAAAATTAGACATTTAAAAAATTTTGGATCAGTTAACGGTTTCAGCGTTATAAAAAATTATGATTAACAATAATTATGTCGACAATGAGCAATGACATTATGACCAAAAAATTATGGGAAATATCGGCTACCATGTCGTTGTCTAGTACCTACCCATAGTACAAGCGTAAAGCTGGGATCAGCTTAATTGTGTGAGATTGTCCACTGATATTTAATTGGTATGTCTTTACCAAACATCGGACTGGGGGTCGGGGACATTTGCAAAAATTACATGGAGCCGAAGTCATCACGCAGAGGTCCTTTAGACAACTTTAATTTAGTAAAGTGATAAGAAACCAACCGGCAATTATCCCCGAGTTCACACTATCAAAGTATGCTCTCACAAACAACTACTGGTTAGTGTAGGGCTATTTAAAAAGCCCATCCTTTTTAAATAACAACAATATTAGGGTATATTAATGAAATAATATTGATTGGTGAACTAGCCTATTTGTTTGAAATGGCAGACGGTGACTCGCCAACCCACACCTCTCAAAGTAGCCGCATATACATAGCAGCAGAAAGGCAGCAGTTCCAGAAGGGCTAGGAGAGGTGCTTCTGGATTTTTAACGGCCATAAGGTGCACTCACCACTTATGCAACACATCCAACCTTCGAGTATATAGCTCTGGCTTAATACTGACCAGCCAAGAATCAAGTCGGAGGTGAGGGTCTGTTCAGCCGGTCCGTGGTGTCACTACCTACTCACTAACAGCTCTAATGTTATAAATGCTATAAATGTTAATGTGCTAGTAACTCTGTGTTGAGTCCAAAACTATCTCCATACCAAGTTTCATCTAAATCGGTTCAGCGGTTTATCCGTGAAAGCGTAACAAACATATAGATATAGGTATGATTATTAGATCCACGCGCCTTTAACAAAGCTCACAGCAATTTCCACAGATCGAACTTTTCTGTACAGCACAAAGGATTAGGCATATTTCTTGCATTTGACAATAGATAATTATAGTACCTATGTACATAGTTATAGAGTTGGCGTCGAGCGACCTGGGCCTCTATTCAACTGCGTTATAAGTGTTATAACAATATCGTGTTTGACGTGTTTTAGAATCGTTTATGTCACAGTCGCCATTATTGTAAATGACACAAGAGTTATGAAAACGTTGACAATACGGAAACACGTCAAATACGATATCGTTATTACCGTGTAGAATCCCAGCCCAGGAGGGCTGCTAGCACAAGTGGTCTGCGACTTGTTTGTCGTTCGGATCTCCCTTCCTATCTAGTATGTAACGATAGAGACGCACTGAGCGACAAGCGAGAAAATACAACTTTTGCTAAGCGTACAGGGCCTATATTCTACTGCGTTACAACGATATCGCGTTTGACGTGTTTTAGAATCGTTTATGTCACAGTCGCCATTATTGTAAATGACATAAGAGTTATCAAAACGTTGACAATACGGAAACAGGTCAAATACGATATCGTTATTACCGTGCAGAATCCCAGCATCGGGTTGGGATTCTACTAATGTAAATATAAGGCTTGTAGACGATGGGCTTGCAACGAGTCACTAATTCACTGGTAGACTTATGTTACTTAACTGCACGTTACATCTGCCAGGGAACTGGGGACTAGTTAACACGAGATGACAATACCTTGGTGTGTACCTACCTACGGCTAGTTTTAGCAAGAACTGAGGGTTATTCTCTCAACACAGCGCTGCGTCGATCTCAAAGGTAAAGTATTATCCGGCAAGTTTAAGAGGCCGTACACGAAATTTTGCCGATTTCGCTGATTTTCGTGATTTTGCAGACGTGATTTTACTGTTGAAATACTTTACTTCTACAAATTTTAATGCGCAACACGAAAGATAATTTCGATTTTCAACGAATGTATGAAATACTTTTTTGTTTTTATTATTTAATTTTGATTAATCGACCTGAAACCGGCGACTGTTTCGTGAGTTTTGCTGTAAGAGGTTTAGAATATCGCATATTCACGAATCGTTTTGACGTTTTAAAGGTATAAAAAAATAGCAATTGATTGCTGTAAAAGTTGTCTAAAAAATGTATGAATTACTTTTTACCACCTTCATATACTTTTTTTGTGTAAAAAAAATATGAACTTGGTAAAATTTTATAGAAAATGGACAAAAAATAGTTTTAAATTTCGGCTTCTTAAAACATTCGTTCATAAAATTAAAAAAACAGTAATCAGTTCAAAATCAATCCATTAGCTTAAAAACACATCCAAAAATTAAAAACTAAATAGCAATAGATAATGTTTTAAAATTACCTAAATCCCGAATTTAAATTCTCGACAAAGATAAAAAAGTAGCTCATTCATTCGCAACTTATTTATTCGGTCGTAACTGAAATGATATATCATGATGTGCATTAAAAATTATAGAAAAGCAGTATTTAAACTGTAAAATCACGAAAATAAGCAAAACTGGCAAAATTTCGTATACGGCCTTTAGCGCGTGCCTTCTCAATTAGGTAGCAGGCAGGTGAGTCGAGTTCAGTGTCGTATAAAGCTGCCTAATTAACTTATTGAACATGCATATTGAAATTTTCGAGACAAGTATCTACTTAAACCTGTTTCGAGAATTTTGATAGACGACATAACTCGTGGACCCACTAATTTGCCCCACTGCTCTCTTTGACGGAGCCCTACCTCGCGGCAGGGCTCCTATTTCTGTGCGATTTGGGCTTCGGACATCTAAAGACACCTAACGAACCTAACCTACCTACTTTTGCTGAATAAAAAAGATTTCTGATGAATTTCTCAGAGCAGGGCCTATATTCAGGTGCGTTAAAACGATATCGTGTTTGACACGTTTAAGAATCGTTTATGTCACAATCGCCATTATTGCAAATGACATAAGAGTTATCAAAACGTTGACAATACGGAAACACGTCAAATATGATATCATTATTACCGTGTAGAATCCCAGCCCAGGCCCTCTATTCTTGTGGGTTAAAACGATATCGCGTTTGACGTGTTTTAAAATCGTTTATGTCATAGTCGCCATTATTGACCATGACATAAGAGTTATCAAAACGTTGGCAATACGGAAACGGTTCAAAAGCGATATCGTTGTTACCGTGTAGAATCTTAGCCCAGTACTGCAAAGTAGACTCCACGAGTCCGTCGCTTAAAAGAGCTTTCATGGGGCCAATTTACTAGGCCCTAAGGTAACCTGCGCTGGGATTCTACAAGGTACTAACGATATCGTTTTTGACCTGTTTCCGTATTGTCAACGTTTTGATAACTCTTATGTCATTTACAATAATGTCGACTGTGACATAAACGATTCTTAAACGTGTCAAACACGATATCGTTTTAACGCACCTGAATAGAGGCCCTGTGGGGTCTCTAGCCTTCTTTAAGCCATCTCTTTTGATAAGATATTAGAAAGTTCTGTGAAGTTTATAGAAAACGGTGTGAATGGACTATATTTTGTTGTATAACCAAGTATGATGAATTGAATGGCGTGATACAGGGAGATCACATTTAAAAAAACCCTGTCAAGTGCGAGAAGTACTGCCATGCCATGCATGGTTCTGTTAGTCTGTTAATCAAATTCACTATTCAATTCGTCGACTAATTATTAACCAGCGGGCCTAGTATGGTTATAATTATCGATGTGGATTTATCCAACGAAAAGTATACGGTTTCTGAAAAAAAACGGCTGTATGCCAAATGATAATTATGCCAAGTGATGATTATGCCAATAAAAGTTATGCCAGATGAATGTAAACCCTATAAATAGAAAATTCGTTTACATTTGTTGTTTTTAAGGTACCCATAGAGTAAAAACTCAACTGTCTGTCTGTCTGTCACCGCTGTGTCTCATGAACCGTGATAGGTAGACAGTTGAAATTTTCACAGATGATACATTTCTGTAACCGCTATACTAACAAATACCAAAAACGGACTAAAATTAATATTTAAGTGGAACTCCCATGCAACAAACATGTATTTTTGGCCGTTTTTTTGCTCGATATTAATAACGGCAACAGACGCTTGGAATATTCTCAGATTAGGTGTATAGTTGTATATTAAATTAAAAAAAAAATAATTAAGGAGCTCCGATACAATAAACGTGCTTTTTTGCCGTTTTTGATATCAAGCAAAGTTTATTTATAGTGGTGGTAGGATCCTGAGCAGGGTCCGTCCGGATTGCTACCACCATCTTATCCATTAACCACCCGCCAAGCAACAGTGTTCGCATTGTTGTGTTCCGGTGTGGGGATAAGACAACCAGTGAAATTACTAGCATAGAGGCATTCCATCTTAGTCCTCGGGGTTGGCAACGCATTTGAGTTCTTAAGATCATAGTCTTGAGAATTCAAATGTCTATGGGTCTCAGATTCCACTTACCATCAGGTGGCCTGAGTACTCGTGTCCCTTCTCAGTAACATAAAAAAAAGCAAACGTACGCTTGAAACATGCGTGTTGAATTTGTGTATTCACTTCCAAAATATAGGTAGGTAAAGTGTCATTCTATGGAACTTGCTAACTATGTAAACAAGCCGCCATACTAAAATTGACATTAGATGTCAATTTCAATATATTGTTTGTTTACATAGTTAGCAAGTTCCATAGAATTACAGAATAAGTAATATATTTAGGTGGTTACCGAAATTAAGGCGGCCTCCACTACAACAATCGTGATATTGCACTATCTCTGAGGTTTTGACAATGTCATAAATATTGTCAGTATTCGATAATCGTTACGCCTCTTGCCAACCGTCAAGAGCCCGGATTATCGCGTTGGATAAAGCATCCGTCACTCTCTTACTTAACCGGTCTGAAAGTGACAGATATTTTATGTACCGACCATAACAGAGGGAAAGTTTTAGTTAAGTGAGTTTGTCCCATTTTCATGCCTTCCGATAACATAGTAAAAGATAGGACATTTCCCGAGGGAATAGCGATAAACTACCTCTACCACCTCTACATGAACAGAGTTGCAGGCAAAACGATATGGCTATAACGCCTATAACGCCTATAACACTCAGAACCAGATATCCGTGCAGTCCTAAATCTCAGGTCAACAACCTAACAGGTTTTTAATGTGACCAGTTGAACATTAAATATATCTGTAGCGTATTTATCAAACTACTGTTGAATTCAAGTTGAACTCGCGCACTGAGGGTTCTGTAAATTAAAGTCCATACCAACTAACTTGTCTTATTTAGTAAACGGCTGTTTTCTGGTAAATTAAGCAACTAGAGAACAAATTTCGAACCCTGATTGTACATCATGAATGATTTTTATGGCAAAATTGTAATTTTATGTTGTTATAAAAGTGTGTACTAAATAAGACAAGACAATGGAGTATATGTAATGTGTACTTACTACCTTAAACTTTGACCCTATTTATAATAAATAGTTGTGTGAAGAACTGTTGTATTTGTAT
This sequence comes from Acleris holmiana, assembly GCA_949316455.1. NCBI lineage: Eukaryota > Metazoa > Arthropoda > Insecta > Lepidoptera > Tortricidae > Acleris > Acleris holmiana. The sequence continues at coordinate 9,455,728 of OX438788.1, forward strand.
TTGTTCCTTGGTCTTGGATGTTTTGTACGAGTATGTATAAGTATTTATTGTTGTATAATACCGAGTAACCTACCTAGGATATAATATTTCTACGTATTTATTAGCTATTTTAACTATATCTTCTGTTCTTTTAATTGTTGTATGTCTAGCCATCCGTTGTTTTTATTTATTTCTCAATCGAAGGCTCGAAGAGACCACGTCGTGTTGTTCTCCTAGACTCATTATTTTTAGTTCAATGTTATTAGCCTTACATTTGTAATGATTTTATTTGTTCTAGCTTTAATTATGATTATTTATTACTTTATTAAGTACTTGTAATGTAACTTACTTTTAAGCATTACTGTTTTTGATTGAAAAAATGACCTTCTGCTGGAGTTTCTTGCCGCTTCTTCTCCGCAATGATGGTCTTATCTGAAGCGCTAGTACATTCACTTCATATTACCGACGTGTAAAAGAGCCCTATGGTGGTCTATTTACTGAATAAACATTTTGATTTTGATTTTGTTCCCGTAAATGAATAGTTTCGCCTTTGTACGTACCTCTTATGTGTTTCTTTTTTTTACTTTGTTATTTTCTATTTATGCAATAAGAAGTCTTTTGATTATTTTCACTGAACGGACCCCTAAAATAATATTAAAACGTGCGACTTCTCTCGATTTGTAACGGTCAGTAATCCGCGAACTTGGTGAACACTCGCTAATTATATCAAATGTGCGTTAACCTAAGTGTTAATAACATCCGTTTTTAGGGTTCCGTAGTGAAACTAGGAGTACATAACTAAACATAATCCGTCCGTCCGTCAGCCTAGCGGTACTAGAAAGCTGGAATTTAGCATGAATATACATTTAGTCACGCCAACAAAGTGTTAAAATAAAACCTTGAATATATATTTTTACTCTAACTGTTTGAGTTACGTGTAAGGGGACAAGTAAAGCGGGGATTTACGGGTTTGTGAAAACAATTTCGATTAACGGATCCGTTTATAAAATATTAAACTTTAAAGCGATATTTTTTGTTACAGTCATGTGCCCCCAAAAAATCAGAAAAAATCTTTAATGAAAGCGCATATACAAAAGGAAAACTATCACGACTAAGTAGACGCCATTTGATCTTGAGATACAGGCGATTGAAGTGTTTATACCTACTAAAATCATCTAAGATGGCACCGAATAGTATTTTTAGGTATTACTTTGGACTCAAAACTGCAGTGGAATGTGCATATATCCACCCTTGCAGCTAAACTGAGTTCTGCAGCGTATGTAGTAAAGCGAATCCGACAACTTACAGACGTCGAGACAACGAGACTCGCTAACTCGTGGCATTTAGGTAGCACTTGACAGATTAGTGATGAGACAAGTTTTCTAAATGTCTTTTCAGATACGATAAAACAATGAATGAATATTACCTACATGGTCTTAACATATCGCATCTTCAGAACAATAGTGAAATTGTCCGGTTTTTAATTTCCTCATAAAGCCACAAACCCACTCTGAGACCAATAAACATTTGCATTCTAAATCTCAACACTACAATCTCAAGACTGCAAAGAGGACTTATTAAATCCTGAATAATTTAGAAAACGTCTAAGAGTCTCAACTCTAAAATATTGCCCTCATCTGGAATTGAACCTGGGCCTCTATTCAGGTGCGTTAAAACGATATCGTGTTTGACACGTTTAAGAATCGTTTATGTCACAGTCGCCATTATTGTAAATGACATAAGAGTTATCAAAACGTTGACAATACGGAAACAGGTCAAAAACGATATCGTTATAACGTAGTTGAATAGAGGCCCTGGGACCGCTAACTTCGTAGGCACGGTAACCGCATCATCCAACAGCTTCAATATTGTATCAACTTTGTATAAGGAACTAATGCACTTCCTTAGGTGACTTTAACGAAACATGTAGAAATTCGCCTAAGCGTGCTCTACATCAAACTAAACAAAACTTTACCACCAACGACTTAAAGTCTGTGGTTTAAAATGGTGGCTTTTAAGCCGTTTTAGTACCCAAAAGCATTTAACGCAGACTGCGGACTTCCAAACTCACTCTCGCGCAGTCGATGGATTGTAAAGACGCATTCTGATTGGTCGATAAATATAGTCGAATTTAAAGTTGTTTTTATTGAAAGGGGTAAGTTTAATCATTCATTTTATTATGTCCTCTTTGTCTTTACAAAAAAAATGGACGTAAAAAGCAAACAACAGACGGACCACCTTCAGTGTACATGGAGCAGTTTATATGACACCCAGTGACACATCAGCGTTTTAACTTTGCAATGTATACCGAATTGGCACCTGTCGCGTGTCGTTGTCACTGTTGTGAAATAGGGGGCTTGGTAACAGTCACGGTCATTTATGAACATCATCACCATAAATTGTGTTTTTTTTTGAGCCGCTTTTAAGAGGATCGTGAAGCGATGCTTAAATCGCGTAGCTGTCAAAAATAAACCATACAAATGTAGCTCCGGGCGATAACGTCTCTCACCCCCTAAATCTAATCCGATTTCCACTATTTTTGAATATGTTGTAGATATTATGAAAGACTAGGTCTGCACGTTTCTGCTTTTGTTTTTTTATTTTATTTTCTTTCCTAAAAATATTTTCGTGGAAAGGAAAACGTACAGACATAGTTTTTCATAATATCTACAACATATTCAAAAATCGTAAACATCGGACGGAAGGGGAGAAAAACGTCGTCGCTTTTCACATTTCTCTTCAATGAGGACATGTCGTAGTGTAAAAAGAAACTAAATCAAAGTTTTATCTTTCAAACATGACACCTTTTTAGGGTTCCGTAGTCAAACTAGGAACCCTTATAGTTTCGCCTTGTCCGTCCGGCTGTCCGCAGCCTAGCGCAGAGACTCTTGGTACTAGAAAGCTGTAATTTGGCATGAATATACATATTAGTCAGGCCAACAAAGTGGTACAATAAATAGTAAAAAAATATTTTGTTTTAGGGTACCTCCCCTACATGTAACATGGGGATGTATTTTTTTGGCGTCTACCCCATCGTGTGGAGTATCTTTGGATAGGTCTTTTAAAAATATTACGGAATTGTAAAAACAGCTTTTCGATTAAGCAAACCGTTTATACAATATTAAGCTTTAAAGCGCTAATTTTTGTTAGACTCAAGTGCCCCCCCCCCCCCCCCCCTCTGGTTCTTGAGATACAGGCGATTAAAGTGTTTATACCTACTAAAATCATCTAAGACGACTTTAAATAGTAAATTAGTTACTTGCTGTTTTTTTATGTTTGTAGTACTTAACGGCTTCGGAACCCTACACTGAGTATGGTCCGAAATGCTCTTGCCCGGTTTTTAGAATGAATTTGGTTGAACCTTCGAAACCCTACGATATGTAACTATCATTCTTGATTCAATAGTTCAGTTATAACTAGTGTTGATAGGGACTCAAGTCTCTGAAGTCTAAAATGCAAGAACTCGACCCATATTTATAAGACTGTGAGCTTAAAAGACTTCCAAGTCTTTTGAGTTGTGAGTCGAGTTCTTTTTTGAGTCTTATTAAGTCTTGTAGTTACGCTCAAGCTTTAGAAAGATTCAAGCCATCGTATCTTTTTAAAGTCTTATCTCAACTTTAGGTGTGCTTTAAGACTCGAGCCCTATAATGACGACTTGCTTTTGAAGTTAGTTAGCTTGCTATGGTTTCTATCAAAATATGTCATGTTTGATTTTGATGGGTATGTACTTTTCTGAAGTGGTTTGAATGCACAAACGAAGCATATGATAATATCTGTAAAATTTAGGTACCTTTCAGAAATGATTTAGTATAATTTAAATATTCTCTATAAAGAGTCAAGTAGGGAAAAGGCAACCTAAGTGGCTGAGTGACAGTAAATAACTGGCTATCAACAATAACGCCATTAAAATATTAATAAATACTTTTACTCGCGTCTCTGTCCGCGTATATTTTGTTTATGGTAATTATTTCAGGAATTTTCCAAAATAGAAATTGTACTGTGTATACAAAATTCTAAAAAAGCTGTTACTCCCTCAATACCTGTCAATATTTATAACACGACTTCCTCCGCGTGTAATAGGTTTTCCTGTACAAACTTTCATCCCAAATTTCATCTATTCAAAGGGTTGATTCTTGGAATAAAAATTACTCTGTGTTCATCCCCGGGTCTCAAACTATCTCTGTACTTACCAAGTTTCATTTCAATCGGTTTAATGGTTTCAGCGTGAAAGGAACAGACAGATAGACAGAAACATACAGTTACTTCCGGATTTATGTGTTGTAACTACGCTGTTAAGAAAATACTGAAATAAGTCATTTGGAGACTCCTCGGTATTCTTTTAGAAACGAATAGTACAATGACTACAAATGCCATAAGAGAACCAAGGAAGCTCATGCAACATTTATCATCCTAGAACTCTAAATTTACAAACTTGCTGGCGTCATCTAGTTGAATTTAAAAGTTACATTTCATTTTGGCTTCATTTCGTCATCAGTTCTTTAAGCCGTGAATGCCTAAGGCCCGTATTTCAATTCATTATGAAAACCATACAAACAGACAGCATTAAAATCAAAAGAAAGATATACCTAAGTAGGTACTGATTACTATAATACTACTTTACTCAGTACCTATATTCCGTAATCTCATAATCTCAAGTTTTCTTACAATTATAAGTCCAAATGAGTTCTAATCATGACTCAGTTGTTTTAAAGGCCTTAAGAGTAAACAAAACACTCGAGCCTCTGTAGAGGACTCGAGTCTCTATATAAAACTACAGAAGACTTAAGTCCCCTTAATTTCAAAAGAACTTGAGCTTCGATTCGATGACTAGAGTCTAAAAAACTAAGTCGAGTCCTACAAATGAAGACTCCAAGGACTCGAGTCTTTATCAACACTAGTTATAACTTCTTAATCCTGGTAAACTGTTTTTTTAATGAATATTGTGTTTAAGTATACAGCAATTAGTTATTTCAAAGTACATACAACCATTCAAACTAAACCATCTTCATTATTGTGTAGGCTTAGCAGCATATCGTCACTATTTTGAAAAAACCTCATACATACATACATACATAATGTCACGCCTTTATTCCCAGAGTGGGGTAGGCAGAGCAACAGAATACAACAACTCTAAACTTGTTGATAATTCTGTAACCAGAAGTTTAGAGTTGTTGTATTCTGTTGCTCTGCCTACCCCACTGTGTATCTCGTAATTCAAGATGTACGATCTTAAAGCTTAACTTGAAGAGTAATAAGTTTAAAATCACGAAATATGAAAAACGAGATTTTTTCAAAGTAGTGACTATAATTATGTGCGCTCTGTACGGGTAGCACAAGTTGTACACTCGGCGTCAAAAATATCGCCCCTCCTCGGAAAATAATTACAACCGACTTTAAACCCTATTTGATCAAGGACAACAATATGATTGTTAGGTATCATTTGAAAGGTAATAAAGTGTTTTTTTAGGAAAATTAAAAAAAAAAAGGATTTTTCCTTGGGGTCAAAAATTAAAGGAAATGACATTGCGAACAGTTGAAAAATGTTTATTCAAGTTTAAATTTACAACAATAAATGGATAACAAAATTTTACAAAAAGTGCCTAAAATTAACTTAAAACCTAGTGTTACCCCCCCTTGCCCTTATCACTGCCTCTAAACGGTCTTTCATTGATCGCACCAACTTTACGATGTCCTCTTGTGGAATGTTGCCCCATTCTTCGATGACTGCGTCCTGAAGATCTTGCAGGGTGGTAGGGGCGGCATCTCGTGACCGAACCCGTCGCTTCAGCTCGTCCCAAAGGTGTTCAATCGGGTTTAAGTCAGGACTCCTGGCTGGCCACGGCAAAACGGGAATCCCGACCTCCTCCAGATAATCCCGAACAATTAATGCAGTGTGGGAGCGAGCGTTGTCGTGCATTAATGTGAACCCAGAGCCGACGTAACCCGCATATGGCATCACATGCTCTTCCAGGATCTCGGCAATGTATCGGCGAGCATTCAGGGACCCTTGGCCGCGAGTGCCTCCAGTCCTGGAGACGCAGACAAGGTCGGTTTTGCCGTCTATAGACATGACCCCCCAGAACATGCAAGAGCCACCTCCGTAGCCCACTGTCTCTTCAATACAGGCTTGAGCAAATCGTTCGCCCGACCTTCTGTAGACTCTGGCCCGCCTGTCGTTGCAATAAAGACAGACTCTCGTCTCATCGGTAAAGAAAACCTGCCTCCATTGCTCAAACGTCCAATCGACGTGGTCGCGGGCAAATTGCAAGCGATCTTTGCGATGCTGTGCGGTCAACATTGGGCCTGTAGCAGCCCTGTGAGCCACGAGATGCTCACAGGGCTGCTACTAGAGGATGCTAACCGTAGAGATGCTAACTGATCTTGTCCGAGCTTCTCTGAGGCGTTGTTGCACCTCAACAGCACTAGCGAAGTGATTCCGTAGAGATGATGTCACGATGAATCGATCATCTCTTTCGGATGTGCAGCGTCGCCGACCAAACCCACGTCTTCTGATGTAGCCCCCAGTCTCCTGGAACCGCTGAAATACTCGGCGGACAGCATGACGGCTTAAATTGAGTTGCCGAGCGACATCACACTGCCGAACTCCTGCTTGCAGTAGTGCAACCACTTGAGCTGATTCAGCAGCGGTGGTCTCCATGTTCGAGGGTTGTTTTCTTGCTTGAGTTCCTTAGATGTGTTCTCTTCGACGTCTGGATAGTGAATGATTGACATTTGACCTTGTACAGGCATTTTATACCCCTGGAAAAGGGCACAACTCGCGACCCTTCAAACGAGTATTTGTGCACTTTTTTTTCGAAACGCTCTGATTCACAAGCCATTACGTTTTGTTTAAATTAAACATTATTAATTTAAAACACATTAAACGTGCTTTTAATTGATACTAATATTAATTATGTAACATAATTTCGCTAAGGTCTAGATTAGCTTGAATCTGATTTTCGCGGAGGGGCGATATTTTTGACGCCGAGTGTATTTTCTCGCTTGTCGCTCAGTGCGTCTCTATCGTTACAGACTGGATAAAAAGGGAGATCCGAGCGACAAACATGTCGCGGACCACTTGTGCTAGCCCTTATGTATTTATTTCGCTATTTCAATTAAATTCTGGTAAACGTAACGTGAATGGTCGATTTTATTTTGACAAAACTAATCTAAACCAAAGAGGTTTAATGGTACAAGATTTTAAAAATCACCATGTCATATTTTCAAAGCATAACATCGTAATGATGCGTTTTAAATTGTTATGGTTAATTTATTCGCAGTAATCTCTGGTAGTGATACAAATAAATAAAATAAATCCATGATTCGTGTTGTCGTTAAAGTTATATTTATTTAAGTTGTGTGCAGGAATGATGAGAGAAAATCGTAATCGTTACATTTTAAAATTATTTCACATTATGGCCTTAACAGAAACTGTATTTTCATTCATATTCTTATTACAGAATAATTGCTGTTTCCTAAATGAATATGTAACTTTTGACCATGATTAGAAACATTGTTCATCACACGGAAACGATTTAAAGGAAAGTTGAAATGGTGTCAAAATAACCAGGACCAGATAAAAATGGATTTAATGGCATCTTTTCACACGAAATCAGATTTTAAAAAGTTTTGGAAGTGTACCAACGAAAGCAATGCAAAGCCTGGCACTCCCGTGTGTGTTGAGGGCGTATCTAGCCCTAGCGACATTGCTAATTTATTTTTACACCATTTTAAGGTACAATCGCCTCTTGGGACGCCTAACACGCAGGTCGACACTGAGTCCATTGGTAAAATAAACACAATTATTCTGGCCAAGGATGTCGAGATCGCAATTAAGAGAATGTCCAGAGGTAAATCGCCGGGACACGATGGTCTCAGTGTCGAACACATCCGGTATGCTGGGGTTCACCTTCCGCGAGTCCTCGCCTTGCTTTACAATCTCTGTTTAAATCACGCGCATCTGCCTCTTGACATGGTGAAGACTGTAGTGGTGCCCATTATCAAAAACAGAACAGGGGATGTCTCAGACAAGTCAAATTATAGGCCCATATCCTTGGCTACTATAGTCGCTAAAGTGCTTGACAGTGTTCTCAACTCCTATTTGAGGAAGCATGTTCAGTTGCATGATGCCCAATTTGGGTTTGTGCCCGGCCTGTCAACTGAAGCTGCGATCCTTAGTTTGAAGCACACTGTTAAGTACTACACGGATAGAGAAACACCCATCTATGCCTGCTTTATGGATCTTTCAAAGGCCTTTGACACTGTCTGCTATGACATCCTCTGGAAGAAATTGAAAGATACTGGGTTACCACCGGAGCTTATTTCACTATTTAGATACTGGTACCTGAATCAAGAGAATAGAGTGAAGTGGGCAGGTGAGTTTTCGTCTCCGTGCAGGTTGGATTGTGGGGTGAGGCAGGGGGGGCTGAGCTCGCCCCTGCTTTTCAATCTGTATATGAATGCGCTGATTGGGGAGCTTGGCGCCATGCATGTCGGCTGTTTTGTTGACGGTGTGTGCGTCAACAATCTCAGTTATGCAGACGACATGGTGCTGCTGGCCCCCTCAGTCAGCGCATTGCGACAGCTGCTGGCTACATGTGAGGTGTATGCGGCGTCTCACGGATTGTCATATAATGTGCAGAAAACTGAGTATATGATCTTTAAGGCAGGAACCAAGAGTCCTTTCTTTTTTCCACCTATCACACTCAATGGTGTCCCGCTTAGGAAAGTGCATCAATTCAAATATCTCGGGCATATATTGACCGAGGACTTGAAAGATGATGCTGATATGGAGAGGGAGCGCAGAGCATTGTCAGTGAGGGCGAACATGCTGGCGCGCAGATTTAGGCGATGCACGGAGGCAGTCAAAATTACGCTGTTTAAGGCTTACTGCACATCTCTGTACTCGTCGAGTCTGTGGGTCAGGTATACTCAAAGGACTTACAATGCTCTGCGCGTCCAATACAATAACGCCTTTAGGGTGCTGTTGCGGCTGCCGCGGTACTGCAGCGCCTCGTCCATGTTGGTGGAGGCACGAACAGACAGTTTCGACGCTGTGTGGCGTAAGAAAACTGCCTCATTAGTAGATAGGGTGCGTGGCAGCGGGAATGGCATCTTAAGGATGATTGCCAATAAATTTGATTGTCCTCTGATGTGGAAACTTACACAGAGGACAAAATCTCTGTTATTTATAAACTACTAACATTTAGGTTAAGAGTTACTAATACAAATGTGGACCTTTTACGTTGTCTGTATAATAAATGAAATAAAATGAAATAAAATAAAAAAATAAGTACCGTAAACTCGGGTTACTTTAGCCCTAGGGGGTAACATTGCCCGCCCCAAAAACCACCTTTAATATTTAATTATTTTGTTAAATGATACATCAGGACTAAGCTACTTATATGGTTCTAAAAATATTGAACTAATTGAAGATGATTACCACTAAAATACTTATAGTTTTAAGGGTGGGCAATGTTACCCCCTAGGGCTAAAGTAACCCGAGTTTACTGTAACAATAATTATTTATTTACATTTCGTCGACACACGCTATGAATTAAATAGTTAAGATGGGGCACACTGATATCGTCAGGAAAGGTGTCTGTCTCCCAACCCCGTAAGACCTCACCTATTTTAGTTACAACGCATAACATACATAAGTACATAAAAATCAGAATTGAGTTTCATTGGTATAAGATTTAAGAGAAAATTTAAAAATAAGCAAACGCAATAGGTACACTTAGTTTTGTTTTGACCCGTTTATTAGGATTTTATACACGGTGGGAACGAGTAACCCGCTACATTAAAACCATTGATTCTAGAGCCTATTTGGAGTATATAATGTAGTGTAACATGAAGTCCAATAAAGCATAATTTAAGAGATTTTCATGTTATTAAAAACAATTCCATAGTTAATTTAATTTGAACTTTGTCACCTATACCTAAATCATTATTTACTAAGAAATTGATTAAATAAGTTTATGCTGTACGTTGATGATATTGCTACTTACAACATTAATATTTTAGTATATAATGCTTTAGGTTAAGGTGTCAGAGTTCAAATTAAATTAACTATGGAATTGTTATTTAAATTATAAAAATCTCGGAAATTATGCTTTATTGGACTTCATGTTATACCACATTATATACTTCAAATAGGCTCTAGAATCGATGGTTAAAATTTGGTGAGTTACTCGTTCCCACCGTGTATAGAAGAAAATTTAAATTTTAAAACTTCTTTTAATGATGAGATGGATTTTTTCGGCATCCTCGTTTAATTTGTTATATTTTAATTCAACGATATTGGCTTAAACATAGTTATTTACAAAATTAATGAAAATTGGAATTTTAAACATGGAACAACAGCTGTGACGTAATTCATGTCGTCGATTTTGTATAGAGTGTTTTTGCAGGGGGTCTGAACTATGACTTTTAAAGCTACATATGTTATGAAAAAAATACACGACAATTATTTCGCGTAAGTATACAGTTATTTCTCTCTTTCATAGTATTTTCCAGAAAGTGTAAGAAAAAAAAGAAGCATATTCCCTATTGCAACCTTGTCGATTGAACTATAGGGTCCCGTTTTATGTTTCGTATTAGGTCCTCAAGCCAAAACCTAGGGACTCGGGAGGTTATGACTACAAGTGTAGGCGGACTTGCACGCACCTCAACAAAATCATCAAGCATTCAAGGCAGCGCGTGCGCCTTTAGACCTCCAGTCGCTACCCAGCCGTCGGCGCGCGCGCACACACCGCCATTTTGAAATATCTGACGTTTAAGTTGTGTTTATACAGGTGACAGTGTACTTTAAGGGATATGTGCTTGTGGTAAGTGCTTTAATTAGTTATATGCAGGTATAAAGGTGTTATTAAGGTTGTGTAAGATGCTTATAGCGTTTGGTGAGATGACGTAACTGGCAAGATTTAAGCTGGTCACTTAAAGCCTAAGTTTTTTGCATTGAAAATGTTTTTTTTGTTAAATATTACCTAGTCTTTAGTGAAATTCTTTGGTACAGTAGCATCCTGTTAACTGCAGAATAATAGGTTTTAATCTGGCGAGGAGCGAACTTTGTAAAGCACAAGTTTGTATTTAAATAGTGAATGTTTCATGTATGTACATGCCTTAAAGTCTTCATTTCAAAAAGAAATGTTTGATAAAATAAGCCTTATAAAATAAATTAGGAATCTCTTTCAGAGATTTTAAGTACACGTCAATTTATATACGAATATGTATTGATTTATAGGTACAGTCAAGGTTATAAATATGTATACACTTTAGTACCTTGTCACTTTAATCGCTGTGACAATTTCGTATGGCAGTTTAAACATGACGTTAAATAGACAAGGTACTAAAGTGTATACATATTTATAACCTTGACTGTACCTATAAGTATTTGAAGTATTATTGACTATTGTTTTTTTATCTGACTACTTTGTTCCTGATCAATCTATGACGAAGTTCAGAAAAAAAACTTTAACTTTTCCATGAAACATATGCATTAAAAATACCTACTTATATGATGGCAGGAATATAATATATATTTTTTTATCATGTTATTTTTTATTTAGACATTTAATACTTACTTTAAGCTTATAAGGATTACAAATAGATGTATACAAACTGCTATAGAGCCTCACAGCTACAAAACAGCTCTAATAATACAAATTTTTAAGCTTTTGCTGTAGGAATACCCCATTTAAGTTCCAAATTTGAACCAATTTGATAAATCCGGGCAGCCTCTTATTTATTTATTTGATTTATTTAAAAAGACAGTTACCAACAATATGCATGGCTTACATTTTGCAATAAATAAATTAAGTACATTATACATACAGTTCTATGGTAGCCTGTACACCAATTACAAAATAAAGTAATTTCTTAGTTAGTAGGGAACTAACCTACTAAACTAAAATTATGTAAGTAACAATGAAACAAAAAAAACATCAGTTTATAAATTTACCAAAACGTACATACACATTCTACTCAACATTTTCCCGCGAACAACTTGGCTGCAGTAATCTACACCTCCATGCTCCTATTTATACAGCTATTATACGTCTATAGGTTGTATATTAACTGTTTAAAGGTGACACTGGTTTGTTACCGGTTTTTTTCCTTATTAATGCTGTTGAGAGTTCAGAGTGTGACGTAACCGTTCGTGACCTTTTCTTTATTTAGCCTTTGTATATTTACGATGCAGATTTAGTACCCAGAACTCGATATTGTCTTATTTGAATAAAAAAACAATTCGTTTGGTCATCTATCTAACACAGGGGATGTTTGCCTAATCCATATAAATATTTTTTTTGACCGTGTAGTTGCCGGGTTAGAATAGTGCCACTCCAATGTCTTCCCATGGATGTCGTAAGAGGCGACTAACGGCCGAACCCTATATTCAAACCGCGGATAGATAAGGCTTACTTCGGATTGCAATTTGACATTTGCCCATACAAAATGTGTCAAATTTTAATCCGAAGTAAGGCTATTCTGTCCGCGGTTTAAATATATAGTCTGTACTTTTAGGTATTTAAAAAAGTGTAAACAAACCAAACCACGTGGCTCTGCTTATCAACCAATCCAAGCTGTTTGGTCGAGCTTTGACGTATCAGTGTTGTGCTCCTATTGGCTGACAAACTGTCATCTGTCAATGTCACGTAGTTTTGTTGTTTACATTTTTTTAAATGCCTAAAAGTACAGACTATAGGGTTCGGCCGTAAGGGAATAAGGGCTTGTAGTACTGTTAGGCGTTGGGCTTGCAACCTGTCACTACTTCTGGGCCTGATTGTGCAAAATGTGGTTACAGAATTACCAACAAGTCTTTTTAGAGTTGTTGGTACATCTGTAGCTCTGCCTACCCCACTCTATGAATATAAATTACGTCTGAGATAGATGCCTCGCAGAGGCTATCTAACCCGCAAAAACTTTGATCGTATTTTGCTATCCTGTGCAATCACACAGAAACATGCGACACGAACAACTCAGTGGTAGTTGAAGAGTCTATTGATAGATTCATAAGGTAGCACGCGATTCATCCGCGAAACTAGAGTAATTACAATCGGGGCAACTATACCCCTGTGGGCCGAGCACGCTGCCACGGGACTATTTTTAACATAGGGTCGGGACTTTAATTCGTCTATTCCATATTCCAACGTAAGTATAAAGAACCAAGGTTTAAAATAAAAGTGTGTTTAGTGTGATTTGAGTCCTTTACTAAGCAACTTAATCCCCGGGTGGCTGTCATTTTAATTGAGTTCATAATAATATTTGACACTAGTTCCCGTTTGACGTCATTTGACGGGTCATGAGTCCCGTGGCAGCTCGGCCCACTGTGGCAAGTATTCCAAGTTTGCCCTATCTTCCGAGATGTAATTTTTTTTTTTTTTATGTTTTGGACAAGGCACACGAGCACTCAGACCACCTGATGGTAAGTGGAATCTGAGACCCATAGACATTTGAATGCTCAAGACTATAATCCTAAGACCTCAAATGCGTTGCCAACCCTGAGGACTAAGATGGAATGCCTCTATGCTAGTAATTTCACCGGTTGTCTTATCCCCACACCGGAACACAACAATGCAAACACTGTTGCTTGGCGGGTGGTTAATGGATAAGATGGTGGTAGCGATCCGGACGGACCCTGCACAGGGTCATACCACCACTAAAATAAACTGTACGAACTGATTTCACGATCAAGAATGTGTAGCTAATTCAATTGCGACTTACTTACTGTGATTATACTATCTACCTATCCTATTTCCAATTTCCACCTACCATCGAGCCTATTACCGTTAAGTGCCACGACTTCAAAAATGCCTCCAATTTTCTTTGAAATAAGAAATTTTGGCACTAAATTAAATGTCCCAACTAAACCAACACTGCGTACAGTCAGCATCAAAAGTAGCTAAGCAGAATAACAAGCGCAAAGTGATCTAGACACGACGTATTCTCTTGACAATAGTCGATTGCAGATCATTTTGAGCTCTTCGGTTGCGTAGCTACTTGTGCTGCTGACTGTACGCGACGAGCAAATATTGGATACCCACTAATCTGTACAAATATTTGGTCACGCGCGGGACCGAACCTGTGACCCCGCTCTCGTTCAGTCAAGGTGACAACACAAGTGCAATACAAATCTTTGGAGAAAATACAAATATTAGGCTTTTATGTATGGATCTAAATAACTAATGTTTTTGTGGCATATAAGGGAATACAGAATACAAAGCTATAGTTACTAGACTTAGTAACAAGAAAGGTAGGTATTTATAAAAATAAAAAAACACAGGGCAATGTCACACAAATTGACCTAGTCCCAAACCAAGCTCTAGGCTTGTACTTTGGGTACTAGACAACGATAACATACTTAGATAGAGAAATAAATACTTAAATATATAAAAAAAACGGCTTTTGGTTAAAAATATATTGGGACGCCGACTTCAGTTGGACTGATTACCTATCATTTTAAAAGAAGTTATTTCTTGCCTTCTGAAGACGGTTTTTAGTTTTTTAAAACGTTTACTTTTAACAATTTATATCTTGTGATTTTGTCTTGAACTTAGGGCGAAGTATTATTTTTCTTGCCTCTATTTTAAATAATGTCAAATATATTTATTTTAGACCTATTAAGGGGTCTATTTAATATAAGGGGTCTATTTCGTTAGGCCAAAATATTTTTGGTCAAATGTTTCATTTCCCAAATTTTCATTTGCCAACCCGCTTTATTTTCAGTAACCGTAAATATTTCAAGATTTTATAAAAGCTAACCTAACCTAACCTATCCTAGGGTTCTACACGATGGTATAAAATAAATTCTGTAAAATGTATATAACAATAGTTTGACAAATGAAAAATTTGGGAAATGATACATTTGACCAAAAACATTTTGGCCAAACGGCAGGCTCCCGTTAATAACATACAAAAAAAACACAGTATGAGTGAAGATTTAAATTAACATACTATATTAATAATAAATGCCTGACATAATGCAACTGTCATATAAACTACTATTATTGTAACAAAACAGTCGTATAAAACCGTTTTTATAGCCACTGTCACTTTTATAGAACCTGTGGTCATATAAATGTTAAGGCACTAACCGGTGCATGATTTTTACATAAACATTAAAATATTTTACGAGCTTCTAATACATATTATTTATATAATCTATCTCTATAAATATTTAATAGGATTAAATAATTCCAGGCATTAAGTATTCCGGACACACATTAAGAGTAAAGATGTCATATCTATGGTAACCTCTTTGCTTTTGATACGTTATGGTATTGTAACGTAATGACTTTGGCCGTGTTTACTTGACAGTAGGTGCTTTTTTTGTTGGTCTGCCTCTGCTCCGGTAGCCATCTTGCGGAGTCCATTCGCAACCCTGGCCCACCGTTCCGGATGCATTCGGCAGACGTGTCCAGCCCAGCCCCACTTAAGCCTAGCGGTCTTGTCACCCACATCAGCAATGCCAGTTTTGGAGCGCAGTTCGGTGTTTTTGATCTTGTCAGTTCTACGAACCCCGAGTATGCTGCGCTCCATTGCTCGCTGGCAAATCTTGAGTCGGGATTTTTGGGCTTCAGTCAATGACCAAGTTTGGGCACCGTAGGTTAGGATGGGAAGAATACAGACGTCGACGAGTTTGCGCTTTAGTGAAAGTGGAAGGTTGCCCTTCATTACCGCCTTCATGGACCAGAAGCTCTTCCAGGCGTTTTGGATCCGTCGATCAATTCCTGAGCCTGTCTGTTGTCGAAGGATACTATCTGGCCCAAGTAGATAGTAGGTGCTTATAGTAAAAAAAAACACGATACCATATCACTACATAGTATAAAACAAAGTCGCTTTTTCTGTCCCTATATCCCTATGTATGCTTAAATCTTTAAAACTACGCAACGGATTTTGATGCGGTTTTTTTAATACATAGAGTGATTGAAGAGGAAGGTTTATATTTATAATACTTTAATCCGGAGCGAAGCGAGGGCGGGTCGTTAGTATATATATATATATATATATATATATATATATACATACACAAACACAAAAAACAACAAGGAATAACTAATTTTCTATTTAAAGTCATTTGGTGCTGTCTTATATGATTTTATTAGGTATAAATACTTTAATCGCCTATATCTCAAGAACCAAAAACCCGCAATATTTTTGAAAGACCTATCCAACGACACCCCACACTATGGGGTAGACGAGAAAAAAAAACACCCCCACGTTACGTGTAGGGGAGGTACACTAAACATTTTACATACATACAAATGTACATAGCATCACGCCTTCATTCCTGGAGTGGGGTAGGAATACCAACAGTTGAAAAAAAGATTTGTTGGTAATTCTCTAAGGAACCCAAATCAGGCAAGAACTAAAAATATTGTTTTTCAATATAATATTGTACCACTTTGTTGACGTGACTAATATGTATATTTATGCCAAATTACAGCTTTCTAGTACTAAGAGTCTCTGAGCTAGGCTGCGGACGGACGGACGGACGGACATGCCGAAACTATAAAGGTTCCTAGTTTGACTACGGAACCGTCAAAAAGGGGACTAGAGACTTCATCACCGAACTTTACCGGCTTAAGGAACAAAGGCTTGAATCAAATACAATGGTTTGTGAGCTCTATGTTCTCTAAGAGTGCAGCAGTGGTCAGTGGCTCAGCAGGTAACGGCATGGGTGGGCAGTCAGCGGAGCGCGACTTCGATTCCCGACCGCGATAATTGTTAATTGTAGCCGCGTCACTCGGTCCACTGATTTTTTAATTCATGTTTACCAACAAAGTTGAATAAACTTGTTTTATTTCCTGGGCGTTGATACAATACGCCCGTGATGTAAACTTTACTCCAGGGCCTCTATTCAGATGCGTTAAAACGATATCGTGTTTGACGCGTTTAGGAATCGTTTATGTCACAGTCGCCATTATTGTAAATGACATAAGAGTTATCAAAACGTTGACAATACGGAAACAGGTCAAAAACGATATCGTTATTACCAGTGATCGGAATAGGAAGTGAAATTTCGCGAAACTTCGGTGCGTAAGTTTAGTATGGATATAGCTTGTAACCCCGGGATTACATTCGCAAAGTGTTAAAGTTTGTGTTTAATTCAGATATGTTATTAAAATATGATTTTAACGATTATTTTCATAGCATAGATTATCGCATTGACGAAATATGTAGACGCTTGCAATGACAAAAAGTAAAAAAGTATTTACAATAACATTTTTTTTAGATTATTCGCATGTTCCCATTTAACTTCAATTAAGGTCATGTCAAGAAATTATACTGTGAAATAATACGAGTCCCGGAATCTGGGGTCTTATCCATATTAAGTATAATGTTTAAGGTCATCCACCCGAAATTGCACTACCTATCCCAATCACTGGTTATTACCTTGTAGAATTCCAGCCCTGGTCGCTGTTTTCGTCATGGATACAGCCGGGATCTAAGGGAATAAAATACACTAGTACAAATGAACCCTAGTCCCAAACCAAGCTCTACGATCGAAACATACACTGGTAAATGACTTAGCCTGGTGGGTGTTTAAACCAGGGATCGGTACCGGTATTCTGACAACCGGTTTCAAATGAGGTAAAACCGTTTATAATTGTATTTCGCTATTTATATCGGTAAAGCTTTAATTAGCGGTATAATCAATACCGGTATTCGAGTATATTATCGGTTTAGCCGATTGACAACAATACCTCTATTTACTTTACCCATAAAAACCATTACCGGTAATATCCGTCAAAAACAATTTACTCGTTTATTTGTTTCTGTAAATGTTTTCGGTGTTATTTCAAAATACTTTGATACGCCTTAGACAAGTCTAAAGTTACAGTTAATTACAGTCTAAATGACATCTTACTTATCAGGTGTAATGAATAGTGGTATTGAATACCGGTATTTAATATTGTAAATAGAATATACATAGCGATAAAAACAAAAGCGTATTGACAGCAATACCTGTAATTCGAATATAGGTATCTATTTTTAGCGGTATATATTTGACACTTTAAATATAGGTATTTTTTAAAACCGGTTTTACAATCCCTGGTTTAAACTGAGGTTAAAGCGATAACTTTTTGCATTTAACTTTAACAAGCTGTTGCTTGACAAAAGTATACACTTAATATGCGAACTTAATGCCGTAAGGAATTCTCTTTCAGTTGACCTTTGGGCTAAGCCGACATTGTAGTGGCGGTGCAACTTAAGGTCTAACTATACATAATATACACTTGACCTATCAGTGTTGTATTATTATAAATAAATACACTGGATTAATAAATAAATACATACCAGTATATGTAGTTTTATAACCTTCATAATAGTGTTATGCGTACACTAAATTACAAATACATAATAGACACAAACACAATACATGCGAGAGTGAGTGGAGATGTCAGTAGGGGACGTCCTAGACGGACGTACAGTGATCAGATTCGCGAGGTACTGAATAAGGGCCGAATCAAAAGCACCCGAAACCGACGTACGTGCATGAAGAGATTGATGAATGTGGAGGAAGCGAAGGTTGTATGTTTGGATCGGTGCACCTGGCGTTCCATAGTCTCTGCCTACCCCATTGGGAGACAGGCGTGAAGATATGTGTGTGTGTGTGTGTATGTAAATACATAATATTAATATTGATTTTGTTTTGGTTTCAGATATAAAGTGATAAGTGAATAGTGAAGTGAAAATTCAAAATGGCGGCCATCAAGCTGATCCTCTGTATGAGCTTTCTACACGTGGCTTTTGGAAAAGGTAAATTATTTAAATATAAAAAAAACGTTTTATTAGTTAGTATTTAAACATCAGTTTATTGCACTTAAAAAGTTTATTATTAAAAGGAAAGTTGCCCAAAATTTATTTCATAAAACGTACCCGTAATTTTAACAAAAAATAAGGTTGAGGAACAAAAACTAAATCACATTTCAAATCGATGGCTGTAGCCGCTAAAATATGTTGCAGTGACGGACCGACAGACATATAAACAGACAATATAACACAGACGGAACCACATGATAAGACTTTCTATTTTAATTTCTACTCGGTAGGTACCCAACCAGGGCTGGGATTCTACACGGTAATAACGATGTCGTATTTGACGTGTTTCCGTATTGTCAACGTTTTGATAACTCTTATGTCATTTACAATAATGGCGACTGTGACATAAACGATTCTTAAACGTGTCAAACACGATATCGTTTTAACGCATCTAAATAGAGGCCCTGTATGTCGCAATCGAATCATTCAAATTCATCGCATCGCTCAATTGTCACAGTTAATTTGACATACGCCAGTATCACGTTACAACGTATATTATATTAACAGTTTACACGCTCTGTTAATGTTGATCCAGTAACCGAATAAAAAATTATAACGTTATTGCTAACTGAACACAATAAAGAAGATACTGCGTTCCTAGCCAAGATGCGTTCGCTAACTAGCTTTTCTATTCGTTTTGTTTTTAAACCAGTCACGACACTGGTAGATCACGATATACGAAAAGTCACACGAAACTGTAAATATTTCAGGATTTATTTTAAGATCATCGTTTTCAACTGTATAGGTTAGGTTAGGTTAGTTTTATACATACACATATAGATAACATCACGCCTTCACTCCCAGAGTGGGGTAAGTAGAGCTACAGAAATACCAACAACTCTAAAATTACTTGTTTATAATTCTGTAAGCACATTTTTAGGCCAAGAAGTTTACTAGTGACAGGTTGCAAGCCCTTCGCCTAACACAAGTCCTTATTCCCTTAGTCGCCTCTTACGACATCCACGGGAAGACAGAGAGTGGCCTATTCTAACACGACAAACACACTGGGGGATTAGTTTAAAAAATCATGGGTGGTGATTCTCTCAACACAGCGCTGCGTCGATCTTATAGGTGAAGTTGTATCCGGCAAGTTTAAGAAGTCCCGTCGGAGCGTACAAAACACATTTTAGCGCGTACCTTCTCAATTAGGCAGCAGGCAGTGAGTCTAGTTCAGTGTCGTAAAAAGCTGCCTAAATGACTTTAAATGGTAATTAGTTACTACTTGTTGTTATTTATGTTTGTAGTACTTAACGGCTTCGGAACCCTACACTGAGCATGGTCCGACGTGCTCTTGCCCGGTTTTTATGTTTGCAGTACTTAACGGCTTCGGAACCCTACATTGAGCATGGTCCGACATGCTCTTGCCCGGTTTTTTTACTTAGACTCCTAGAAAGAAATTATATGCAAGATGTTTTGGTTTCTTTTCTTCCTTCGTGGAAATATCTTGCATAAGATCCCTCATTACTTTGATTTCTTGACAACTTAATCTAGTTTGGTAGTGACTCTGCCTACGAGTCTATCGGTCCTGGTTTAAAACCCGGTAAGGGCAGATATTTTTGTGATGAGAGCGTATTTGTTCCTGAGTCTTGGATGTTTTCTGTTGAATAAATATATTTCATTTCATATTTCATTTCATTTCTATGTATAGTCTATAAGTAATCGTTTTCTAGCACTGATAATACAAGCCTAGAGCTTAGTTTAAGACTAAGTCAATTTGTGTGCAATTGACATAAAGTAATGTAGTTTATTTGTCGCAAGAGCCCCACAAAGGTTTTAAATCACTTTACAGTATAATGTGTCGCGCCCACACACATGACTAATTCGATGAAGGTTGTTGTGCGCACGCGCCGCTTTATAAGGCGTTTCATATTTCGCAACTTTAGTCAATCGCGGTCACGTATCTCATTATATAGGGTGTTCGGCAGAGGGGTGGACTAAACTTCAGGGAGTAACTCGGTAGGTCATACTCATCAACTTATTTATGGCACCAACATCCAAGTTGCGAATAAAAAACAGCTGTTCCATACAAACTTTGAGAGCTAAACCGCCGAAATGTATGGAACAGCCGTTTTTTTCCGCTTTTTGCATGGTCCTATAGTAAATGTTGATGATTATGACCTACCGAGTTAGTCACTGAAGTTGGTCGACCCTTCTGCCGAGCACCCTACGACAAAGCAGGGGACAATGTCACACAAATTGACCTAAACCCAAACTAAGCTCTATGGTACAGTCAATAGCAAAAGTAGATGATCATTTTAGTACTTTATCGCACCAACGTAACAATGCTGCGACAATTGGGATGCGTAAAATTAGTGTAAGTGACAAGGTACTAAAATGATCATCTACTTTTGCTGTTGATTGTACAAAACAACGATATTTAAGTAAAAGTAAATATCACGGGACAATCTCACACAAATTGACCTACTCCCAAACTAAGTTCCAGGCTTGTACTATGAGTACTAGACAACGATAAACATACTTATATCCTACTTAATATTATAAAACCGGGCAGGAGCATGTCGGACCATGCTCAGTGTAGGGTTCCGAAACCGTTAAGTACTACAAACATAAATAACAACAAGTAATAACTAATTACCATTTAAAGTCATTTGGTGCCGTCTTAGATGATATTAGTAGGTATTAACAATTCAATCGCCTGTATCTCAAGAATTAATGTCTAATTAGTCGTGATAGTTTTCCTTTGAAATTCGTTATATGCGCTTACATTGAAGATATATTGATGGCTATAGAAGGCTATGGAGGGGGGAGGGGCGAGAAGCTTGACTCCAACAAAATTTAGCTTTAAAGCTTAATATTTCATAAACGGATCCCTTAACAGAAAAATTGTCTGCATTAACCACCATATTTTTTAAAGACCTATCCAACGAAATCCCACACTATTTTCTATTAGTGTGGTTGCCGGGTTAGAACAGTGCCAATCCATTTCTTCCCGTGGATGTCGTAAAAGGCGACTAAGGGAATAAGGGCTTGTAGTACTGTTAGGCGATGGGTTTGCAACCTGTCACTAATACACTAGTAAACTCTTTGGCCTGATTGTGCAAAATGTGGTTATAGAATTATAAACAGGTCTCTTTAGAGTTGTTGGTATTTTTGTAGCGGTGCTTACCCCACTCTGGGAATAAAGGGGTGATGTTATGTATGTGTATGTATGACCTTGGATTAACGCACAGGTTACTTTTCATCCCGGAAAATTTAAAAGTTCCCTGGAGCGTATGCGGACGAAGCCGCGGGCAGAACCTAGTAGAGAAATAAGTTTAAGACTTATTAAACATTTAGGAACAAATTCTCCCGCTTATCACACACATATTACCTAACCCATACGGGAATTGTAGATGTATCCACTTTCCTAAATAAGAACATTACGTCAATGTAATTGCCTAGCCATAACAAACCAATTGCGTTTAAGCGGGTTCCTATTATATTATACATCAATGGCCTGTCAGCGCACCATAGATAACAATCTTCACGTCTGTCAGTTCGTGACGCCATCTTGTGTTAAAACGCCAAGTCATGGCCTACTTAGGACCGCGAATCTATTGGTTCTATGCCAATATTGAAAGGTAGTAACTATGTACGAGGATCATACAATCTTATTGCGTTTTGTTTTAGGTGAACGGTGAAGAGGCAACGTGTTGCTTTTATAATTTCACAGGTCATCGACATGTTTTTTTGCTACCTATTTCTTAGTCTATTTGGTTTTACTTGTTAACAATGTTGTAATTTGTAAGAGTAAGGAACATGCATATTGTCTAACCTTATACTCTCTGGAAAGTGCCATGAAAGAGAGGAATAACTGTATTCGCGAAACATTTTTTTCATAAGATATGAAGCTTTAAAAAGTCATAGTTCAGACCCCCTGCAAAAACATTCCATACGAAATCTACGACAGGGCCTCTATTCAGGTGCGTTAAAACGATATCGTGTTTGACACGTTTAAGAATCGTTTATGTCACAGTCGCCATTATTGTAAATGACATAAGAGTTATCAAAACGTTGACAATACGGAAACAGGTCAAAAACGATATCGTTATAACGCAGTTGAATAGAGGCCCTGGAAAGATGTCACAGCTGTTGTTCCATGTTTAAAATGTCGCACTTTCGGTAGAACAAGAGCAAGATATAAAAATAAAAAAGGTGCATAAAGGGGCAATAATGCCGTTGTCCACTAGAACAAAGGGCACAATGTACAATGTGACTAAAGGGGCAATTGTGCCCTTGTTCTACCGAAGGTGCGATATATGGACCACTATTGAATAAAAATATTACAAAAATTAAGTTAATAAGGATGACGAAAAAAACAATCTAAGTGTATTGATCAAAACTTAGTGTATTGCGTTTTTTTTTTTTTACTTTTTCTCCTAAATGTTATTAATGAAACTCGATTCTATTTTTCATGCATGGTCCCTATTGTCTTCTGCTACTTGACAGCAAACTCGTCTGGTGCCACTCCATGTCTTCCCGTGGATGTCGTAAGAGGCGACTAAGGGAGTAAAGGCTTGTGGTACTGTTAGGCGATGGGCTTGCAACCTGTCACTAATACACTGGTAAACATCTTAGCCAGATTGTGCAAAATGTGGTTACAGAATTATCACCGTGTTTTTAGAGTTGTCACTCTGGGAATGAAGAGGTGACGTTATGTATGTACTTGACAGTAAGGTTAAACCCTGCACAAGGTCCTACCTCACCACCACTTGGTTTTTTTCAAGCTATTTAAAAATTAGCAATGTATGTATGTATGTTCGAGTCAAATTTTGCAACGAGAATTTGAATCACTTCCTGGGGACCAATTGAGCTGAAATTTGGTATACCTACGTAACTTCGATGGCAATGCAATAACATGGCATCATCGAGCTGGTATGATTGAGTTGGAAGGTGGCGACAGGATCTCCGCTATACTTAAAGTAGACCCACCGTGTTTGGACTCTTTAGGTTTGTTTTGATAAGCGGTAAATTACTGCAAAAAAAGTATAGCCCGCAGCAAAAACTAGGTATCGGTCTAAGTCGCTCGCGTTTCCAAACATACATACACAAATCACGGCTGTTTCCCAGAGGGGTAGGCAGACCACTTCTTTCCACCTGCTACGATCCTGACAAAGCTCTTTCGCTTCTTCCACATTCAAACATCGAGTCATGCATGCACGTCGGTTTCGGGTACTTAAGATTCGGCCCTTTTCCAGTATTTCCTCGATTTGATTCAAAAAAGTACGCCTAGGGCGCCCCCTTCCGACGCTTCCACTCACTTTAGCACTGTAAATTTCTTTCGTCAATCTTTCTTCATCCATCCTTTCCAAATGACCGAACCATCGAAGCGTGCCCTTTTCAATTTTAGTCACTACATCTTCTTTCAGACCACACTTCTCTCTGATGTTTTCATTCCTTACTCTATCACACAGTTTCACACCACACATACTACGTTTCCATTAATAACGTAAATAATACAAAAATGTCTGTAGGTATATTATTTTCTTATTAATTACCATGATTTTATTACATTTCTAATTTTACATTAACGCGAACACGTTTGTAAAATAGCGATCATTTGTTCTAATATAAAAATAATTTAATAAACTCTAATTCTAAAATGCACGTGAAAGTTCTGCAAAGCGTTTTTGTTACCTTTATTGATTTGATTGATCGTCCTGTATATCAGAACAATTTAAAGTCAATATCGAGTGTCGGTCTCGTGATGAGAACTTTTTCTCAGAAAAAAAGGACACTGACAACCATAAAAGGCTGCACCAAAAGTGATTGAACTTAAACCATCACATCTAACTGTTACCGAAATGATTCATTGGTAAAAAAAACATTTAATTATATGTGAGAGTTTTGTGTCAAAAGGACACGTTGAATTATATCAACGGTATTCTTTTTTGTTACTATACTAAACAACTTTGTTACCGAAGTAACAATTCGGGAAAAAAATACAGGGTGCACCGATATGAACTTTGAGGCCTCTCTAGGCTCATATTTTACCCAATTACAGCGAGGTGCTAAGTACAAAGGAAGGTTTTGATTTTAGCCTTCGATGTATGTTAGGTACTTTGTTAGTATGTTCATCTGTTTCCTCATAGCTTCATAGTGTTCAGCGTGTTACAGTCATATAAAATCCAGTTTCCCTTAGAAACGCATAAAATTGTTTGTCCTAATGTATTGTTTAGTCTAAAATCGATTCATGTAACATCCTCTTAGACTGATATTAAAGAATTTAATAAACATATTGTGAAGATTAGCTAAGTTATGTTAGGTTCGATTTTTAGGGATAAAAACGGGACCCAATTACTAAGACCCCACTGTCCGTCTGTCTGTCTGTCATCAGGCTATATATCTCATGAACAGTGATGGCTAAACAATTGAAATCTTCACAGATGATGTATTTTTGCTGTCGCGTGTCGCGTATAAATATTTATGCGGTGCTCCCATACAAAAAACGTGTTTTTCTTGTCGTTTTTTGCTCGATATTAATAATGGCAACCGGTACACACTTAAAACATTCACAGAATATTCAGTTATCCACTAAAAAAAATAAAAAAATAAGGGGAGCTCCCATGCAACAAACGTGGTTATTTGCCGTTTTTGCAAGATTTGTTTACAGACAGACACCGTGGTCATGAACAGGAGAAACTAAAAAAAGAGATTATAATATAGTGTCTAATGTTCATGGATCATTTTCTGTCACTTCCGTAGTTTTTCTATTATCTCCCTTACTTTTTTTCTTTGTTATATCTCATGCTTCGTCTGTTGTCATTGTTTGGCTGTTTTTGGAGGATGTATGTATGTATATATTATATAGATGTATAATTATATGTATTTAGTATGTATTTATTCAATTATTTACTTTATGTATTTATATTTAGTATATTTATAAATAGTTCTAATTTCAAAATTGAAATAATTTAATTGTTTCTTGTAGTTATTTAGTTTGAGTTCTAAACGAATTAGTTTACACCCCCTGCCATTAATTTGTGTCCTCAGTTATTTCTCTTACAAGGTTGTCTGGAAGAGATCGCTATTTAGCGGTAAGACCGCCTGTTGTATACCTATGATTTAAATGTACTGTTCCATGTTCTGTTTTTATTTTTTTATTTTTGGTGTTCAATAAAGAGTATTTGTATTGTATTGTATTGTAATGTTGTATTAGATAATGGCATGGAACCCTTCATGCTCGAGTTTGACTAGCACTTGGTCGGTTTTTTGTATAACAATTAAAAAACAGTTTCAATTGTAAAAACCGTTTTCGAACAAACGATTTTGAACCAAACAATGATTAGGTATGCCACTCGATATAGACCCATAAAATCCATTATGGCACTTTAACAAGCATACAATGCTTAGCGAATTTAGCGATATCGTTCAAAGTAAAGTAGAATAGAGCTGTGTATAATAAACGACTATGCAAATGCAGTCGGGTGTAACAACTAGTAAGAAAGGTAACAATAGAAATCCCAAAATACAATGTATCTTTGATGCCGAATTAATTACAGATACGAGTATGTCTGTCACGCTCCTCTTGTTCCGGACAAAGAGAGAGGAACAATCGAAACATTTGGGCACTTGCTTTAATGCTAAGTTCAGTGTTCCATTAGAATAGCCATATTTTAGTTAATAAGCTATTTTAAACGGTAAATTGGTTTGAGAACAGTTAAAGTGAAACAACTAAACTTTTGTGACTCTGACTGCCACACATACAACGTTAACTATGTACAAAATGGAGAAGTAACTTTATATTTGAAATGTATTATATACTTCTGTAGGTTCGTTTTTTTATGCCATAAACAATTCGAGGTCTACACATGAACTTTAATGCCAATTTAAACGAATTTGTATTTATTAAGCTAGGTTAAAAGTTTTAAGTTTGACGACACGTTCGTCTAGTTGGGAGTGACCCTGCCTCCGAAGCCAGCGGTCCCGGGTTCAAATCCCGGTAAGGGCATATATTTTTGTGATGAGCGCGAGTGTTTGTTCCTGAGTCTTGGATGTTTTCTATGTATTTAAGTAAGTATTTATTTCTCTATCTACGTATGTTTATCGTTGTCTAGTACCCATAGTACAAGCCTAGAGCTTAGTTTGGGACTAGGCCAATAATTGTGTGACATTGTCCCGTGATTATTTATTTATAGTTTAAGTCTATTTTTAACTAACATCCTGATTAGGTGGAGACCTAATCAGGATGTTAGTTAAAAATAGATTTAAAAAAAATGTGACGAACAAACAAACGCAAAGACAAGAAAGCGACGTTATAAAAACGTGGCAAAACTGGCACCCTATTACAATTCTCTTGTCATATAAGTATATTTTTTACTTTAGCCATTGCAAAAGAAAACTCGCAAAACAAATCCTTTGAAGTAGTTAACAAGTTAAATCAACCTGTATGTGATGTGGGTGTAAAACGTAGGAAGCAATGCAATATGAATATAAAACTGTAAAAATAAAACGCATTCGAATTTCAACCTTAACCAGAACACCAACGGTTGTATCGGAAATAGTTGAACTGCATTTGTTAATATTGTAGTACCAACTTAAAAATGCTTTTGAAAAATTATAAATCGTTATATTTTCAACCGTATGTCGACACGTTACGATTAATTGTTGTGATATGTAGTTATAATCTTAAGTTTGTGACTCCGTTTTTGGATTGTAAAGGTTGTTCACTAGTGGGAGGATGAATAAGCTTGGTATTAAATGTCGTTAGCAAATGTTCCTATCTGCCTACACTGAGAGAGTGTTTTACAAAGTAATATTAAACTTGAAATCTAGCATATGTCCGCCGTTTACTGGCTTTTAATTTTGTTTGTCATTGCCCTACCCTTAGTACAGATGTAATATTGTGATGTGTTATTTATCTGAAACACTAAAAACGTTTGCCCGCTGTGTGTTAAAGTAATATTTGTTACCAAACACTTTGTGTTTTCTGGTTAATAAATGATGAAACGTTTAACATAGTTTTCATAACTTTGTGTATTTTCTTTGTATTTTTTTTATATTTTTTCTGAAACCGCTTTACTTTCTTGGATTGTTACAGATCAAACCTCACCTAACCTACAGGTTCTGTAACATTTTGAAAAGCTAATAAAGGCTTAGGGTTCAGAAAAAAATGAGTTTCTAACTTATAACTTATTAAAATTTGGACAAACAAAACAGCGGGCAAACGTTTTTCGGATCAATGAGAAAACACGTCTTTTTAAATAAAAGGTTGTAAAAGGTGGTAAGATATGTTTTAGAGAGAGACATTGTGGCTTTCAAGTAAATAATGACGCTATTTCCACTATTTTCCCGCAACAATATGCTACAATTAAAATCAATACAGTTTCGACGGAAAGCACTGCGACTCGAATGTCGCAACTGACCCGAATGGCCGGTAAAGGACTAGTGTGCCAATCCACCGTATGCCAACACACAGCTTATCTATAATATATCTGTCTCTCTGTTATGTACGAACCAATTTAATTTGACTGAATTTAGGGCGTTGGTGGCTCGTGATCGTAAGGTACTGAGTTCGAGCCCCCGCGGGCACAGATACCAATGCGTTTTTCTAACTTAAGTACATTACCCGATGCTCTTATAGTAAAGGAAAAACATCGTGAGGAAACCTGCACATTCCAACAGCTGACGGTGTAAGACGGTAAATGCACACTCCAACTCCTTATCCCTTTGGAACGCATAAAATTGTTGGGTCGAATCGAATGATTCTTTGGTCTAAAATCATTTCGCCTGACATCGTTTTAGGGCAAAACATTACAGGATTCTATCGTGCATGGTGATTCTCTCAACACAGCCCTGCGTCGATCTTATAGGTGAAGTTTTATCCGGCAGGCTTAAGAAGTGCCGTCGTCGGAGCGTACAAAGCACATTTTAGCGCGTGCCTTCTTAATTAGGCAGCTTTATACGACACTGAACTCGACTCACTGCCTGCTGCCTAATTGAGCCCCCCAGATTTTAGAGCGTTGGTGGTTGGGTTTAGGGCGTTGACTCGTGATCGTAAGGTACCGAATTCAAGCCCCCGCGGGCACCAGATACCAATGAGTTTTTCTGATGGTCTTATAGTAAAGGAAAAACATCGTGAGGAAACCTGCACATTCGAACAGCTAAGTGGGTAGTAGGATACAAAAGGTTCTAAAGGGGTCGAAGTGTATCCGAAGGGCCCACACCAAGAATTATATTTTATTTTACTATTGTAAATGTTGGAAGTACAATAATGAATAATGTATTTTCTACAGGTTATTGTAAAGCTTGCTCGTAATGTGCAAATCCTTATCCCTATGGAACACATAAAATTGTTGGGTCGAATCTAATGATTCTTTGGTCTAAAATAATTTCGGCTAACATCGTTTTAGGCAAAACATTACAGAATTTAATAAACATATTTATTTATTTTATAATGATCTGCATTATAAAATAAATAAATATGTTTGTTAAATCCTGTTAAAGTTAAATTCTGTTATTAGTTAAGGTAGGTAAGGTTGGTTTTCTATTATAAATTAAAAATAACCGTTTCGACCAAACAATGATTACGCCACTCGATAACATAACATGCGCCCACCCTGTATACATTTTTTATAGTTTTTTTTACAGCACTTTCGTATGGTGTTGCATTAAATTTTACTATTATTACGCCGTAGGTATACCTGTGGGATGTACAGGATGATGAATCTACAAATAAATGGGTATTTATGGGAACTTAGAAATCGTATGTACAAATAGGAAATATTTCAACTGCCTTATCTTACATAAACATACAAAACTTATAGGATTGACATAGAAGCCGCAAAAAAGATCGTCAGTTTAGGGTGATGGCACCAGTGTTGGATACTTTAACATGACAGGCACTAATAATACACCTATTTTCTATTACTGTGGTTGCCGGGTTAGAATAGTGCCACTCCATGTCTTCCCGTGGATGTCGTAAGAGGCGACTAAGGGATTCGGGGCGTGTAGTACTGTAAGGCGATGGGCTTGCAACCTGTCACTACATAATACACTGGTAAACTTAATTCTTGGACTGATTATGCAAAACACAAACACACAAATGAATTACTCTTATGTTCTGTATAATAAGAATCAAGTGTCCATCATTCGTCAATGTCCATTACTGGTGCCATCACCTTACGTAAATTTTATACATTTTGACAGTTTTCGAAAATCGCTAGGCCTTCATTTTATTTAATTAAATAATCATTAGGTAAGTACATAGAGAGAATTTCAAAATTTTTTTTATTCAGTTATATCTTTAAAAACTACGACCTATTTTTACCCAACTACGTCAGAAGGAATGTTTTGTTTTTCGAATGTATATATGGCACGTTCTGCAGCCTAAACGGCTTAATGGATTTTAATATAATATTTTAATTAAATTAATGAAGGGGGCGGCAATATCAAAAATTCAGTTGGATTTTCAACGCTTCCTTTTTATGTATCAGGCTTGACCCGTTCCGACCCGTTTGAAATTAACGCACCCTGTAGAGCAGTAATGAGGGTATAAAAATAATAAAATTCTAAAATTCCAGAGGATTGTAACCTTTTTACATGTTCACGCTTATAAAGTAAAGGGTTCAATAAATCTTGATTTTACATTGTTCTCCGGTTTACGAGGTTGGCCGTCGCTTTCGTTTTTTAAAGTTCGTTAAACGGGTTGCAGTTGTGCGTGTGGATGTGGAGTAAAGAGGGTTCCGTAATACATTTTTTTTTAAACATGGGACAAAAACGAAATTGTTTTTCTGCCAGTGCTAGTTTACACTAGGTTACCTAGATTCTTAACAGACAGTTTTATACATTTTGACATAAGTAAACTGAGCTTCCTATTATATCGTTTTTTGCATTAATAAGCCCCTTACCGGTAACGGTCGTTGACAGTTGTCACAGCTTTCGAACATATAATTATAATGTAATTATATAACATTCATTTAGGTTTTGTTGCATAAGTTATAGGTACCTACCTACTACATTTGAAGTCATAAATATGTTCTTACTGCAGTACCTTGTCACTTTAATCGCTGTGACAATTTCATGTATGACGGTTTATTAGAAGTTAAATAGATAAGATACTAAAGTGTAAATATATTTACATAAAAATCTATAAAAAATATAAATTTTGATTGAAACTTCATATTTCTGGTTGTTTTTTGTGTCGATTGTAGCCATATTTATTTTTTTAAGGACCCCTATAGCACCTTCGTTACTGAAATATTCCGCGGCGGTGACCACGCGGTAATTAGGGCCGGGACGGCGAGATTCCTCGAATCGTGGTCACCGCTATTGGTTGCGAAAATTCAATCTGATTATTTTTTGGCGAATATGGTCACTGATTTTAGTGAAGTTACTTAAATAATTTAACTAACCTGTCTATATTATGTGTTGTTATTTCATAATAATATATGGTATATTACGTCTAGTGAAAATGCAGATAGTAAATATTAAAAAAATAAGCCATCATTATAAAAATCGTCCGTACTTTACCCACATGTTTACATTAATAACACACCGGTTTACAATATTACCGGTATCGATTTTGTAAATAATCGTTAACGCCCGTCACTATAAGGTACTTATAGCCTTTTTTCAACAACAATTAATATTGTTTCACTCAAATTTAAATACAAACTGATTTAAGCTGGTCGTACATCATAATTTATTAGTTTCCAGCTATCTTTGATTTAGGTTATTACCTTACCTGGAAGGCAGATTGTCGAACGGGATAAAAACGTATTTTCCTGAAGATGTCAACTTGACGAATCAATTTTCGCCCCCGTATTGCACATCGAAATCGTTACAGCCATTTTCGAGAATTTGATCACAAATATATATATCGTAATGGATATATATCTCGACGTTTAAACGACGTATTTTAAGAACATTATTGTTTTATAATATTTGTTCTTGAATCTTGGGTGTTTTCTATGTATTTAATTATGTATTTCTCTATATAAGTAAGTTTATCGTTGTCTAGTAGTAGGTCAATTTATGTAAGATTGTCCTTTAATATTTATTTATTTTATTTTATGAAATTTTACCTCAGATATTTAGAGGCAATTTTGTGATTCGTATTGTTAATAATGCGAAGGACTAGTAGGTACCTGTAATCGTTGTTTTAAGAAACCCTATATAAAGTACTTATAATAAAATATTCAACATTTTAAATGAATTCAAATGAATTTGTAAACCGTCCACCTCACCACCCTAATAAGAATAAGGCAAGCACTATGGTCGCCCACTAAGGAAAAAAGCAAAATTGACACGAGTTTAAAAATAGAACGCGTTCCCGCCATCTTTACTTTTTCTCCTTTTCGACGACATAATGTTAACCGTATCCGGCCAGTATTAAACGAACTTTTTTGTAGAGTTTTCGAACGCTTTTTATAAATAATGTAGAAAAGGATGGTACAGCCATTTTTTTCCCTTGACTTGGGGAGGACATGTCTAGCATTATGGTCCAAATAATCTGTTAGTAAAATGGCACTGGCATACAGACAATTACATTAAACGGGTTCTATTTGTGCCATTTACAATACAATACAAATACTCTTTATTAAACACCAAAAATTAAAAATTAAATCAGAACACGGAATAGTACATTTAAATCATAGGTATACAACAGGCGGTCTTACCGCTAAAAAGCGATCTCTTCCAGACAACCTTGTAAGACAAATAACTGAGGACACAAATTCATGGCAGGCGGTGTAAACAGAACTCAAACTAAATAACTACAATAAACAATTAAATTTATTTCAATTTTGTAATTAGAACTATTTATTAACAGACTAAATATAAATACATAAAGTAAATATTTTTAATAAATACATACTAAATACATATAATATATACATACATACATCCTCCAAAACAGCCAAACAATGACAACAGACGAAGCATGAGATAGAAGAAAGAAAAAAAAAAA
Source organism: Acleris holmiana (assembly GCA_949316455.1). NCBI lineage: Eukaryota > Metazoa > Arthropoda > Insecta > Lepidoptera > Tortricidae > Acleris > Acleris holmiana. Next base: position 9,488,444 of record OX438788.1, read on the forward strand.
CGTAGTAAAGGAAATAATAGAAAAACTACGGAAGTGATAGAAAATGATCCTTTAGCTTGCTTTTAAAAATTAATTTAGCTACGGAACCCTAAATAGAATAAAGAATGTTCTTTATTCAAAAAATTACACGTATTTAAATGAATTACATAGCATCAAGTTTAATGTTGAGGCATCCCGCCCCAGGCATTACGCCCTCCTTATCTAGAACACCTATGTCTTACCTAACTATTATTGTGAAATGGGCCTTATTATAATCACCGCAAGGTTAAATAAGCCTGCTATGAAATTGAATACGTACGTCCTTTTGTTAAAGGAGTAGCGAAACCACAGTATGGCCTAATTAGGTTTAGTTTAAGTGGTTACGTTGCTGTATGGGTTAATTTTGCACAATTTTTAAAAAGCAGGGGATATTTCTACTCTGTGAAACCATATAGCTTTTGACATGTTATCGGCTGCCATCACTGTCAATTAAATAGGAATTATCGTAACGTTGACAATCGCGTCGATGGCTTAGGGGTCGACTCGTGATCGTAAGGTACCGATTTCGAAACCCCGCGGTCACCATGTCTCAATGAGTTTTTCTAACTTATGTATATTACCCGATGCTCTTAGGGTAAAGGAAAAACATCGTGAGAAAGCCTGCACATTCGAATAGTTGATTGTGTAAGAGGGTAATTGGGTAAATTGCACAACGGATCCTAAATCTTAAAGGGGTTGAAGTGAATCCAAAAGGAGCCATCTGTAAGATAACATAACATATCAAAAGCAATTATTTTTCACCGTGTTGATGTGTCCTTAATTTACTTTAGTTGAGGCTATCTTGCTTCTATATCGTAATTATGATGTTGACGTAAGAGCGGAATAAGACACAAGGGGGTCAATATGGACTGACATAAAATTCTTATTCCTTTTTTCTGTTTTTCTACCGATTTGTATTCATAATCATAACTGTTCATATTTTTTTTCTCATACTTTTAATGTTAATTTGTTTATTCATAACCATCGCAACTCCTAAAGTGAGTTTTACTGAAACCGTTCTGATTTTAGGACGTTTATAAAACAAACCTAACCTAACCTAACCTTATTTAGCAGTTGGATATTTTTAAAATCCTGAAGAGAGATCATTACGCTTTTATACAATAGTGCCACAAATCAAAATGAGTCATTGTTGCATTTCAATTCGGAACGCAATTTACTTAAAGTTTTAAATCAAATAGTATTTGTTTTTGATTTGTGGCACTATTGCATAAAAGCAGCGTATATGATAAAAAATAGTTTGAGAAACATTTTCGGTGTTCCAATAATCTAATTTGCAATTTTATACGAACTTTGGCTCACCCAAACAAGGATTTTTTTACTTGGTGTAAACTTACAAGAAAAAATATTTTTGCAATTTCAACACTTTTTTTAACCGCGACGACTTTTTCGAGTCTATTCTCGTTTCAAACGAGACGTTTTGTTAATTATCTGGAATCCGGATTATCCTGTAATTAAGTGTGGTTTGCGACCGACAAAGGACCACTTAGGCGAAGGTAAAGGGTAATTGTTTCTAAGGAATAAACTAAACTAATTTACTTCGTTTAGTTTCTTGAGTCGACGTGCAGAAAGCTTGGCTAGTTTTTTGTTGTTGGTCATCATTTAGGGGTGAATTAATTAATAACTAAATATCACGGGACAATGTCACACAAATTGAACTAGTCCAAAACTAAGCTCTAGGCTTGTACTATGGGTACTAGACAACGATAAACATACTTATATAGAGAAATACATAATTAAATACATAGAAAGCATCCAAGACTCAGGACCAAATACTCATGCTCACAAATATTTACCGTTACCGGGATTTGAACCCAGGACCTCGAGCTTTGAAGGCAGCGAGGCTAGTGTGTCGTCAAATATATACTTACATACATATAAAACATCCAAGACTCAGGTGAATACTCGCGCTCATCACACAAATATCTGCCCTTACCGGGATTTGAACCCAGCTTCGAAGGCAGGGTCACTACCTACTAGGCTAGCGTGTCGTCGAATTAAGAAGCCGGATATGATAAACTCGGTAGTTTTCCGCGAACTGGATCTACATAAACGTAACTCCTATGTGTCTGTTCTTTGGATATACAGGGTGACTTCAAATTGGTAATACAAAACACTTGATTGTGGCTTAGTTAATGCCACACAGTATAATACATTAACCCCTTTGTTAAAATTAACTGTATTTAATTAATGCTAATTTTCGAACAAAACAAATAATTAAAGTCCCAAAGTGTGGTTACACTACATTTACAATACAATCTTATTTTCTTTGATAAGTGATAATTACTAATCAAAACACGTTTTCTTCATAAATTGTGACAGGTGACGGATAACCAAAGAGGAAAGTGTTCATTTGAAATTCTTTAAACTTTTTTGTTAATTATTATGGTAGGATAACCATGTTAAGCCAACAAAAATGGGATAATTTAAAAATTTAAAAAAAAATACTTCTGATTATGTTAAAAGTATGAGACTTAATTGAGGGGCTAAGTTTAGGGGAAATGTGTGTAAAACATTGATTTTGTATTACCAATTTGAAGTCACCCTGTATTAAACTTGATCATATTTCCTTGAGACTGTTAAACGCGAAAACACGATTAGGTGATACCTTTTCTCCTCTACAGGGTCATTTTTTTATCAGTGCACAAATTTTAACATATTATTTTGTATCGTTAATATAATATATTACGACAATAAAACGAGTTCAAAATTTTTTTTTCTCTTTTACCTTCTCGTGTGGACACAAAGTCACACTAGAAATGATGACATGGGTTGTCAAGCTGTAGGTATGCGATACACTGTATTGATATTCGAAATTTTAAATTTCATTTTTTAACTTACTTAACAACACTCCCCTCTCCTCGCACCCCTGCATTAGAGGGTCCATGAATATCGTTAAGTTAGTGGAATCATTGAATCGGCAATATCTCTAATATTTTTTAAGCTAGAGTAAAAATAACACAACATGTGTTATTGATTAACAATAGCGAAGCAAATATTAAAATTTGTGCACCTATTAAAAAATTACCCTGTGTACTTAAAGTAGAGTCACTGTGTTTACGCGTATTAGGTTGAATTTGAAAATAAAAAAATTGTAGGCAACAAACGCTTGTTCCAAAAATGAATTCTATAACAAAAACTTTATTGTTATCCTAGAATATCATTGCTATCTATGAGATTCATGCCACTTGGCTTACGGATATCTTTACATTTTTTTTTTAAGTAGAAGGCACACGAGCGCTCAGGCCACCTGATGGTAAGATGGTAAGTGGATTCTGAGACCCATAGATATTTGAATTTTCAAGACTATGATCTTAAGAACTCAAATGCGTTGCCAACCCTGAGGACTAAAATGGAATGCCTGTATGCTAGTAATTTCACCGGTTGTCTTATCCCCACACCGGAACACAACAATGCGAACACTGTTGCTTGGCGGGTGGTTAATGGATAAGATGGTGGTAGCGATCCGGACGGACCCTGCACAGGGTCCTACCACCACTAAACACTACTACACTACACTACTAATATTATAAATGTGAAAGCGTGGATGTTTGTTACGCTTTCACGCAAAAACTACTTGACGAATCATCATGAAACTTTGTACACATATTCTGGGAGGTACTAGAAGTAACATTGGATACTTTTGACGACACGCTAGCTTAGTTGGTAGTGACCCTGCCTTCGAAGCTAGGGGTCCTGGGTTCAAATCCCGGTAAGGGCAGATATTTGTGTGATATTTGTTCCTGAGTCTTGGATGTTTTCTATGTATTTAAGTATGTATTTCTCTATATAAGTAAGTTTATCGTTGTCTAGTACCCATATTACAAGCCTAGAGCTTAGTTTGGGACTAGGTCAATTTGTGTGACATTGTCCTGTGATTTATTTATTTATTTATTTATTTTTTATTAAAAAAAAAATTGTGTCAAAAATAAATAAAAAAATATAAAAAAATTGCAGCGGGCGAAGCCGCTGGCGGGTCGCTAGTAATTAATTAATATTAAATAAGATTAATATCCGACGACAATCTTACACAAACTGACCTACCTTAGTCCCAAACGAATCTGTAGGCTTGTACTTTGGGTACTAGACAACTTTTTTTATTGAATTGGATCACCATAGACAGGGTAATTGTAACAGTATTTTTTTCATTATTATTTGTTTTCTTTTATTCTTATACTATTATAGTTTTTTTTTATTATTACTATTATTGTTCACATGTATTGTGAACCTATTTTAATCGTTTTTTTTTTGTGTCACCTTCCGTGCTGTCACGGAGCGGTCCTAACGGAGATCAGCGCTAGTTTAACCGCCAGCACTTGCTGAGTTAGGACCGTTTCGCAACAACTGTTCATTTTCTGTTTATTATAATATTTTATTTGTTATTTTGAATAAATGTATTTCTTTCTTTCTTTCTTTCTTTCTTTATGAATACTTATTAAGAGAAATAAATATTTAAATCTCGTCACATAAATATTTGCGCGCCCATACCGACTACTGGCTTTGTAGGCAGGGTTAGCACCAAGTACCAACAATTCTAACGCGTCGTCAATTATCAAGAATCCACAACACAATCACAGGAAAATATTTGCCCCAAATACATGAAGAAACAATAAAAATTACCAGTTTCATACATTTCCTTCCAAGGCCCATTCAAAGACAATGCACAAATACTATATCTAGCTTATTATGAGAGGGAGTGGACACAGCGTGCGAAATCGATTTCTATCTTTCCTTAGTTGTATGGGAAATAGATCAATTGAACGTTTCATACAATTGAATAAAAAAGCTTGCGTGGAAAGTTTAGAAAAGAGATGATTTTGTTATAACAGACTTTGAAATGACTTGCAGGGATAGTACGGAATCAACATAGTAACATGCTGGTTAATTTATATCTTGAAAACTTGTATTTCGTAAAAAAAAATGTAAGTAAGTAGGTATGTTAGCGGTGGCTTTATATCCAGCGCATGCTGAGTCGTCTCTTTTCCTTTATAGGGTTCTAGTTCTATAACTCAAAATAAAAAAATGGAACGCATATAGGATCACTTTGTTGTCCGTCCGCCCGTCCGTCTATGTGTCAAGACCCTTTATCTTGGGAACGCGTATACGTAGACTTGAGTATTTGGTTTCAATTTCAACTCGATACCTCTACGTGTTTCTGACATAAAGGGTCTTGACACACAGACGGACAACAAAGTGATCCTGTTTTCTGCATTTTGAGGTGCGGAACCTTAAAAACTTTTAATAAATTTTGTTAGAGCTATTCAAGATGTTAAATGCTAAACATATTTTTTTCACATGTATGAAAGTTTTTCAAATTAATTTCAATTACCTGCGTATCACACTACATAGTATAAAACAAAGTCGCTTTTTCTGTCCCTATATCCCTATGTATGCTTAAATCTTTAAAACTACGCAACGGATTTTGATGCGGTTATTTTTAATAGATAGAGTGATTGAAGAGGAAGGCTTATATGTATAATACTTTAATCCGGAGCGAAGCGAGGGCGGGTCGCTAGTACTTAATAAAAATGCCATGTCATTCCAATAACTCATTATAATGGCTGCGACATACGAACAGACACACATGGAGACACGAGGACATACATACATACATACATAACATCACGCCCTAATTCCCAGAGTGGGGTAGGCAGAGCTACAGAAATACCAACAACTCCAAAAAGACTTGTTGATAATTCTGTAACCACGTTTTGCA